>SPJY01014397.1:4113-33788 GCA_005191435.1 Raddia distichophylla
GCTTCTGTGACTCCACCCAGGAGGGGTTCGGCTACTCGTGATAGCGCGGGGCCTTCTTCTGCTCCTCGTGGTAGCGCGGGCCCATCTTCAGCTCGGTCCAGTCCATCATCATCTGGAGGCTCCATCAAGAAGATGTTGAAATCTATCTTTTGTATGTGTCGCAAGACGAATGAAAGGGTCAAGGACACCATTGTGCGTCTCCGCGACAATCGCAAGCATATTCAAGACATCAAGCAGCATCTTGGTATGCCTCTCTCTTCTGATGATTCTGAGTCTTCCAACACTACCATTGATTCCTATACTCGAGGTCTATTTGGGATTCCTCCTTCCGGTGGCGGCAACGACGACGATGATGATGAGGTCACCGGTGGTGGTGATGGTGATGGTGCTGGTGGTCAGGGTGGCAGCAGCAGCAGTGATCCAGAGTGGATTGAGTAGTCCACTTTCAGTTTTTCTCTTTTTGGCGTCTTGATGCCAAAGGGGGAGAAAAGGTATCATTTATCCATTATGCTCTTAGTTTCCTTTGTTTGAAACTTGAATGTTTAAGCGTGTGTGTTTTAAACTCGATGCTTTATGTGGTACGCTGTGGCTGAAATTATTTATCTTGTGATGATGATATAATGGTGAATTGCTATTTATTTCGTATTGTGTGATATATCCTGTCATATTGCATTTAGATTCAAATTTGCCAAGGATATAGGAGGAGCTCTTGTTGTTATTATTGCCATAGTTTCAGGGGAGCTCAATCATATATTCTTATTTATAATTTGTCTGTGAACTATAATTGTTGTCTTCAATACACCAAAAGGAGGAGATTGAAAGTGCATCTAGGCTCTTAAGTGATTTTGGTGATTAATTGGTGCAATAAAAGTAACGCTAACCTGTTAATCTCATGAAATTCAGGACCGCTTGAAAGTGCATCTAGGCCCTAAGTGATTTTGGTGATTAATGAGTTACAATTATAGAGCTAATATTTCTATTGGAGAATTGTGCACAGATGTTATACAGGTTAAATCCATGAGGTACATGTTTACATGTGTTGGTGTACCCCTCAAAATTGGATATATTGCAAGAAGGCATCAAGACTAGTTTTTATTTGTAAATCTTTATTTATTAGACTAGTATTTATTTGTAAATATTTGTTTATTGAGTCACAGAGATGCCGTACTATAAAGAGGGATTCAATGGAGAAGCATATAAAGGTTCCTAAGTGCTCAAAATAGGTTTCTCGAAGTTCGTGTGAGTTTTTCACTCCAAATACACTCTATACAGAACCTACATTATCAGAACATCCGACAAGGGTCGGAACATCCGATGGTGATTTCAGTCTGCCAGTTTTTCATGCCATCCAGTAAGTAGTTCTTCGAAATATCCGACGCGGGTAGGAACATCCGATAGCCATCGAAACATCCGACGGGGTCGGAACATCCGATGCGTGATTAAGTGCAACAACGGCTAGTTTTCGGGATTCCCTATTTAAAGCCGTCTCTAATACCTGCCAAAAGGTTACTCACTGATTCCATGATTTCAACCTAATACATCATGTTCATCATCTCTCAAAGCTTTAGCCTTTGTCTCTCTCTTGTTCATCTTGTGAGATCTAGATCTAGAGAGATCAAGGCATCCAAGTGCTCCACGAATTAGAGTCATCAAATTCTGAGCACTTAGCGATTCCTATTTTCTTCATCGCATTCGTTACTCTTGGAGGCTTGAAGGGCTCCTAGACGGCTAGGTGTTACCGGTGAGCCACCGATCTTCGTGTGGTGTGCCTCCGGAATTTGTGAAGGTGCGAATCTACCTCCGCAAGGAAAAGGATTCAACTAGTGATCGCCGGTGAGTGTTGTGTGCTTCGCCGAGAGGGGATTAGGGTCTTGGTGATTCGGGCTTTGTGCCTTCCCTAACGGTGAGTAGGATCTCCCTTCAAAGATCCGAACATCGGTAAATAAAAATCGCTGTGTTTTCGTCTTGATCTTGATTTGTTGTTTTTACTATTGGTGTTGGCATGTTCTGGATATTCTTGATTAGATCTAACCTTGGTTTGACGCTGCATCGGAACATCCGACCGACTGGTTTCTGTTCAAGTTTATTAATTCCGCAATTTCGTTTTATTCGCCTATTCACCCCCCCTCTAGGCGGCATAGCGATCCTTTCAATTGGTATCAGAGCCTAACCTCCGGTTTTGAGCTTAACAGCATGGAGAATCATGCCGAACAACAAAGACGATACCGAGATCGTGACTTCAAGTGAAGGCAACAAAAAGGCTGCTATTCCTTATGTTTATCCTAATGCAACGTCCTCATCTCACGTCTCTGTTCCAACAGGCGTGCTCCTCATTTTGATGGCACGTACTACCCACAATGGAGGCATAAGATGAAGATGCATGGAGACATAAGATGAAGATGTATCTAATGTCTATTCATCCTTCTATTTGGAAAATTGTAGAAACAGGTTTCAAACCCAAAAAACCAGAGAATCTCACTACTGATGAGGAAAGAGACTCCTTCCGTAACCATCAAGCCGTCAATGCATTGTTTGGTGCTTTGAGCCCAAGTGAGTTCAACCGAGTTGACGGACTTGAAGAAGCCAAGACAATTTGGGATACCCTCAAGACTGTTCATGAAGGCATATCAAGTGTGAGGGAGACCAAGATAGAGCTTATCAACGGCAAGCTAGGATGGTTTATCCTAGAGGAAGGAGAAGACTACAAGACAATGTTTGATCGGCTTATGGTGTTGGTAAATAAGGCCAAGGGGCTTGGATGCAAGTCTCTCACTGATCATGAGGTGGTCAAGATTCTACTTCAGGCTATCACTCCAACCAATAGCCACTTGGTGCAAATGATCCGAGATAGAGACAACTATCACTCTAAATTTCTCAAGAAAAATGGCTACAATAGTAAAGGCAAGAAGGACTCCGAAAAATCCAAATCTTCAAGAAGTTCAAGGAGAAAATGTTAGGAATGTGGTGAAACCAGAAACTTCATTGCCGAGTGTCCACACAAGAAGAATAAAGACAAGTAAGAATAGAAGAAAGAAAAGAGTTACAAGAAGGACAAAGAAAAGAGCAAGAGACACAAGAAGAGTTCAAGAGGTGAAGCTCAAATTGGTGAGGAGTGGGACTCCGAATCCGAATCCGACTCCGCAGTGATGAAGAAGATGGGCAAATGAAAATGGAAGAAATGGCATTTTTTGTTAGGAGATTCAATAAATTTTTTGTTTTAATTCCGCGATTTCGTTTTATTCGCCTATTCACCCCCCTCTAGGCGGCATAGCGATCCTTTCAAAAACAAAAAAGTACCCAAATTGCACACATTTTCAAATGAAAGGTGTGGCACTAGTGGATGATGAAGAGCTAGTATTTGGAGTAATGGTGGGTAACAAAGCAATTGGAGTGTTAAGAGACAAGCTATAGGGACCGTTAATAGTATCAATTAAATCACAAGTCATATCCACAACATATCTAACAATTGAGCAATCATTGATAGCAAGATCATTATTAAACTTAGTTTTAACTTGACCATTTTCTAGAATTTCAATTTGACAATTAAGAGCATCATAATAATCTTCTAGAGACTCGTGTTTATCAAGCAAGACTTCAAATTCATTAGCGAGCTCTTTGTGCACCTTCTTCATCAACTTTTTGCACTTAGACTTTTCCTTCTCTAAAATGTTATTTAATTCATTAATTAAGCTTGTAAGCTCAACTAGAAATGGTTTTTCTTTCATTACCTTATCTTCCAAAGTCATAAGACACATTGGAGATGGAAAGTTGTTAATGGCGACTTCGGAGACATTAACGGTATGAGATTCATCCTCGGAGGTGTCCGTCCAAGAGTCTTCATCATTGGTGATCCACTCCCCAATAATCTTATTTTGTTTGTTGTTCATGAGACAAAAGTCTTTGTCTATGGATAACCGGTGGATCATTCTCCTTGATGGCGAGTCCGGCTAAATCATGAGCTCTTGTGTCTTCTTCTTCATCGGATGAGGAGGATGACGATGAAGAGCTTGAGCACTCCTTCTTTTTTGACTTCTCAACTACAAAAGCTTTCTTTTTGTCCTTGAATTTGTTCTCGCTCTTGCGATAGTATCTATGCTTCTTCTTTTCATCTTCATCTCACTCTTGATCTTTAAACTTATTTTTGCTCTTCTTATTAATGGGACAGTCTGCCGCCAAGTGACCTTTCTTTCCACACTCATAGCATCTCATTTCGGAGATGGGTTTTCGTCTTAATGATGAGTCTCCGTTTCTAAAGGTCATCCTATTGATCAATTTTCTTGAGCATTTAATGAGAGGAACTAACCCTTCTATCTCCGGAATCCCTTGATCGGAGCAATTATAATCATTTTTTCAACCTTCTTCTTTGCTTTGGCTTGAGCGGGAAGAGCAATAATCTTCTTAGCATGAGGATAATCTTCATAACCGTTGATCCTCCTCTCATACGAGACGAGCTTTTCGAGGAGCTTCGTTGAAGTGAGAGTTTTCATCTTTTTGTTACTATTTTGAAGCATAATAACAAACGGGTTGAACTCGAATGAAACGATGTTGAGAATTTTCTGGTAAAAATCAATATCCTCTATAGGCTTGCCACACATACCAATGTCGTTGATAATCGGGTTCAACCTAGAGAACATATCATTTACACTCTCATTAGATTGTATCTTGAAATGATCGAATTGTCTCCTATCGAGAGCTAATTTCTCCTCTACTAACTCCGAACTACCAACATGGATTTTTTCAAAGTTTTTCAAATTTCACTAGATTTAGTGAGATTGCTAATGCGATTGAATACATCAACACTCACATTGGAAAGTAAGGCATTCCTAACTATGGCATTGTAACACCAATATTCCATCTCGAAGGGAGTGAGAGACAAGGGATTGACAGCCGGATAGCCGGTCTCACAAGCAATCCAAACATCATAGCTAAGAGTTTGTAGATAACATTGCATTCTAATTTTTCAATAGGAGTAATTTGTGCCATCGAAAGTATGATCTTTTCCTATGTTAATCTTAGCCCCTTCCTTGGTAGCCATCTCCTAGCGGATAAGCTACAGCGGGAGAACCTGGCTCTGATACCACTTGAAAGGATCTCCATGGCCTAGAGGGGTGGTGAATAGGCAATATTTAATTTCTTTTGGGTTATACTTGATTAAGCAATAATATTAAGAGTGACCCAATCCTAAGTTCTAGTGCCCTATCAAGCGAAAGCAATTTAAACGGCATACACTAGTAACCTAATCTATCCCATTAAATCACTCAAACAATTTACACCAATTCATACGAAAGATAACCCTCGTTCCCTGTGGATTCGATAACTCTAGGAATACTCCTGGTGAAAACTACAAGCGATATCCGTTCGCTTGCGGATTAATTTCTTTGAGCGTAAGAATCACCAACAGAGAGCAAAGCTCAAAGGATCACGTTTCTCACTCTACTTTTAATGCTTCTTACATTCTAAGAAATTAAGAATAATTTTTGTAAAGTGCTTACTTGTCATGTTGGACCTAAGCGTAACAATGTACCTTTGGTGAGATCCATTTGGGTCTCAAAGGCTCTTGTGACTAACCTCAAAGAACCCAATCAAATTTGGGTATCTAAGACCAAAGCTTGAACTTTATAGAAATATCTCTCCGGTTGCCCTAGTTGGGTACTCGACAGCGGTTGCACTCATCATATGACCGGAGAGAAGGCAGTGTTCTCTCAAGTTAATTGATACAATGAACCAAGTGAGAGCATTACTTTGGAGACGATAGTAAAGGTGATGTGCTTGGTCTTGGTAAGATTGCAATTTTTGAAAATCTTTTTCTTACAAATGTCTTACTTGTGAATTCATTAAAATACAATCTATTATCGGTACAACAATTTTGTGCTACCGGTTACGATTGTATCTTTTCTTGTGATGGTGTGAATGTCGTTCGAAGTAGTGATGGTTTAATAGCTTTTAAGGGTCATCGAAAGGAAAAACTCTATCTTGTGGATTTCTCCACGGATAGGCCTAGCCCTGGGATATGCCTACTGGCTAAATCTAGCATAGATTGGTTTTGGCATCGTCGACTAGCCCATGTTAGTATGAGGAACCTTCACAAACTCTCGAAAGGCAATCACATCATTGGACTAACAAATGCGAAGTTTGAGAAAGACAGGCCTTGTAGCGCATGTCAAGTTGAAAAACAAGTTGGAGCACCCCATCCTTTAAAGAATGTGATGACCACGGCAAGATCTCTACAACTACTACATATGGACCTCTTCGGACCAATTGCATACATAAGTATAGGTGGTAAAAAATATGGTTTTTTATTATTGATGACTTTTCACGCTTCATGTAGGTATTATTTTTGCATGATAAAACAGAGGCAAAAGGAATTTTAAAGAAGTTTATGAGAAGATCTCAAAACGAGTATGAAGTGAAAATTAAGAAGATTCGAAGTGACAATAGGAAGGAATTCAAAAACACCGATGTTGAATAATATCTTAATGAGGAAGGCATCAAGCATGAATTCTCGCCCCTTACTCCCTCCAACAAAACGGGGTGGTCGAGAGAAAGAATCGAACCCTCATCGAGATGGCGAGAACCATGTTGAATGAATACAAGGTTTCGGATATATATTGGACGGAAGCCGTGAACACCGCCTGTCACGCCATCAACCGACTCTACCTACACAAGTTATTGAAGAAAACTTTGTATGAGCTCCTTACTGGTAAAAAGCCAAATATTTCTTACTTTACAGTGTTTGGCAGTAAGTGCTATATTTTGAATAAGAAATCTAGAAGCTCTAAGTTTGCTCCTAAGGTTGATGAAGGTTTTATGTTTGGTTATGGATCAAATGCTTACGCCTACCGAGTTTTCAACAATACCATCGGTGTGGTTGAAATCTCGCGTGATGTAACATTTGATGAGACTAACGGCTTTTAAGTAGAGCAAGTTGATCAACATGTGCTAGATGAAGAAGAACCACCAAGTGAGGCTATCAAGAAAATGGCTATCGGTGATGTCAAACCACAAGAAGGTGTCGAAGACGATGATTTATCTCCTTCATCAATTCAAGTCGAACCTCCAACAACTATTCAAAAAGAAGAAAATGACAAGTCAAGTGAAGGTGGTGATGAAAACACTACACCACCGAATGCACATCCAAGAGTTCGCCAAAGTGTTCAACGAGATCATCCCATCGAAATCATCATTGGTGATATAAACAAGGGAGTAACTAGTAGATCTCGTCTTTCAAATTTTTATGCATTTTACTCGTTTGTCTCATCTCTTGAGCCACTAAATATAGATCAAGCTATCAAGGATCCCGATTGGATTATTGTCATGCAAGAGGAGTCAAACAACTTCACCAGGAATAAAGTGTGGGAGTTGGTGGAAAAACCGAAACAAAATATCATAGATACAAAATGGGTCTTCCACAACAAACAAGACGAACATGGCATAGTGACAATAAACAAAGCACAGTTGGTTGCACGAGGCTTCACGCAAATCGAAGGTTTGGATTGTAGTGAGACTTACGCTCCTGTAGCACGAGTAGATGCTATTAGAATTTTAATTGCTTTTGCTACTCACCATGACTTTAAGTTGTGGCAAATGGATGTCAAGAGCGCTTTTCTTAACGGCCCACTTTTCGAGCTTGTATTCGTTGAGCAACCACCGGGCTTTGAAGATCCAAAATATCCCAATCACGTCTACAAACTCAATAAGGCACTTTATGGGTTGAAACAAGCACCACGTGCATGGTATGAGTGCCTGAAAGATTTTTTGGTAAGAAAAGGTTTTGAATTGGGTAAATCTGATCCTACACTATTTACTAAGCTAGTAAATGGTGATATATTTGTATGTCAAGTTTATGTTGATGATATTATATTTGGATCTACTAATAAGTGTTTTTGCGAGAAGTTTAGTAGCTTAATGACTAAACATTTTGAGATGTCAATGATGGAAGAGTTGAAGTTCTTTCTTGGACTACAAGTAAAACAAATTGAAGAAGAAACTTTCATTAGTCAATCAAAATACGTGAAAGATATGCTTAAGAAATTTGATATGAGTGACGCCAAGCCAATCAAGACTCCTATGCCAACAAATGGTCATCTTGATCTAACTGTAAATGGTAAAGACGTCGATCAAAAGATATATCGTTCTATCATTGAATCTCTCCTTTATCTTTGTGCATCTAGACCTGATATTATGCTTAGTGTGTGCATGTTGGCAAGATTTCAAGCTGCACCCAAGGATTGTCACTTAGTGGCAGCCAAGAGAATCTTGAGATATTTGATACACACTCTTAACTTTGGCCTTTGGTATCCTATAGGGTCAAACTTTGACCTAATCGGCTATTCGGATGCGGATTATGCCAGTTGCAAAGTGGATAGGAAGAGTACCTCCGGTACTTGCCAATTCCTTAAAAAGTCGCTCGTTTCGTGGGCGTCTAAGAAACAACATTCCGTAGCCCTATCCATAGCCGAAACTGAATATATTACTGCAGGGCATTGTTGTGCCTAACTACTTTGGATGAGGCAAACCCTGAGAGATTATGGCCTTAACCTCAACCACATCCCACTTTTGTGTGACAATGAGAGTGTCATAAAAATAGCTAACAATCCTATTCAACACTCCAGAACCAAATATATCGATATTCGCCACCACTTTCTAAGAGACCATTCAACCAAAGGTGATATCGATATTACCCATGTGAGAACCGAAAATCAACTAGCTGATATTTTCACCAAACCACTTGATGAGAGGAAATTCTGCGAGTTGCGGAGTGAATTGAATATTCTTGACTCTCGGAATGTTGTTTGATATGTTGCACACATTGTTTAGTGATTGAAAAGGTTTTTCTTTATCATATCATCTATTTTACTATAATTATATAGGTCTATATAAATGACTTGATTGATTTGGCTCTTTAGATATTGATATCCTATTTATTCATGGATGACCCTAGTTGGATTGATTGATATGCTTATGGGTCATTTTTGGGTAAATTCAATTCTTAGAACACCCCTCTATTCTCCCGGAGCAATCTTATCTATTCTCAACTAAAACTTTCATTTCCAGCAAGAGGGGGATCGGATGTCCGATCAGCATCGGAACTTCCGATTTGGTCTAGTGAGGGTCCGGTCGGATGTTTCGACCGGCGTCGGAACTTTCGGTGGCGTCCAGTGAGGGTCCTGTCGGATGTTCCGTGGATGTTCGGCCCGACCTAGATCTGTGACTTGTCTTCCTTTTAACCGCGTGGGTCCTGTTCCTCCTTTTACCCCCACGGGTTTTACCCTACAACCGTTACCTTCCCTCTCTCTCCTCAAGCAGCGACAGCACAGGAAGTTTCGGCGGCGGCGGACCTTGCGGCGGCGGATCATGCGACCTGCGTGCCTCCTCCACGGCAACCGCCCCTTTCCTGCTCGTCTCCCTCCTCCTCCATTGAAGGTAAGGCTTCAAATCTTGAAAACCTCTAGAACGTGCAATGTGCGACGTTTTAGTTCGAGTTCGAGGCTAAATATGCTTCTATATTGTTCATAGAAGTGTTCCCCACCTGTTGATGCCTCGGATTCGGTCTCTTGATGTGAGATGTGAAAAACCCTAGTTTCGCAGTTGCTGTACCCCGTCGGATGTTCCGACTCGGTCAGATGTTCCGATGTGGTACTCACTATCCTGGTCGGGTTTTGTATTTTTCCACACCTCGGTTGATTTATCAAATTTCACCATTGTATATCTCTCATCAAAACTCATAAAAAAATCCACTATTTCGAACTCAGATTTGTCAAAATTTGTGATTCGCTACAGTGCAGCCCATCGGATGTTCCGACATCTGTCGGATGTTCCGACGAGGGGTGTAATGTGTGGACCATAGTTATGTCAATTCTGAGCATTTCCTTTACAATTCTTTGAGTCTATTCTATTTATCATACAGATGTCTTCTTCTCAGTATGATCCCAAAGGCAAGGGTGTTGCCAATCCTTCGAAACGGCAACGGATCTCAAGTTCAACTGTGTTCCTCCTTCTGCCTCACCCAATGAGCATCCTACGTTCTATCATGAGAGAATGGCTCAATAGAAGCGAGCAAATGTCCGTGATCCAATTGGTCCGCTGGTGATCAAGAAATCAACCAGGACTTTCACTCACAATGTCACCCCGAAGCTTCCTAGCTACTATGTTTCGGACGTCAAGGAGATCCAGTACCGCAGGGCTGAAGATCCCTTGCAGTATGAGAAGGAAAAAGAGACTGATGAAAGATTTTGGAACTTCTTTTATCATGATTTCTATGATGCTGCCTTTGTGAAAAAGAAGAGTCCAGTCATGCGCATGCAATTCATTGATTGGGTAGGCATGGCGTTGACAGTCAATCCAGCCATCAAAGAAGTCATCTCTGCTTGTGACACCATGGGATTGACTGACATCTTGAGTTTTCAGCATGATTGGAACGATAAAGTTATTTGTCAGTTCTATGCTACATTGTACTTTGCTGGGGGTGCCGTTGGCGACTTCCTCAGATTTATGTGTGATGGAGTATTCTACAACTTCTCGAAGAGGGAGTTTGGCCATCATCTGAAGCTCTCCACCAGAGGGAACATGGAGCAGATTCATAATGTGGATGCTCTAAAGAATCATGAGCTGAAGTTCTTATATGATGGACCTATTCCTTCTAAGGCAAGAGCAACAGAGACCATGAAACCCTTCTACCAAGTGCTCAATTGTATCCTCCGCAAGATTCTTTGTCCCAAGGAAGGTGATGCATCTCGTGTTCTGTCTTACTCTCGCAACCTTCTGTTGAAAATTGGTCTGCGTAAGCGTCCTTTTGATGTGCTGTATTTCATCTGGGATGAGATCAAGATCAATGCTTGTGATCCCAAGAGGAGCTGTCCTTATGCTCCTTATCTGATGAGCATGATCATCCGTGTTACTGGTCTCAAGTTTGTACTAGATGTGAAGCACACTCCCTACCTTATCACCACCCGTGGACTGGCTTCTCCTGATGGGACTTCTGCAACTCCACCCAGGAGGGGTTCTGCTACTCGTGATAGCGCGGGTCCTTCTGCTCCTCGTGGGAGTGCGGGCCCATCTTCAGCACGGTCTAGCCCGTCATCTTCTGCAGGCTCCATCAAGAAGATGCTGAAATCTATATTCTACATGTGTCGCAAAACGAATGAAAGGGTCAAGGACACCATTGTGCGTCTTCGCGACAATCGTAAGCACATCCAAGATATCAAGAACCATCTTGGTATGTCTCTTTCTTCTGATGATTCTGAGTCTCCCAACACTACCATTGACTCCTATACTCGAGGACAGTTTGGGATTCCTCATCCGGTGGAGGCAACGACGACGATGAAGATGAAGTCACCGGTGGGGCTGGTGTTCAGGGTGGTGGTGGTGGCAGTTCCAGCAGCAGTGATCCAGAGTGGATTGAGTAGTCCACTTTCAGCTTCTATCTTTTTGGCGTCTTGATGCCAAAGGGGGAGAAGATTATCATTTATCCATTCCTATCTTATATTCATTTGTGTGAAACTTGAAAGTTTATGTGCAAAACTATGTTTTAAACTTGTTGATGATTTATGTGGTACGCTGTGGCTGTAAGACTTAAATTATTTGTCTTGTGATGCTAATGTAATGGTGAGTTGCTAGTAATTTAAGTTTCTCGTATTGCATTTAATTGTGTGATATATCCTGTCATATTGCATTTAGATTCAAATTTGTCAAGGGTATAAAAGATATAGGGGAGCTCTTGTTGTTATTCTTGCCATAGTTTCAGGAGGAGCTTCCATCTATATTCTTGTTTATAATTTCTTTGTGAGCTATAATTGTTATCATCAATACACCAAAAAGGGAGAGATTGAAAGTGCATCTAGGCCCTTAAGTGATTGTGGTGATTAATGAGTAACAATTATAGAGCTAATATTTTCTATTGAAGAATTGTACACAGATGTTATACAGATTAAATCCATGAGGTACATATTTACATGTGATGGTGTATCCCTCAAAAGTGAATATATTGCAAGAAGGCATCAAGACTAGTATTTATTTGTAAATCTTTGTTTATTGAGTCATAGGGATGTCGTACTATAAAGAGGGATTCAGTGGAGAAGCATATAAAAGTTCCTACGTGCTCAAAATAGGTTTCTCGAAGTTCGTGTGAGTTTTCCACTCCAAATACACTCTATACAGAACCTACATCATCAGAACATCCGACAAGGGTCGGAACATCCGATGGTGATTTCAGTTTGCCAGTTTTCCATGCCATCCAGTAAGTAGTCCATCGGAACATCCGACGCGGGTCGGAGCATCCGATGGCCATCGGAACATCCGACGAGGTCGGAACATCCGATGCGTGATTAACTGCAGTAACGGCTAGTTTTCGGAATTCCGTATTTAAAGCCGTCTCTAATACCTGCCAAAAGGTTACTCACTGATTCCCTTATTTGAACCTAATACATCATGTTCATCATCTCTCAAAGCTTTAGCCTTTGTCTCTCTTGTTCATGTTGTGAGATCTAGATCTAGAGAGATCAAGGCATCCAAGTGCTCCACGAATTAGAGTCATCAAATTCTGAGCACTTAGCGATTCCTATTTTCTTCATCGCATTTGTTACTCTTGGAGGCTTGAAGGGCTCCTAGACTGCTAGGTGTCGCCGGTGAGCCGCCGATCTTCGTGTGGTGTGCCTCCGAAGTTTGTGAAGGTGCGAATCTACCTCCGCAAGGAAAAGGATTCAACTAGTGATCGCCGGTGAGTACTGTGTGTTTCGCCGGGAGGGGATTAGGGTCTTGGTGATCCGGGCTTTGTGCCTTCATTAACGATGAGTAGGATCTCCCTTCCAAGATCCGAACATCGGTAAACAAAAATCGCTGTGTTTTCGTCTTGATTTTGATTTGTTGTTTTTACTATTGGTGTTGGCATGTTCTAGATATTCTTGATTAGATCTAACCTTGGTTTTGCGAGAAATCAGTTTTTACAGCAGGTTTTCGACAAATCCGGAACACCTAGGATCGGAACATCCGACGTCCGTCAGAACATCCAACCCAGATCAAAACATCCGACACAGGAGTTACTGGATCAGGTCGGAACATCCGATCTCCATCGGAACATCCGACATGCTGGTCACTGTTCAAGTTTATTAATTCCGTAATTTTGTTTTATTCGCCTATTCACCCTCCTCTAGGCGGCATAGCGATCCTTTCACCGAGCATCGTTCTCATCACGAAGTGTCACGGCCTTGTCGTCCTCGTGGTCCTCTTGGAGCGACCACCTCCCAGGCTCTCCTGTGCAGCAACCTACGCAGCCTCGGTCGGATCTCCTTAGATTCACCTGTCGCGTGTCACCTCTACGACGCTTTTGGACCTCTCGCTGCATCTGCCACCTCGGACACTAGAGCACAGCCCAGCAGCCGTACGTCTCCCTGGAACGACCGACGTCGTCCTGTGCTCCTGTACCTAGCTCCACATTTGCTCGTCGCGGGCCAGCGTTGGATCGAGAAGAGTTTGGACTCCGCGATCGCATCGACAAGCTGGTCTGTAAGAGGGAGTAGGAAATTGTCTTTGTAACAAGTGACATTGAAGCCCATGTGGTCGACACACATGAGTCACTTATTGTGACAACCACCGGGTCGGCCAACCGCTCGGTGTGTTTCACCGGGCGAATGAAATCATCCTTTAGAAGCTTTTCAAACTATTTCTGGAGAAGCTAGATCTAAGTGCTTTGTGTTGGTCAAGCTTCATACTTGAGCACTTGGTCTATCTCCAAGTTGGTTTTCCACCGGATTTGTTACTCTTGGAGTTTAAGAGCTACTAGATAGCTAGGAGTCGCCCTAGAACCACCGGTACTTGGTGTGGTGGCCGGGGATTTCTTGTGAAGTCCGGATTCGCCTCTGAAAGCAAAGGATCCAAAGAGTAAAACCGAGAGTGCTTGGTGTAACCCGGGAGGCAAAGGGTTAAGAGGGACCCCGGCTCAAGTGTGATCGAGCCGCCTCAACGGAGACGTAGGATCTTGTCAAAGATCCGAACTTCAGGAACAACTTCATCGAGTCTCCTTATGGTTTTGGGTCTACTTCTCTTGATTTATTTGTTTGTTACTCTCTAACCCTATTTGGTGTAGGTGGTATCCTTGCTTTGCTAAAGGGCTTCAAACCGTAGCTGCAGCAATATCAGATAGTCTGATTCCATATCAGATAGTCCGATCCATATCGGACTATCCGATATAACATCGTAATATCTGATAATATTTTACCGCTGTGCTTTATATTTGTTGAAAATTTATATAGCCTATTCACCCCCTTTAGACTACATCTCGATCCTTTACCATTGACAATGTCCTCCTTGTTGAATTGCTTAATTTGAATTTGCTCTCCGTATCCCAAATTTGTGACCAGGGTTTTCACTGTCTATTTTATAAAGTTGGTATCTCAATTTTTGAAAAAATAAAAACTGATTTCAAAAGGCTTTAGATTTCAAAATCTCTACCACTTGAGTGCAAGATGTCTTCGTTGACGTCGCTGGCTCTGGCACGAAGAGACCAAGTTCGCACTTCTTCGTGACGAAGGCAATCTACCTTCGGTACTTCATCCTCCTGACAGCGTTGGGTTCGTTGAGCTGATCTTCGATCACGTACACCCCCCCCCGAAAATCGGTACAACTTCCCGTACTGCTCGCCGACTCGGATTCCAAGCCGAAGGAGTGAAGAGGTGAGTTGTCTTGGTCGTCGAATCTCAGTGGTTCGCTGGCGATGACGCCCACCATTTTGAGATTAACTCTCTTGGTCGAGTCCTCTCCCTATTCGGATCTGGAGTTGATCCACCGGTGCACTACCTACCAGTAGGTGGCGGCGGCATTCTCCAACCTGAATGGGCATCTGAGCAAAACGCTGTTGATGTTCCTCCCAGCCCGGATCTAGTCCGAGTCCGAGGGGGCTTCCTTGAGCTCCCGGCACATTACTCGCTAGTAAGCGGCGACAACGTTTTCCAACCCAAATGAGATTTCGGGCCAGACATTGGCAATGAAGTTTCCCACAGATTGGATCTGATCCATATCAGAGAAAGAAAGCTCGAGCCCCTAGTGCATTGTTGGCTGGTAAATGGTGGCGGCGTTTTCTAGCCCGAAGAGGGTTCTGGGCCGATGGTTGGCGATGAAGTCACCCTCAGATCGGACCTGATCCTGTTTAGAGAGAGAAAGCTCGCCGAAGTCATTCACGATGTAGTCCAGGCTACTGAAGCGGAAATCCTGGTCGACAGCGAAGGTGATGACGACATCATTGATTGCAGCCATCGAACTTGACGAGGTTGATCTTAGCGCCGCCCCTACCTGGCGCACTAACTGTCAACGTTTGTTGACGGCAATATATTTTGTGGGGCTAGGTGTTGGATCCAAACTTGATGGTAGCACAAGACAAGGGACTATATAGGTTTAGGCCCACGCAGAGGAGGTAACACCCTAATACTGTGTCCTAGAATAATGATGGTGATGATCATATGATCACGTGATCTGATGCGGTGCCCCCAACTAGGGGCTCCCAACCCGCCTTATATAGTCGAGGGGCAGGGTTAGAAGGAGGAGTCCTGATCGGTTACGAGAGGAATTTCCATCCCTATTCTATCTTGCCGAATACATATATATCCGGGATTAGAGTAATCACAATGCGTTGTTGCATACATTGTTACTTAGAGGAGAGAGAGTATATTAATGAAAAATTTAGAAACAAACACTACATTGCATGGTTTTTTGAGTGGGATTCTTAGCATTGATTTTTAATTGATAGAAAAATTATGGGAAGAAACGTTGATCACCACAATGGGTTTCTAAGTCGTTGCTAGTGCATTAATTTATGTAAAGTAACGATTTCTATACTAAGAAACGATTGTCCTCTCCCTCCACATTAATTTGTTGCCACATAAACTATCTATCCTACATGGCACATGAAGAAACAGTGAAGAAACATGCATTGGAAGTGTCCTTACAATAGTGTCTTCCCTATTTGGGTTCAACTTGCTTATCCTTTCCTTGCTGCGCAAGGCAAATAGAAGTTCGGTGATACCTATGCATGTGTAGCCGGCTAGGTCCATCCCCCGTTGGGTTGTCCTCGCGGCCTGCCATGCAAATACCTCGGGCCCACATATTCCACACGTAGCAACAGCCACCGAGACGTCGGCCGGTCGTCGAAGCACTCTCCAACCAAGGCAACGCTAGAACCGACACCAGACAGGAATGGAGAGGTTGAAGGAGGGGAAAGGGTGCCCGCCTCCACTGCCGTCTAGGACTCACGGTTGTCAGCCAATCGGCGGCGAGCTCCACCAAGGGAGGCGGCTCCGCAGGAGGTAGGCCGACGACAGGAGAGATGGCAGCGCCCACGATGAGCTTGGAGACGCGAGCGACAGCGAGGGTCCGACTGAAGAGGGTCCACCCGCCTGGCTACTCGCACACCACCCGCCGCTAGGCCGACACCTCCAAGAGCCGCACAACCCCGCAGCTGCCAGATCTGGCCTATGCGACGTCGGATCCGCCCTCTGTGCCACCGAAAACTGCCTGCCCGGCCGGAGCAACTGACGTGCTAGCACAAACAAGAGGAAGAGAGGGAGCGAGGGTGGAGGAGGCGGGGGGCGCCGCCGCCGACGATGCGGGGGCCTTTTGACGTGCCTCATTTCTCATGGTTAGACACGCTATCATTTTTGAGGAACTGGGCATGAGCTCTACACCTCTAGAAGAACTATTAGTCATCCATGTCACTATGAGAGTAGCAAAGAAAATACAGTACTACTACAGAGCTACGAAGAGCAAAGTTCCACAACTTTTTCTTTAGCTGCTTTGAGCATAGTCCCTTGAGTTCTTTTGAAAGCTTCCTTGGTAATCTTCTTTAGCTGCTCCCACCATTCAACATCAAAGATCAAACCCCTGTGTGTCTGCAAAATTGCGATGTTTACCATGAACTTGTTTGAAAATTCAAATATCATACATGAGGGTTGGTGCATCATCCAACTACTCTAGCAGAAAGCATGCAAACTATCTCGTATGTGTTGACATTCCAAAGACTTAAAAGCAGTAACCACTAATAACAATATTTATCCATCAAATGTGTGTTGCCTTTTGTGCAGTAAATGTTATACAATATGAGGTTGCATTGCGATTGTGAACCATTCACTCAAGCTGTCAAGGATATTTCCAGGATGAAGTACTAATCCCATCACCCATTATTACTTATAGGCTTATAGCTTATGATTGGAAATGCCAAAAACTTCCATCAAACCACTTGCAGTGTAATAATTGCCACTTCTTTGTAAACATATACGAGCCGTGAAAATTTTTTACACAAGTACTTCCTCAAATTTTGACTCAAAACTCACTGTAGCGTTATCATTTTGCAAAACACACACGCGCACGCTCCCACAGTCATTTTCCTAAAAAAAATACAATTTATGATCATGAACTCCCGGATCCCCAGCTCACTTTCATCTTCTCAAACAATTCACGGCTATATTCATGGTAATAAATTCCTGAATTTCTGTCATAATGATAGGTCAATAAGACAATAACAATAAGCTTGCACTCACATCAAGCCAATTTCAACACAGTGAGATCCTTAACAAGTAGAACCAAACAAAATCCTATGATGTTAATTTTCTTCAACAGCAGAGTATGAGGTAACGATTAATTTTTCTTCTAGTGTTTGCAGAAATGTTTATGATCGCACCACAGCTTAGCAAGCATAGATGCATTATACTATATATCACCTGAAAGCCAGGAATGTAGAAGCTCGTGAAGGGAATGGCAATTGGCATGGTTTGTCTTACAGGGCGTGTTTGGTTGGGAGCCAGCGCTCGCCGTGCCAACCCTCGGCGCGCCCTCAGCCACGGTTCGCCCGCACGAGCGTTGGCGAGCGATTTGCTTGCCGCGCCAACGCTCGTGCCCGTGTGCAATTCCTTCGGCGCGCCGGCGATTTGGCGAGGGCAAGGCGGCCGCAGACAGCACACCAAACGGCGGCCATGTTGGCCTAAGAGCTCACACGAATAACAAGCAAAACTCTCACAAGATCTCACAACAATGTTCACTTAGGAAGCAATTGAGGCTCACTATATTACACTTGTAGTATACATTGAACTAGTCCTCAAGCTTGGCTTGCAAGTGTTCCTACATGTTCTATTTATAGGCTAAGTTAAACTAACATTAGATCAACTCATATATTTAGAACATTCTACATCTAGCTATTAATATTTTAGTCCTAGTAATAGCCAGATGTTTCTAGTATCTAGTATCTAGTTCATCTATGAACTAATAGCAGAACTGAATGTTCTAGATGCTTCTAGCATCTCCGTATAGCTACCAACTATATGACCGCGTGCCGATGACCGTGTTGGCGAGCGTGGGCGGTGAACCAAACACGCCGGTAGATACCATCCTGATTCGCCTAGAGTCGAGCTCAACGGTGAAAACACCCAGGCTGGTCGTGATGAAGATGACGTGGACGCCGTCTGCAAAACCTACCAGAGCAGGAGCAAGATGGGCCAAGAGGGCGACCACGGGGAGCACCTCTGGCCATTGATCAAGTTGGACAACTGCGCGCACTGCCCATTCCAGCAGTCTGGTGATCTTCCCTGGACCACAGCCTGGTGGCGGAGTCTTGCACGCCGGCGAACCCCAGCCCGCCGCCCGCAGCAACCACGACTCCACGAGGACAGTATCATCCGGCGGCTGGAGCGCGTACGGCTCCGGCGCGTCGATGAGAGTCAGCGTCTTGTGTTGTCCGGTCATATCGAGCACCATGATGTAGCTCGCTTCGCAAAGGAAGTAGAGCCTTCCTTCCAGAAGCAGGCTTGGCTTCGAGTGGACGGCAACGTCGGCGTGGTGGAGGAAGGCCGGGTCGCCCCACTCTTCGTTCCTCGACGAGTAGAGCCATGCGTGCGTCACCCCCATCATACCCATGAGGTCTAACATTGATCAGAGAATATTTCTGATTTTTATTTAATTTATTGAATTTTTTTACACCACGAAACAAAAATAACAAGTTTTTACCTTAGGTCTAACGCTTAACAAGTTTTTACCTTAGATCTAACGTTGGCCGTTGGATCCCCATCCAACGGCCAGCGATGGGCGTTGGATGGGGGCGCGTCCGACAAGCGTTGGACCGCCCCCGCGTTGGCCGTTGACTGGATCCTAGATGGCGAAGTCCATGCCGACGAGGGGGTCCATGTGCATGTCCTCCTCGCCATCGCCGCCATCGGCGAGGTCGACGTCCTCCTCGCTGTTGCCTTCAACGGCGACAAGGTATACGTCGAAGAGGACGCGGCGATAGCGGGCGTCGAGCGAGCCCCAGCCGTGCATGGAGGGCCACGGCGGCAGGGAGGTGCCCGACGTTGTGACGAAGACGGGGTTGATATCCTGCAAGATGCCGGTCTCTTGACTTGCGCCGTCTTCCTCGTTGTGGAAGAAGCCTAGCATGGGAGGTGTTCGGTGGAATGCGCGGTAGTGGCCGGGGCAGCTGCTGTGGCAGATGAGGCGTCGCCACGGCTTGCAGACGACAGCGGCGCGGATGAGGTCTGCGGGGTCGTCCGACGAGATGCGGAGGAGGATCTGGCAGAAAATTTTTTTTAACCTTTTTAAAATAAATATTAGAAAATTAACCCTCCACAAAAACTATTTGCGGATCTGACCCCTTTGGCCGCGCCAACTCAACTGGCGCGGCTAATTGCCTCTGCAGCGCCAGGTCATATGGCGCGGCAAATGATGCCACGTAGGCGGGAGCAGCCGGCCAGCTGCTGGCGTGGAAGCTGCAGGGCATCTGGCGCGGCAAGGCTGCCTCCGTGGACCCGCGGGTGGTCTAGCGCTGACAGCGGGCCCGGCTTGCCGCGCGTCAAGGTCAGAATAACCCGCAGCCCAGGACTCCTCTCCCCACCTCTTCTTCATTTTCTCACTTCCCCTTCGTTTTCTCTCTTCCCTAACCACTCTTAGCCTCCTCCATTGCCAAGATCGGGCCGGATTTGATCGGGGGAAAGGGTTCACTTCATCATGGTAGGTAAACCCCTCTCTATTTGTTTATTTTGGATGTAAGTTTTGGTACGATTCAAATGATTTAGGTTAGGGTTCGGGTTACAGGTAGCATCAAGATATGTTGATTGCGTAGTGTTTTTGTCTCTATTAATGATGAAAGATTTATGGTAATGTTTCCATATGATATATGTATAGGTGTATTATAGTTAGAAAATATGGCGAATGATATATTGGTTTTTGTTGAGTACGCTTTTCTAGAATAATTTATTTTTCATTTGTATTGTACTATATTGCAGAAAACGATGGCTTCGAGGCGAAGCCACGTCTCAAGTATGAGGATTACCCTAGGGGTAAGGATGCTCCAGTTCGGTCCTCTCCATTTCCGGTTTCAATTTGTGAGCACGGCATTCCTGCAGAGGTTCAACAGTCGAGGGACCCTGATACTGCCGGTAGAGCCTTCTACACCTGTGGTGTGAAGTTCAATTTCTGTATGCCGTATTCTAGCCCGCCGTGTTGGTTTTTCGCGTAATAACTTCGTATAGCATACATTATACGAAGTTATACGACGCAAAGGAAGTAGAGCATTCCTTCCAGAAGCAGGCTTGGCTTCGCATGATCATATATCCATGTTTCATATACGTTGGGTTGTAGAAACTTGACAGTAAGAAGCACGTCTGCTATGTCAACCACCACAGCATATTCGTAACTAAGTTTCATAAATTCTATCGCCTCTTCATCCTCTTGAGTTAGAACATTATCATCGTTGAAACCTTGATCAAAAAATCAATGAAAGTTATATTACAAGATTTCCAATGAACCATTTAAGGTACAATGAAAATATAGACTGTCACGTATGAGTACATAAAATTACTCACCAAGCTGTTTCTTTGAGGGTTCGGTTTGCTGGGAATGCAGTTGAAAATTTTTAGTACCGAGGTGTCATCATAAATATCACGACCCCCTGTTTTGCGAAGAAGTCGGTCAGTTGTTAAATTGATCTATCTGATGAGTCCATGCGGTCCATGGTTGTCAAAAATTTATTAATTGTTTTGAAGGGTTCTTTACTATGATCTGTACTAGCAACATCCGTTATGTCATTATAAAGTGTGTGTTTTGCATCCGTGTCATGTGGCTTTGTTGGAGTTTGAAATAGAGACTCAGTGCATCTTGTAGGGCTATGCCAATTTCTCAAATCTTCTAAACAAGGATACTGCTGGTGTGAGTACCTGACATCTTTGGTAGGCTCATGCTACAGGGTAGATAGTATTAATGCAGACTTATTAGTAGAAACATTCATCATTGGTGCAATAATAAAATGCATTACAATAGTTTTATCGAACCTTCAAATTGTTGTCATTGAAAGGTGGAAATGCATTCCCATGAACCGATGCTTTAATAGCCTACAAAATGTCATGTCTTTGTTTAAGCAATACAACAGTAACATGTATGAAAACTGCTATTGTAATGTACGAATAATGAAAAGACCTTTAGTTCAGTTTTACATTGGTGAATAATATTTGTCATTGAGGAAATCGTTTCACTAGGTGCCTCGGTTGCTTTAAGCTGTGCCACTTCTTCCTCGAGACTCAGAATCTTTAAACAAATTCTGTTTTCCATATCCATCATGGCTCGTTCTGTTGATAATTGATTCTTATTGATTGTTTCAAGTAGAATGTTCAGCTGGTGTACATATAAATTGTAGTCACTACGAAATGCTTTGTAGTCATATTAAATCATTGAAATCATGAAGCATACGTACTTGTGAAGACGACAACACAGGTTGGTTGCCCGGCTGGTCTACAAGGCAACCTTGTCAATAAGTACTTTTCCCCTCTTTTGTAAATTCCGTGGGCCGTCTGTGGCTACGTGCAGCAGCAGGAGGGATGATGACTTCATTTTCCAAATTTGGGGCATGACTTATTGACTGAGGTGTAGCTATCTCAAAATTTTGGATGACCTTGAAATAGAAAACACTTTAGGTGGCGATTTTAAATAACAAATTTGAAAGACTGTGCCAGAAAAATAATGACTTACCAAGCCTCCATCAAGTCCATCGAGATGAAAAGCATCGAATCTACGCTTTGAGTTATCTGCATCCCATCGGGCCATCCATGGACGCACATGAGGAGAATATGTAACTCCATGTCTTGTATAAGTCTGGACATGCTCCCAGTACAAGAATTGATAATATTAAACGCAGTTAGAGATTGTACATAATTAGAAATTCATATCATACTATGTTTAATTTGAGCTCATAAAACAGGGCATTGTGGTATACCAGTAGTAAGGGTAGATTGCCCTGGAGATTAACATGGTCATGCTGTTTGAAACTTTGTATGCAACTTAATAAATGACGCAAGGTGAACTCCCCCAGTTGTATTTGGAGATCTTGCCCACGTCCTCGACCAGCGCGACGTACATAGCACTAACATGGAAATCTGTGGTTGGCGCTAAGAGTCGTTCGATAGTTAACAAGACAAACTGATGCTTGAAGTGCACATCTGGAACTTTAGATTTTACGAGTTGATCCTCTAAATGTTTCAAGCTGATGGTGTTCTCTCCCGGGGCTCGATAAAGTTTTACTAAATCATCACTGATAGATCCGGATTTGCCTACATCTACTTTTTCCCCCTTGATTGGCAACCCCATTATTTCCAACACTTTTGTCAGCTGCATTTGGATATCCTCACCAGCAATACGAAATCTGTCTGTTCCCAATATGAGTCTTTTGGCAACCTTAACTATCCTTTTGGCAACCTTAACTAACATAATTCGGCGAAGAACTATACTTTTAAGGTGTAACAAACCACCAAACCCTAAAGATTCTATTACACTATGATGTTCCTTGGATAATTGTTCGACGATTTGAGCATAACGCATGGGTGAGCAGACAACAGTCATGGATCCGTGCTTGTTCGACAGGTTCTAAAACAATTGAATAAAATTAACAGATTGAACGAATATGTTTTGAACAGAATTGCATGGCGTACATCTAACTCACTAGGCGCGTGATTGGGTGGCAACATACCTCCTCTTCGGTACGTTCATCTGATGTAGGGGCTTGGGTGCTTGATCCATCGATCTCACGCTGCATTCGCTTCTGTTGGATTTTGACGTCGGAGTTGCTTGATGATCGCTTCATGCCGTGAATGAATCTTTGATTGGTGTGTTGTGTGTGGAGGTAATTTGGGCGTTGTGCTGTGCGCTCAGGTAGTCCTCGGTGATAATTGCGTGGGTCGTGGCAGAGTCAATGGTAACTACCCCCTCTCCTTTCCAGTTTAGTAGGCGCTAGTTTGGCGTACATTTCGCATATAGAAGGCGCGGCTTCGTCAGGCGGTCCAGTTTGGCCCCTGCGCTAATCACGCGTAGCTAACGGCCATGCGGTAATCACGTAATTAACCACCAGCTCTGATTACCCAGCCGGTGCGATTTAGTGCAAAAACTGGCATCGCGACATAAAGTATACCAGAGAATTTTTTTTAAACCTATTCAAATAATTAATATAAAAATAACCCTCGGCAGAAACTATTTGTACCCCCAGCGTTCTCCCACGGCTCTTCTTCTTCATTTTCACATTTCACCTTCCTTTCCTCTCTTCCCTAACCACTGTAATCCTGCGGAGATTGCCAAGATCGAGCCGGATTTGTTTGAGAAAAGGCTACACTTCATCATGGCAGGTAATCCCTCTATATTTGTGTACGATTCAAATGATTTAGGTTAGGGTTAGGGTTAGGGTTACACGTAGTACTCTAATCCTGTGCACGACTCCACTCCTGCACGAGGCCACTAACTCGTGCGAGACTTGCGCAACTCACGCATATGAACTGGTCCTCCGAGCTAAGTGCAAGGCACGCTCCAACGTGGTCCACTAGTTGTGCATGCAACTTGCTAATCTACCGACTCCACCGAACTAATCAACCGGCTAATTAACCAGCTAAATCCTACATTCATGCAACACACGCACACAACTCCAGATGCAACACAACTCCACGTACATGACACACATGCACACGTACACGTTCTACTAACTGAAAAACATAAACTCTGAAATAAACTAACTAGTCAAGATTATTGCTAACATGGTAATGTTAATCTGTATGATGTATGTGTAGGTGTATTTTGTATTATAGTTAGAAAGTATGGCGAATGATATATTGGTTTTTTGAGTACGGTTTGTTAGAATAATTTATTTTTGATTTGTATTACACTATATTGCAGGAAACGTTCCCTTCCAGGCGAAGCCCTTTCTGAAGTATGGGGATTACCCTAGGGGTAAGGATGCTCCAGTTCGGTCCTCTCCGTTTCCGGTTCCAATTTGCAAGCACGGCATTCCTACGGAGGTTCAACGGTCGAGGGACCGTGATACCGCCGGTAGAGCCTTCAACACCTGTGGTGTGAAGTTTAATTACTGTATGCCGTATTGTAGCTCGCCGTGTTGGTTTTTCGAGTGGATCGATGGTCCAGAAATGTACGACCCGAGGATCTGATTGTTCCCATGGCGCTCCGGGGACACTAAGCCAATTCAGCATTTTAGGCATTGGGTTCCTCCTCCGCCAAATCATGGGGAATTGACAGCGGAGGAGAAGGCGGTGGCAAGTGCTAGTCGGGTGATGAACCCTCCTATGTGTAATTGTAATGTTAAGTCAATATTAGTGCGGTCAAACCCAGGGGTGGACTTTACCCCTTTCTTCCGCTGTTCCCGCAATGATCGAGTTAGTGTATGCAAGCCTACTCTGTATGTAAATTGCTCTCATTTTAAGATAATTCGATAACAATATCTTTTGTTTGTAGGATGGATGGGCTCTCTGTGATTTTCAAGAGTACATTTATGGGCCCAAGTCTTGTTGGCCTTCTAGCGAGGAAGTGGAGGCCTTCAACTCCGGAGAAAAGGATTGGCCATGTGAGAAATATCCATCCACTACCTGTAAGTGTGGGATACTGGCCCGTAAAGGTGTTGTCCCATCGGAACGAGGCCTTCAACTCCGGAGAAAAGGATTGGCCATGTGAGAAATATACATCCACTACCTGTAAGTGTGGGATACTAGCCCGTAGAGGTGTTGTCCCATCGGAACTTGGGTACGGATGGTATTGTGGCAACTCTTATGGTGATTTCTGGGTACGTCATATTTAAACGACACATAGGAGTATTTCTTTGTGTATTGCACTATATTGCAGCTTGAGATTAATAACACTTACGCTTAATCTTGTAGGAGGGAAGGACGTGCGATTGGGAGAGATACGAGGGACAAGAAGAGTTTGAAGCCGAGATTCACAATCTATGGCAACCCTACCAAGATAGAAAAGTGGAGAAAAGAAAAGAAAAGATAAGACATGACTATGGCGTGCTCATGCCGTCTGATGGAATGACATGAGGAGGGAGCTTGGGGTACAGCAACGTGGGTACTTCACCTCCTCGGAAACACTGGAATTTTGGAGGAGGCGTAGGGGGAGGTACCCACCTGGTGTTGATCTCAGAGAGGTAAGACAGTAAAAACAGCTGCAATATAAGACGGAGAGGGAGCGTGAGCTCGAGGAGTATAGGAACAAGATGGCTGAGGGGACACTCATTGATCAGAATGCCAATTATCGTCCAAACACGTGGCCGGCTCATTTGCAAACGATGCAACGCAACAAGATGAAGAGGACGGTGGAGATGGAGACCATGAGGGATCTTGTTAGAAACTTGCCTACCGTTGTGCCTGATGATGACGAGGAAAACGATGGAGATGGAGACCATGAGTGAGATCGAGTTTGTTCGAGAAAATTATGTAATAAGTTGTTCAAACTACCTTTTCTCAATGTACCTTGTGGTTCGGAACTAAGTGTCGTTGAATTGTAATATGCGCACTTCCGTATGTTATTTGAACAATTTATTTAAATTATGTTTGTGAGTTAG
Source organism: Raddia distichophylla (assembly GCA_005191435.1). Lineage (NCBI taxonomy): Eukaryota > Viridiplantae > Streptophyta > Magnoliopsida > Poales > Poaceae > Raddia > Raddia distichophylla. Next base: position 29,966 of record SPJY01014397.1, read on the forward strand.
GATAAATCGTGTTAGTACATATTTTACTTTTATTTTGTACGAGGCATTAGAATACCATTTTCACAAACTAAATGGCATCAAATTGACTATAGCAGGATACAAATTTTATAATCCGGTGGTGACATTTTAATGCAAAGTTAAGTTTGATACAATTTATTATAGTTGACTATACAATTTTTAGTACGAAGTGTTAGGATAAAAAGTGTTGGCATCAAATTTTTTATCACCCTTGACGCGCCAACAGTACTGGCGCGTCAGTACCAAGCTGCCGCGCCGTTTGTCATTGCAATCCAGAAAGGTCCGCAATCGGTCTTTTGCGCGGAGTAGGCGGCACGGCAACTCAGCTTTGCCGCGCCAACAGTACTGGCGCGTCAGAGTAAGGGTGCCGCGCCGGCTCCCATTGCCATCCAGAAAGCTCCGCAATCGGCCCTGTGCGCGGAGCAGGTGGCACGGCAGGTCAGCTTTGCCGCGCCAGCAGTTGTGGCGCGTCAAGCTAAGAGTGCCGCGCTGGCTCCCATCCCAATCCAGAAAAGGTCGTCAATCGGCGAAGCGCATGTGGACGCCGGCGCGGCATCAAAGCCCTGACGCGCCATGTACACTGGCGCGTCAGGTTTGACGCGCCAGTGCCTTTGGCGCGTCAGTGCTGTTTCAAAAGTGGCAATTTCCTTCGTCGAAAACAGAATTATGACTACCAGCCTTCTCTGGGTCTGTAAAGTGGCCGTAATCTCCATCATATTCCAGAATCATTTACACCGCTTATTCCATCATTGTCAACTGCCTTTTAAAGTAGATCTATTTATAATCTTCTGTATGTCAGCTTGCTATTGAATTTGGAGTAAGTTGTAGATAATTTCTCTTATACTTTATCAATGTAGCTTGTAACTACTAAATTGTATTGCTCTCTGAATGTAAGATATACTGAAAAGGACATGTAAGAGTGACATGTCATGCACATATAAGCTGTAGCAACAGAAACATAGCAGAATAGCACGAAGCATGTCCATTACATCAAAAGTGTCAACCAATTCATGTCGAGTGTTCCAAAATAACAGAATAGCACCAAGCATGTTCCAAAATACATGTCTAGTGTTCCAAGATACATGTCGAGTGTTCGAAGCATCCAAACATTCCAAAATACAAGTCGAGCCCATTACATCAAAAGTGTCAACCAATTCATAAGCACCGCTCAGGGACCGTCAGGCGTGAAAGGTGCCCTAGGTCGGCGAGCCCTCCCGGGATTTGTCCGCAGGACGTTCTGGCTTCCGACGTCGCTCTGGTCTCGGGGACGCCTACGCCCTTGCCTCCTGTACACCACGGGTGGGGTGGATCCGCTAGGCCCCTATATTGAAGACATAAATCAGAGTTACTTAGCGACACTACGAAGAACTACTAAAGTGGGCATAGACTGATTACCGCTCCTTGGGTGGGCTGTGTCTGGCTCAACGGGGGAGCATCTGACATCTAGCTCAACCCAATGGTACTACGGTAGCTGGGGTCGTCGGCGGAGGAGTCTGAGTCGTGCTCCTCGCCGGCGTCTTCGTCGTCCTGCGGTGTAGGAAGGGTCCGCTTCCCACGCGCCCTCTCCGCAGGAGTCTCACGAGCACGTGCTGAGGAACTGGCGCCGGCAACCTCTTGTGTCCGAGTATCTGAGCCACCCTCATGTATCGGAGGAGTTTGCTGAGGACCCATGCCGCCTTGCGCTCGACCAATGTCCTCAATGTTCATACAGCTCATCTTGTGGGCCAAGCGGCGACAAACCCTGGTCACTGTCTGCAAAGAGACAATAGAGGAGACAAATTAATGTATTAGTCTGCAAGTTATATATCCTAGGAGATATGAAAATGGTCATACCTCAGCAAGGGTAGGGCACCACTCTCCTGTCCACCAGCATTGGCTAGTGCGACCCCAGCCTCATTGGAGAGGCGTGCAAGCTGCGTAGCCTGTAATTACAAAGTGATATTTAATAAATTGCATTTAACACACACAAATCACAAACTAGATACGTACCATGTACCGCTGCAATGGGGCTCTCTCTGGCTGCGAACCCTCCCAAGTGAGGCGATCGTACTCGTCGGTGATGTCGTCGTCGAAGTTGGTGTCACCGATGGGCACATTGCTTAGCGCCGGTCTCAGGAAGAGTCTCGTCGACCGGTGGAGCCACGTCAGGTAGGTGCGGAAGGCCTCATCTGTGTGCAATGCTCCATAGACCGGGCGCCTCTCCCTATTGTCCCACCGCTCAAGCGGGACTTGGTGTGTGACACGCCAGTCCAACTGACTGTACCGCTTTCTCCTGTCGAACCTGCAAAAATATTTGACCGTTTAGTGTAAGAAAAATGTATTGAAAGTTCCACCGATGTACAAAAATAACAAGTTCTCACCGGTGTAGACGTTGATCCGTGGAGACAACAGGGGGTGGGGTCGCCTGCTTCCTACCAAACTGCCGCATCACCCTACGCGGGAGGTGCCACTCGACCGCGTGGAAGAAGATCAGCGGCGTCACTGTGAATCAAAGGTCACTATCCCGAAAACACAAAGGGCTAAGTGCCATGCCCTGCACCTCGTCACGGGTGTACGACGTCCACATCACCTATGAGTTCACAAAAAACGTACGTTTCAGGTGTATGAAGGAGTTAACATTAGTACATCGACAAATTATTTATAGTACTCACCTGCCACTGCGTGACCACGTCCAACTCGTTCATGTAGGTGAGGTACCTTCTGTCAGGGTTTCCTCGCACCGACTTGATGCCACGCCAAAGGTACAACAACGTCGGTCTGCTAGCCTGAAAGTTCCACGCCTGCAATGAAACGAGGTTAGAAACTCTTAAGAGATATCGGTAAGGGTTTATATATACGAATACGTACAGGCACTGCAGAACAATGTGGCCTCCCAATTGGAAGCCGCTCCCAAGACTAGACCTGCAGGAGGTACAGACATCCTCCCAGGCTGGCTGACACGGCCTGGCGTCTGCAGCCCACGCACAGTTGCCGGTAGAGCCAGGCTAGTGTGGCCGACCCCCAGCTGTACGTAGCCACGTTCTCCCATGGCTCGGCAAGGAGAGGTAGCACGCTCCAGGTGATCGTGTTCCCGGACGCGTTTGCGAAGAGAAAGCCTCCCGCACGACAAATGTCGACCACCACTTCCCAACAAGTTACATTCGAATTTTTCACGACCTTCTTATAGTCATTCCAATCCGACTCCGATGCAATCTTCAACAACACGTAGTGAGCCCTAGCCTTGCCACAATCAAATCTGCCTTGCACAAACAATTCACTTTCACCAAGACCACACCTCATCACAGACCGACAATGGAAAACTAATTCTTCAAAACTTGGACTCCTATCAAACAACAAAATCTCTTCCTTCATATTCTCAAACTCCCCGTTTTCTCTAACGGTTCCACCCTGAAATAGCCGCACTAAACGATCCATCTACAAAATTTGATACAACAAATGCAATTTCATTAGTCCTACGATACAAAATCATCTATTCCTTCGGGATTGCCTTAACAATATATTTACATTTTAATCATTTGAGAGTGGTTTAAATTTCCACGCTAAACAATTGGCTACATATATTACTTCACCTATTAATTTTAGCTATTAAAAATGACCAACACAAGGGCGGAGTGAACAAATAAGTGACCGGATTCAAAAGAGGTCAAACACTTATAATATGTAATGATTCTAAAGGCCTTGTTTTATATTTGGCATAGCCCACAAAACTATATACCATGTTTAAAGTGCCATAGCCAAACATTTATCTATACCTAAATTTGAAGGCCAAAACAATACATGCAACTAGTTATACACGTAAATAATA
>SPJY01014397.1:38670-97547 GCA_005191435.1 Raddia distichophylla
ATACAAGGGATGGCTCGGCGAGACGGACAGGTCTCGACGAGATTATGGTGTACAGGAAGCAAAGCGCTATGATCAGGTGTCTAACAGATGCTAAAAGCCAGATCAAGTGCCCCTTGACCCCTAAACACGCCGTAGGGGCCTTGTTTATATAGTGCGGAACAAACCGACCTACCGTGGAATATCGGGCCGGGCTAACTACGAGATCGTAACAAACTCATACATGCCAAATACAACCTACGGTAGACAAGGTAATCTCCTAATCTTGGGGATCACGACTCCTAATCCAATCCGGGAAACCAACGTCCGGGTCTTCACGTAGCCGTGCAGGACTCCTGTTCGAGATAGACTCAAACACAATTCCTTGGCCGATACGCACCACGCCAGCCAAGAGGCTGTTCGGCAAGTCGCATACGGGCCAGATAGAACCCTCCAGGGAGCTGGCCCCTGGTAGGCCGTATGATTGGGCCGTCAGGGAGTGGGCCATGGCAATGGGCCGTATTCTTATCCCCGACAAGTCCAGTCATGCGCATGCAGTTCATTGATTGGGAAGGCATGGCATTGTCAGATAATCCAGTCATCAATGAGGTCATTTCTGCTTGTGACACCATGGGATTGACTGATATCTTGAGCTTCCAGCATGATTGGAACGATGAAGTTATTTGCCAGTTCTATGCTTCATTATACTTTGCTGGGGGTGCCGCTGGCGACTTCTTCTGGTTTATGTGCAACGGAGTTTGGTACAATTTCTCTAAGAGGGAATTTGGTCAGCATCTGAAGCTGTCCACTAGAGGCAACATGGAGGAGCTCCATGACGTGGATGCCCTAAAGAATCCTGAACTGAAGTTCTTGTATGATGGGCCTATTCCAACAAAGGCTGGAGCTACTGAGACCATGAAGCCTTTCTATCAAGTGCTCAACCGCATCCTTCGTAAGACTCTATGTCCCAAAGAAGGTGACGCTTCTCGTGTTCTCTCCTACTCTCGCAACCTTTTGATGAAAATTGGGCTGCGAGAACGTCCCTTTGATATTCTGGATTTCATCTGGTGTGAGATCAAGATCAGTGCTGGTGATCCAAAGAGGAGCTGTCCTTATGCTCCTTAGCTGATGAGCATGATCATCCATGTGACTGGTCTCAAGTTTGTGCTGGATGTGAAGCATACTCCCTACCTTGTCACCACCCGTGGACTAGCTTCTCCTGGCGGGGCTTCTGTGACTCCACCCAGGAGGGGTTCGGCTACTCGTGATAGTGCGGGGCCTTCTTCTGCTCCTCGTGATAGTGCGGGCCCATCGTCAGCTCGGTCCAGTCCATCATCCTCTGGAGGCTCTATCAAGAAGATGCTAAAATCTATCTTCTGCATGTGTCGCAAAACAAATGATCGGGTTCAGGAATCCATTGTGCGTCTTCATGACAATCGAAAGCAGATCCAAGACATCAAGAAGCATCTTGGTATGCCTCTTTCTTCTGATGATTCCGAGTCCTCCTTCTCCACCATTGACACCTCTACTCGAAGATTGTTTGGGATTCCTTCTTCCGGTGGCGGTAACAACAACGACGACGATGATAAGGTCACCGGTGGTGGTGGTGATGGTTCTGGTGGTCAGGGTGGTAGCAGCAGCAGCAGCGATCCAGAGTGGATTGAGTAAAGGGGAAGAAAAGTTTCTTCCTTTTTGGCGTTTTGATGCCAAAAGGGGAGAAAGGTTATCATTTATCCGTTCTTATCTTAGTTCCCTATGTTTGAAACTTGAATGTTTAAGTGTGTGCAAAACTATGTTTTAAACTCGATGATTTATGTGGTACGCTGTGGCTGTAAGACTTATTTAATTATTAAGTGATGATAATGTAATGGTGAATTGCTTAGTTATTTAAGTTTTTCGCAATTGTGTGATATATCCTGTCATATTGCATTTAGATTCAAATTTGCCAAGGATATAGGGGGGAGCTCTTGTTGTTATTATTGCCATAGTTTCAGGGGGAGCTTCCGGTTATATTCTTATTTATAATTTCTTTGTGAGCTATAATTGTTGTCATCAATACACCAAAAAGGGGGAGATTGAAAGTGCATCTAGGCCCTAAGTGATTTTCGTGATTAATGAGTAACAATTATAGAGCTAATATTTCTATTGGAGAATTGTGCACAGATGTTATACAGGCTAAAATTCTTGATATACATGTTTACATGTGTTGGTGTACCCCTCAAGCTTGGATATATTGCAAGAAGGAATCAAAACTATCATTTATATGTAAATCTTTATTTATTGAGTCATAGAGATGCCATACTATGAAGAGGGATGCAATGGAGAAGCTTATAAACGTTTCTAAGTGCTCAAAATAGGTATCTCGAAGTTCGTGTGAGTTTTCCACTCAAAAATACACCTCATACAGAACCTACATCATCAGAACATCCGACGAGGGTCAGAACATCTGACGGTGATTCAGTCTGCCAGTTTTTCATGCCATCCAGTAAAGGGTCCATCGGAACTTCGGTCGGAACATCCGACGCTGGTCGGAACATCCAACGGGGTCTGAACATCTGACGCGTGATTAACTGCAGCAACGGCTAGTTTTTCGAGAATCCCTATTTAAAACCTTTTCTAATACCTGCCAAAAAGTTACTCACTCTGATTACAACCTGATTTGAGCCTAATTCATATTCTCCATCATCTTTCTCAAGAACCCTAGCCTTTGTCTCTCTCTTGTTCATCTTGTGAGATCTAGATCTAGAGAGATCAAGGCAACTCAAGTGCTCCACGAATTAAAGATCCAATTCTTGAGCACTAGCGATTCCTACTTTTCTTCATCGCATTTGTTACTCTTGGAGGTTTGAAGAGCTCCTAAACGGCTAGGTGTCGCCGGTGAGTCGCCGATCTTTGTGTGGTGTGCCTCCGGAGTTTGTGAAGGTGTGAATCTACCTCCACAAGGAAAATGATTCAACTAGTGATCGCCGGTGAGTGCTGTGTGCTTCATCCGGTAAGGGGGATTAGGGTCTTGGTGATCCGGGCTTTGTGCCTTCCCTAACGGTGAGTAGGATCTCCCTTCAAAGATTCGAACATCGGTAAACAAAAGTCACTGTGTTTTTATCTTGATCTTGATTTGGTTGTTTTTACTATTGGTATTGGCTTGTTCTGAGTATTCTTGAATAGATCTAATCTTGATTTTGCGAGAAAACAGTTTTTACTGCAAGTTTTCGACAGATCCAGAATCCAGAATACGCCGTCGGAACATCCGACCCAGATCAGAACATCCGACGGAGGGCTCTCTGGACCAGATCGAAACATCCGACCTACATCGAAACATCCGACGCACTGGTCACTGTTTGAGTTGTTTTAATTCCGTGATTTCGTTTTATTTGCCTATTCACCCCCCTCTAGGCGGCATAGCGATCCTTTCATGCATCAGTGACTCGGATGAAATGAAAGCTACTAGTGGATATGTACTCACTATAGCAGGTGGGTCTGTGTCCTAAAAATCTGCCAAGCCGACTATCATTACACGCTCTACCATGGAGGTTGTATTAGTAGCTCTAGATTCAGCGGTAGTAGAGGTAGAATGGCTCAAGGAGCTCCTCTCTGACCTACCAGTGCTGGAAAAGCCGATTCCAACAGTCTTAGTATACTGTGATAACCAGACTGTCATAGTCAAGGTTAATAGTAGAAAAGACAATATGAAGTCCTCAAGTCATATTAAAAGAAGGATTAAATCCACTCGACATGCAAGAGAGACTGATGTTATTGCTGTAGAATACATCAAGTCTGATAGTAACCTGGCTGACTTTTTTTACAAAGGGTTTGTCTAGGACAACTATCAAAGTAGCATCTAGAGCAATGGGGCTTATACCCTGCTAGTGGTAACCGACAGTGGTAACCCATCCTGAATGAGCGCAGATCCCATGAAACAGACTCTGGGACAACGAAGTTGTGTGGTACTGTAAAGTATACCTCTTATTGGTCCCATTTGCTGCTGTGCTTATTCTGTTAGATAGGATGAGGCTAAAACCTATTAATGAGTTTCGGAGTCTTATAAAAGACTAGGGAATTGTCCTACAGGATTCCCTTGAATAAACAAACCTATATGAGCTAACCGTGTGGTTGCGGTTCGTGAGAGTTATTGGGTATACTCTCTAGTGAGTTCATCAAAAGATACAAGAACATGACCGTAACGTCCTGCCCTGCTAGAGGTGCAGATTTGCAGACTAGTATTATGTGCTATGTGGATGAATGCCCTCACACCAAGGTCTTGGATCAAGGCGTAGTCCTCCATTGCCTGTGTTGGGTTGGATTTCTTATAGCTAAACATTGATTCAAACCTTTTACGGTACCTTTGTTTAACAACAATATATTAAACCGAGATTATCGGTGTTAATACCTTTGTCGATATGGGCAAAAGGGTGAGGACTGGGGGGCTTTTGCTTGGCTAATTGGGCCTTGGCCCATTCGCATGATAAGAGAGAAAGGGCAGCAACTGCTGCCCTAAGAAGCAAACGAGCAGCAACAGCTCGCAGCTGTTGGCGACAACGGCCTTTCTGCAGCTCACAGAGGCGCGCGACGTGTGTGTCGTGGAGCTGGTCCTCCGTCCCCTCACGGTTTGTTGCTCCTCCGTGTTTATCCCTTTCTCTATTTAGCCGGTTGCCTACTCGGGTGGGTGTATGTGCTTGCACGAACTCACCTTTCCCCCTCTTTCTTTGTGCACTCCACTACTCCTCGCCCGTCGGTTCGCCGGCCGGCTGTGATCCTCGTGGTGGTGGTACTTCTCCACTCTGACTTGGGTACCCGGTGGCCACGGGTTTGGGCGCTGAGTCCCTGTGCTGCTCCTCCTCTGCTTCTCGGGCCTCCACCTCGGCTCGGTTCGTGGTGGGGGCGACAGCCATCATATCTCCGGATCATCTCGTCGGTGGTCACACGGTGTAACCCAGCGATCTGTTTTCTAGGACAGTGAGCTGCTCGCTCTTTGCATTTGTTTGCTGCCTTCCTTGTCGTCTCGGATCCGACGCTAAGTAAGAATTTTTGTGGCTTTCCCCTTTGTGATTGGTTGTGCAGTGTACCAATTGGAGATTTTGGTTATATAATTCTTGTATTAGAGGCTAAATCTCTGGTTTGGAGCATTGTTTTGTGGCTGTGGTATTTACCCTAATACTGCACTGTGATGATAATCTGATTGAGGAATATAATTATAATTTGTTGATTATATCTTGTGATACATTCAATTAGTAGATGCACTGATTAAGGATTAATTTTTGTATTCATCTCAATCCATGCCATGATCTGTTGATGTCTAAGTCACTGGTTACTTGTTATCTTGATCTGTTTTTGGTGCCTTTGGCTATACTTGTATGCTTTTCAGATTGCACTTAGTAATCTAATTATTAATTCTGGTACATTTGTTTAACACTTTGATGCTGTTCGATTAGTTCAGATTGCTTTGATTTATGTCCAATGGCATATCTGTTTAGTCAAATTGGGATGTTCTGAACTTCATTTCATTCTAAAACAGTGCAGGAATGATTGTCTAATTCTTGATATTAATTTCAGATTGTATTTTGCATATGATATCATTGAATACTGTGGCTTGGACGGTTCTTTTCAGCAACCACATGATAAATAATAATTTCTACAAGGTTCAATCGTTTCTATTCTCCCTTCCTCATCTTGTAATAGGTTTATCATAATAATTGGTGCTTTGCATTTCAATCTTGTAGAGTACATGATAAATATATTATTCACCATCTTGTAATTCTTCAACCCTACTTTAATAGGTTTATCATAATAATTGGTGCTTTGCATTTCAATCTTGTAGAGTACATGATAAATATATTATTCCATGGCATTGACGAGTTTATGCTCATATTATTTATATTCTATTTAATTGATTAATTTATTATGCTTATATCGCACTATGTTCAATCGTTTCTATTCTCCCTTCCTCATCTTGTAATTCTTCAACCCTTAAATTATCCCAATCCACAAGGTTCAATCGTTTCTATTCTGTCTGATAAAAGTTGTAATTCTTCAACCCTACTTCGAGAGTTTCTCAAGATAGTCTCAAAATTCGGATACATTTCGTTTGACTTACTTTTAAAGCGTTAGAACCTATCTTCAAAACAGCGAAAAAACAGACTCAAAAAACTCAAAACATATGTATTTCCAAAGCGTAGATAAGTCGTTAAGCTGTTAAGACGTTAAGCTGTTAAACTAAAAAGAACTGGGCCTAACTATCGAGCATCTACTGGATGAACTGACTCTATGCATATTTGTCTCAAACATAGAAGAAAAATTATGGTTGGACTTGGAGTTGAACTACCGCATGGGCATGGCATTGGATAGACGAACAAAGAATCATTCCTGGGAAAAAAAACCGAAACCGAGAAACCAAACCGTACCTGTTCGGTTTTTAGTTTTCGGCGAGGTTTCGACTAGTTGAAATTAGTCTGATCGGTTTCCAGAAGAGCACGTACGGTATGTCTGATAAAAGGCCAAGGCCCAAGGCCCATCTCTTTCCCACGGCCTAAATCTCCTTCCCCACTCCAAACCCTAAACTCCACGAGGCCGCGTGCCTCCCCAACTCCCCAAGGCCCAAACCACGCACGCAGGCGCTGCCGCGCCGCCTCCACTTGATTCCCTTGCGACTCTGTACGCACGCACGCAGCTCTTGCCCTGGTTCCTGCACCGGCGATCCGGCGGCGGCGGGCAGCGCTCCTGCGATTCGTCGCGAGATGGCCGGGCCGCCGGCGCCGGAGGAGCTGTGGGAGGAGATCCTCCTCCGCCTCCCACCCGACGACCCCGCCTCCCTCCTCCGCGCCTCGCTCGTCTGCAAGCTCTGGCGCCGCATCGCCTCCGGCCGCGGTTTCCTCCGCCGACTTGGAGAGCTCCACCCCATCCCCATGCTGGGTTTCTTCCAGAGCCACGGCTCCCCCCGCTTCTTTTCCACCACCGCTGGCTCCGCCTTCTCCTTGCCCGTCCCAGAACGCGACTCCTGGCCGGCCTTCCTCGGCTGCCGCCATGGCCGCGCCCTCCTCGCCTCCTTCGCCGCCAAGGAGATCCTCGTCTGGGAGCCTATCACGGGCTACCAGCGGCGCGTGCCCGTACCCGCATCGGTCAACATGGGTTTCTTCAGCGCGGCGGTGGTCTGCGCCGTGGTCGGCTGCGACCACTTGGCCTGCCACGGGGGCCCCTTCCGCTTGGTTCTCGTCTCCTCCAGCGCCGGCATTGGTTCTGCAGTGTCGGCGTGCGAGTACTCGTCCCGGACCGGCGCGTGGGGCGAGCCTATCCCTGCCAGTGCCAGCCACCACTCCCCTCGCTCCCTCGTCACCAAGGACGGCAGCCTCCTCGTGGGGAAGTCACTCTACTTCCTTTGCAATTGGTCTGAAATCCTTGAATACGACTTGGACGGGCAGCGCCTGGTGATGATCAACGCGGGGAACATCTTCAGGCACTGCAAATATATGCGCATACAGCGCATCATTCTCATGCAGGCAGACGACGGTGGACTGGGAATCGCCGGAATCATGAGGTCGCGTATCTACGTCTGGTCTCGGCAGAGGATCGGTGACAATGACGCAGTATGGGTCGTGAGCAGGATCATACGTCTCGAAGATCTCCCTGCTGCTGCTCTCTTGAAAGCTGGAGGAACTATGCGTGTGGCTGGTCTCATCGAGGGCACGGATGTGATTTTTTTGAGCACAAAACATGGCGTCTTCACATTTGAGCTCAACTCAGGCCAAGCAAGGAAGGTGTCAAGCAAAGGCACATGCAGTTTGTTCCCATTTCTCAGCTTTTACATTCCCGGTACTGTACTGTACATCTCTTAATTTTATTTTACCGTGATTAATTTCTTTGTCAGTAAGCATCAACGGAATTATAGCATAATGTTATCTCCATTATCCAGTAGGTAGTAACTTCAAAAAATAAATTATTTATGGTTAGACTAGTTGTTGCATGGTGGTCAAGACTATAATACAAGGCATGCATTTAGAAAATTCCTACCAATAGTTTTTAAGCGTGTATATTTTGTCAATAATATATTGTCGAATGTTTTAATAAAGTGTGTATAGGCTGAATTGGAGAACAGGGCTAGGAGGCCAAGTAATAATAATGGTAAAGTAGCACCTTCGATGCTTTATCCAACACCTTTAAGCAAACAAACAATGAGAAAATGATTGTATGCCCCAAAGTTGAGGTGTTATTGCTATATATATACCCTCCCAACATATTGGACTCTTAAGATTTACCCCAAAGTTGATGTGGTAATTGCTTATATATCCCTTTTTGCACATTTAGTCATAATTTGCCAAATCTACACATGAAAATTACTCAACTACCCTTGAGTTATTTTATATGGGCTTTCGTAATGGAACCCCAAGCCACCCCATTCCTTGATTAATTCAACATCACATTTTCTTTAACCAAAAGATCAAACTAAACCCCAGAGAGGAAGAAATAAACTAGAAAATGCTAATGGATTTTTTTAGTGTTACAAAAATAATTGTTATCCTTAAAAAATAGTGCACCATTAGGAATTAGGAACTAATGAATAGGACCTAAAAAATAGATTTAGAAAACCATATTAATTAGTTTATGCAGATGTTGGCATTAACGGTTTAAAGTGATGGAATCAACACAGGGAAGTGAACACATAGGACTTGGGGGCAAATGAATCGTTTTCCTGTATTAAGTTTCGCAAGATATAACCAAATGTGCAAAAGAGGTATATAAGAAATTGCCACATCAACTTTGGGGCATATCTTAGAGTCTAATGTGTTGGAGGGTATATAAGCAATACCATCGCAACTTTAGGGAGTATAACCAATTTTCTCAACAATGAGATTGGAACTGCTTGGCACGTTGATTCAGTGAAGTCATACAAATAAGATGGTGGAATTGTTTGTCGCATTGATTCAGTGAAGCCGTGTAATGTAAGAACAAATGAAATCAGAGTGTTCTTTTGATACTATTGTTTCTGTTTTTATCCTTTCGTAGTCTAATGTTTCTTAAGGATTCCGGTGTTCTTTATACTTACAGAACTTTATTGATCTACCTAAAGTTAATGATGGTATTGCCTTTGGTTGTTTCTTTTCATTATTTAGTTTTCATGTTGCAACTATATAGTTATTTTCTACAAAAATCGAGTGATTATAACCTAAACATGTGGTACTCGGTCTGACTTTGTTTATGTCTTGTTTAACCGCCCCTACCCCTCACCCTCCTTTTTTCTTTTGAAAAAAGTGAATTTTCATTAATTTATCAATGCTCCTTTCACATGGACCTTGTTAGATCTGACTACTTACACGGCTGTCAGAATGCAAGGGACATTATTTGGTGATTGGACTCACTGTGGAAAATATAATTGGCAACATTCAACAACCATAAATAAGGAATGCATTATTATTCTTTTATAGCTATCCATGTGGTTATCACGCTCTTAATTTTCTTGGTTATCACGCTCTTAATTTTCTTTTAAATTTGCACCAGAAAAGCTTCTACAAGCAAATCAATTAGAAGATGATCCTCATGTTTCATTCGAATAATTTCAACAAACTAATTGATAGCCTTTTCTTGGACCGCTAATCTGCAATTTTACACGAGAGAGTAATATAGTCATGTGCTAAGTTTAAGGCCTTGTACATTTCGGCTTAGTGTAGCGTAGCGTAGCGTTTTAGTAAAATTTATCTTTTCTATATAGACTATTTGGTAATTTGTAATGATTTTTCTCGGGTTTTTGGTAGTCCTCTTAAAGATTCTAAAACTATTTTTTATTATTTTTTATAATATTTAAATCTCTCCTTAAATACTCTTAAATTTTACTGAAACGCTATGCTACGTTAAGCTGAAATGTACGAGGCCTAACAGGGGGAACAATAAGCAAGCTGCATTCATCAAGCTAATTTTCATGTATACTTCAAATAATCCATGACAATCGACAAGGCTACATAGAAATGAAAGGAGACCTAGCTGAAATAATGTTGGAACTAATGTGAGCTGAAAAAAAGGGTTCACTTATAAGAGACTTGAATGGGTAATTAGAATTTAAGATATGAATGGTTAATTAGAACTTAAGATATAATTTGTTGGTGTTGGCTTATTATATTGGTATATACAGGATAATAGCACCCAATATTAGATTAGACACAGACAATATAGTTTCAAGGTGATCCCCCCTTCTGGACATAGCAAGAACTAATACATGTGTGCTTGTGTTAGCAAGTACTATTTTTTGTCCTAAACTTCTGTGTATAAATACCAGCATATACCAATAGTTGTACCATCATAAGCTTTCTTTTTTGGTTAATTTTTCTGGTATAGCTAATCCCATAAACTACAAACTACAAAAGTATCATAATTATAAGCAAACATATTAAAAACACACCCTTGTCGCACTGATACAGTGATGCTAGGATTCTTTTAACAAATCATGCTGTAGAGATTGTAGAAATCGTGATATACTTGTAAAAAGTACAAAATCCAGCCGCATTTCATATAAAGAGCAAGTTATAGCTTGTGAGAAAAACCAAATGAAGTTATGGGAGATAATTGCATTGTTTTTTAACCAAATTCATCGATAAGCCAACACCAATAGCAAGTAGTTTGTCACAGGCTATACCAAATCCCTCAACACAGAGGCCAGCTCCAACTAACCACGTCAGGCCTTGCATTTTCCACATATTTGGCCAGCTCTAATGGTAAACTGTTGTTTATTTTTTCTCAACTAATAATTTATATTGTTGTTTTTATAATTTGGTTGATTAATTTTCTTGTAGAGTACCAGGTGAGGAATTTAAGCCAAGCTTGACAAGAACCTCTTTCTTCACCTGAAGAGGAAAAAACAGTTTTATACAACACATATTTGGTCCATTTAGTCTGTACTCTGTACCACAGAAACAATGATAGCTAGATTTTCTTACCTGCCAGCAATAATCAACAAAGTCAAATACAACTTTCGTAAAATCACATTAAATAATTTCTATCTGTGCAAATATGGTTTTCCTATTATTAGACTCTGAAGGCCTGTACAATTCCTATTATTAGACTCTGAAGGCCTGTACAATCCAAAAGCAAATACCGGCTTACTAACAAATTCGAGCACTTGCACATGTGAAGAAAGTAATTGACCACCAACTCAACACATTAAAATAGTAAGGGAGTGACTCGGCGGCAGTCGCCTGGGTTGCTTCGTTGCAACCCAGGCGACGATTCCCACGCCCTCCTCTTCTTCCTCGCGTTCGTCGCCTCCACCTTCTTCCTCACGTCCGTCGCCTCCACCGCCGCCTGCTGCTGCTCCGTGCTCCTTCCTCACCTCCCCCGCCGCCTCCGCCACCGCCCCGGCCAGCGGCGCCCTCGCCGCCGACCGCTCCGCCCCCAAATCCCACCTCCGCCGTGCCGCCCCGCCCACCCTAACCCGGCCGGCGCCTTGACCGCCCGCCACCGCCGCCCCAACCGCCTTCACCCCCTCCCCCGGCTCCGGCGGCGCTGTCGTCGCCTCCGCCGCCGCCCTAACTCCACCCCCCACCAGCCGTCGGGCCGTCAATAATTTCTATCTGTGCAAATACGGTTTTCCTATTATCAGACTTTGAAGGCCCGTACAATCCAAAAGCAAATACCGGCTTACTAACAAATTCGAGCACTTGTACGAAGAAAGTACTTGACCGCCAACTCAAACACATTAAAATAGTAATCCTCGATTGACTGAATAGGCATTCTGAAATTTACACTTGCAGTCTGCTCATATGGCATGACTACGATGCTTTCACTGAAAGACGGCCGATCCGAACTCATCCTTTATCAGGACAGCAATGGCCAATGGCCTTCTCTTCCATGAGCTGCGAAAGGTATCTGGATCCCATCCATCATTGTAACAATTGGAACCAAAACAAAGGGAAAACAAAATCAAATCTTTCATTTCTGTGCAGAAAACAGAATGACCCTACATCGATCTGTAACCCCACCAAAAATTGCAAGAGAATGCACGAAAACCATGTCATCTACTAACCTGGATCTGTGCATGATGGAACCAGATGCCACAGTGTTGAGGGACCACGGTGACAGGGCACGGTGAAGCCATGGAGGTGCATGGAAGCCCGAGACGCCACCCTCTCCCACCAGTCTCTCTCTGAGGGATCTGTGCATGGAAGTCACCGAGTGGAAGTTAGGGTTTGGGATGGTTTTGACGATGTAAAGACGATGAATCAATATAATTACATGTGAGCTCAATGGGGATGAAGACGGTGAGGCCGGCACGACGCAGCGGCCTTGAAGGGCGTGCACTCATCCTCGTCGAAGTGCCTGCCGATGCATGAGGGCTTGGTCAGGAAGGAAGGTAGGGGTTGGTCAGGAAGGAAGGCACAACGAACCGTGTCACCGCTTGAAGGGGATCCGCGTCGTCGTTGCCGCCGGTAAGGGGCCTCACGCCGCCTCCGCTGCCGCCGTGCTCAGATCTAGCCACCGCTGTAGGAAAAGCGGAGGGTCATGACGGCGAGGGGGCAGAGTCTGGGCCAGAGGGGAATCGTCGGCGACGGCACGTCTGGGCCAGGGGGAGTCGACGGTGTGCGGGCTGGGCAAGGAGATGGTGGAGGGGAGGAGGAGAGAGAGGATGGTGGTGGAGGAGAGAATGAGGGAGGGGAGGTATGCGAGAGCAATGACACGCGCGGCGGGCGTAGAGGGCTCGAGCGAGAGAGAGACCGGGGTAGGCTAGGGTTTGGGCGTGATTTGTGAGCATTGATGGAGAGATGGACGACCGAGATCAGAGCGCTGGCATTGGTGGGTAATTTTGGAGCACGCGCAGCGGGTGGAGAGGGAGGAGCCGTGCGATCGCGATCGGACGATGGCAAGGGGCTGAGGGACGAAGACGGGTGAAGAAGTGAGAAGAAACTCTATTCTCTATAATACAGTATTATATATAGATATAGATTATATGCATATGACATAATCAATTCACGTCAACTTTGATATATTTGGTATTTACCAAAACCGTGTCAAAATAAATTGGTATTTACCAAAACCAAATCATATTTCAAAAAACCATGTTTTACCAAATACGGTATTTTACCAAATAAATTGGATGTAGTCAAGTAAAACAATTAGGTTTTTGAAAGCTTTGCTTGTAATTGGAGTTTAAATAAACATTCGTAGAGACAACATTAGTAACTAGCCATGGCGGTTTATGTCATAATTTGCCCATTTGCTACAACACTCTCCCTTGTGAAAATTATTATTACATTTAATTTTTCTTTGAAACTCTTTGCAAAAATCCAATGGGAAAAAAATGGGTGGAGATTTTAGAAAAATGTCAACATATATGCCTCATTAAAAACACCCAAAGCCCGTGGAAAAAAGAGGGAGAAAAGAGTACATGAACTTACATGCATTAAAAATCCTTCCGAAAACCATATGACAAAACGGGTGGAGAAAATTACATTCCATGATTCCATATTGCCTCGCTAAAAACCAACATATAATAAACTTCCTTCAGGGAAATTCTTAAAGGAAACTAAGGAAATTCATAATGGAAACGAGTGCAATGTATGGGCCCAAAGATCCTTTTACATAAGTTAAAATTAGAAGCTTCTTCCCATAAAGTTTAAACCTCACCATGCAGATCTCATTAAAAACTCCTTATAAAAACCGTCTCATTAAAAACTCTTTACAAAAACATATGGAAAAAATGAACGAAGAAAAGGCACACTGCATATGAATATTTTTATTGCAATATTGGCTTATTAAAAACCTTATTATGAGAAAATTTTTAAGGAGAACTCATAAAGGAAAAAAAGAGAGTATAATATATGATCTCTAAGATCATCAATTAATTACTTTATGTGTTATGGTTCAAAAGTTTACTCCCCTGAACTCTGTAACAAGAAGTCATCTTATCTCATTTTCAGAATATTAGAAATTGGATCCAAATAAAGAGTGAATAAATCTCTTGTAGATAATTCACGTGACTTCATCGCCAATCTTCCAAAGCTTATGATGAGCTATATATTTTTTACACATGGTGGGAATTTATGCAACTCAAGAGTGCCATGTGGGAAATTTTCTCTTTAAACAATTTGATCCAAAATTGAATAAATTCATGATATGGCTATATATCAATGCCACCTTGGAAAGGTTTAGCTTTGATAAAACATATGCATCAAGAGTCCCATGGCCGGTTGGTACTTCATGTAGACAAAAACCCGTACAGACCCAGGGAAGAGGAGGAAGTCCTGAGGTTTGAATTTCCATATCTAAGTGCTATTTGTGCGCTCATGTACTTGGCTAGTAGCACACGACTAGATATTGCATTCGCCATGAATTTAATAGCAAGGTACAATATAGAGCCTACTAAAATACATTGAAAAGGGAGTAAAGGACATCTTGCATTACCTAAAAGGAACAATCGATCTAGGCCTATTTTATAGAAAGAAGACATTGGTCGGATACGTAGACACATGATACTTGTTAGACCCACACATAGGGAAAACACATATTTGCCATATATTCTTCTGTGGAGGAACCACAACTTCATGGAAGTTGAAAGGACCGAGATGGCGCCTAGTGGGGGTGAATAGGCGTTATAATAGTAACACCCAAATTTGCATCTATGGAGGCGTTTCGGACTATCTGGGTGGAAGCACTGGACTGTCCGAGATTCTAGGATCTGAAGAAAGGATCTTGAGACAACAAATGTCTCCCAAAAATATCATCCTGCACCACAAGAAAGAATACCACTAAGAGCAGCAACATGAACACGCAACAACAACCTCACCTTAAGCACAAGACTCAAACCAAATAGATCTAGCTAGAAGGTGAGTGGGCCAATCTTCCAAATCTTACGATGAGCTATATATATTTTCGGTTTTGCTCCTATGTGGGCGCCTGCGTTTCGACGCGACGCGCTCGCGTCGGGCGCAGGCGCTCACTCGCTCGGGGTGACGAGACCGTGTCGTCGCCCATATATGCTGCCCATCGCGCATCAGCAAATATAAAGAACCAAATCGATCAATGGCAAACTCTGGGACGAACTGATCTATTCAGAATGGCACGCACGCACGCACGCATGCGTGCAAGCGTATCCGAGATTATCTGAGCATGCATCGCATGATCGATCGCACTAGCTACATGCAATTCTTTTCCTTATGGTTTGTTCGTGTGGCTGAGCTTGCTTTGGCGCGCCATTGTCATCCGCATGCGAGTGTATGTGTGTGTGTTGCTGCTCGCGCTGTTGCTGCTCGCGTTTGTGGCCCGCCGCTGCGCGCGACGCCGCTGCTCACCGCCGCCGCCGACGACGCTGCTCTCCTCGCGCCGATGCCGCTGTTGGCCGTTCGATGTGGCCCGCTGCTGCGCCGCCGACCGCCGCCGCCGCTACTCACCGCCGCTTGCCGACGGCCCGTCGATCTACTCTTTTCTACCTCTCTAATTTGTTCGATTTGTAGTTTACAGAGTTTTTTTTCACTTTTTTATACTGTTTTTTCAGTACTTCTGTACGGTGAAATTTTTGTACAATCGTACTGAAAAAAGGAACGCCTGCATTGTAGTCGGTCCCATATTTTTTACACATGGTGGGGATTTATGCAACTCAAGAGTGCCATGTGGGAAATTTTCTCTTCAAACAATTTGATCCAAAATTGAATGAATTCGTGATATGACTATATATCAATGCCACCGTGGAAAGATTTAGCTTTGATAAAACATATGCATGAAGAGTCCCATGGCCGGTTGGTACTTCAAGTAGACAAAAACCAGTACAGACCCAGGGAAGAGGAGGAGGAAGTCCTGGGGTTGGAATTTCCATATCTAAGTGCTATTGGTGCACTCATGTACTTGGCTAACAACACACGATTGGATATTGCATTCGCCATAAATTTATTAGCAAGGTACAATGCAGAGTCTACTAAAATACATTGAAAAGGGAGTAAAGGACATCACCTTGCATTACCTAAAAGGAACAATCAATCTAGGCCTATTTTATAGAAAGAAGACATTGGTCGGATACGTAGACACATGATACTTGTTAGACCCACACATAGGGAAATCACATACTTGCTATATATTCTTCTGTGAAGGAACCACAACTTCATGGAAGTTGAAAGGACCGAGATGACGCCTAGTGGGAGTGAATAGGCATTATAACAGTAACACCCAAATTTGTGCCTATGGAAGCTTTTCAGACTGTCTGGGTGGAAGCACTGGACTGTCCGAGATTCTGGGATCTGAAGAAAGGATCTTGAGACAACAAATGTCTCCCAAAAATATCATCCTGCACCACAAGAAACACCACCACCAAGAGCAGCAACATGACCACGCAACAACCTCACCTTAAGCACAAGACTCAAACCAAATAGATCTAGCTAGAAGGTGAGTGGGCGCAAAGCAAATAGAGAGAACATGATGATGTTTTACCAAAGTTCAGATCCTTGAGGGGTTCCTACTCTCCGTTGAGGTAGGCTCGCACTCCTTTGAGCCTAGGTTTCACCTAAACCCTTTCCCTCTTGGATTTGTGCCAAAGCACTCGCCGACTTTGTTCCTTGATTCTTCCCTTGCGAAGGTGGAATCGAACCTTCACAAACTTCTAGCGGTCAACCCTACCGAGTCGGTGGCACACCGGTGATGCCTAGCCGTTTAGGAGTCCTCAACCTTCAAGAGTAACAAATCTGACGATAAATCACACAAATGGAGGTGGCCCAAGTGCTCATAACATGGATCTAAGTCAGATCTAGCACTTAATCCAGCTTCTCAACCCTTAAGATGCTCAAACAAGAGGATCATGGAAGGGAGAGGCTTTAGGAGCTCATGGGACAGAGGGGAACCTTTTGATTTTCACTTTTTGAAATTGGCTTCCTAGTTAGGCGGAGTAGAATGGTTATATATAGATTCCTCTAGAAGCTAGCCGTTTAGACACATTACAGACATTTTGGATTGCTCGAAGGTTTACTTCGGACAATCCACGATGTTATGCAGGTCAACACAAGTCAATGGGTGTAGCACACAGTCAGAGCTCAATAATTGAGGTGGACTCAATATTTGGCTTGGGAATTGGGATTGTACGAAATAAATCTGGGCAATCCACAATAATTAAATATTCCAACAGAGAGTCAATTTGACAGGGTGGTCGGTCTGTCCGAAAGATCTGGACTATCCGGAATCAACCCAGATAGTCTGCAATAAATAAATATTTGACATAGGACCAATTTGGCAGAGTGGTCGAAAAGTTCGGGGCCTCGAACAGTCTGAGCTATACCACTGGCAATCCGAGCCAACAATGCTGGAAAGACTTGAGAAATGGAGGATTCGAAGTGGGTGACTAAGATCTGAGCCTAGACAATTTTTGTGAAATCACCTCTATTATATTCCCTCATCAAATCGCTCTTAATAGTACGGTCGTCCTTAGACTCAAATAAAATAAAATTAAAGTTGACACTGTCTTTGGACTTTATGGCATGAGGTATTCACATATTCCCAACTTTATCATGTTCCAAATATTTGTTTAGCACTTAGGTCGTTAGTTCTCTCGTTAGCTTTTGTCATTAATCATCAAAACAAATAAAGGCTTAGATTCCCTTTCAATTTCCCCCTTTATGGTGATTGATGACAACCACTAAAGCTTCGTCACAAAAATAATTCACAATGTAAATGACACATACAAGGAGCCCCCCTAAAGATATGCATGGAATAAAGAAGAGAAGCTCCCCCCTATGTGATAACAATTATTCATTTATTCAAACAAATGCGTATGGCATGGCATGGGGCACCCAAAAAACAAGATTAGCAAATAAGCACGACTAAGGTACCAACTAATAGTTCTACCACAGACAATAGCATAATAGAAGTTATTACATACCAAGTTCATCACAACACAAATTTAAAGTACTAAAGTTACCAAAGTTCAACCTGCACCTGCCAGCCAACTTACATAGCAGTTCAACAGCACAAAAGAGACTCTTAAGATAAATGAAGCTTTTCCTTCTCCCCGTTTATCATCAAGCCCAAAAGAAAGAGAGAGGGAAGCTAGAATGGAATATCACTTAGAGTCGTCTTTTTCTTCTTCTTCTTCTTCTTCTTCTTCTTCTTCTTCTTCGGTTTCCTCCTCTTCCTCTTCATTCCCTTGAGCGGTGGTCTCACCTTGCTCTTCGATCGACTTGGGGGAGATCGAGTATGGCATTTTCATCAAATTCTTCACTTCTCCACTAGACTCACACTTGGAGCCATTTGGAGAGCAAGAGAAATCGAGCTTGTGCTTCATCTCCTTCACATGCTGAAGGGTCCTTTTGAGCCAGTGGGAAATCTTCTTCTTCTGTTTCTTACCAAGGCAAAAGATAGCACGAAGGGCACCCATGATATGAGATGAGGACTTAGAAGACGGATGCCAAAGGAGGAGGTGCCTTCCTACCCGAGGTGATGACTCTAGAGAAGAAAAGAAAACGAAGAGGCACACCTGTACGCTATACAAAGATGTGAGGGCCGGACCCCTCTAATTTGAATTTTAGATTTGAATTCAAGGACTTTTTATACTCATGCTATTATTAATCAGAAATGATTGTGTATCATCGTAACGTCAAAAATATTACAAGTACCATTGTTTCTAGTGATGCATTATGAACATGCCATTACGGGGCATTTTTAGTGTATGCAAGCTTAAAATATGTCCTAAAATGTCCTAAAACGTGGTGTTTTGATGGATGGGGCCCACATGTCATACTCCTCATCTTCATGCAATTATGTCGCTCTGCCGCCGTCCA
Organism: Raddia distichophylla; assembly: GCA_005191435.1. Lineage (NCBI taxonomy): Eukaryota > Viridiplantae > Streptophyta > Magnoliopsida > Poales > Poaceae > Raddia > Raddia distichophylla. The sequence goes on from SPJY01014397.1 coordinate 57,375, forward strand.
ACTCGACCAGCGCCATGGCACCGTCGAGCTCAAGCAACATCACCCTTGTCCCGTGTTGCTCGATCCGCTGTCGCCTCACTCCACTTGATTGAAAAAGCTGGAGAATAGGAGCCGCGCCGCCGCCACCATCGCCACGTCCTTGTGGTCCAGGTACTCGATGAGGATCTTCTGCATGGAATCGACATCCAAGGAGTTGGGGAAGATTGGGAGGAGGTAGGGGGAGGAGGAAGAAGAAGATAAGTATGAAGGAGAATGCGGAGCTACACTAGCCGAAAACAAAAATTTTCTACCGCGAACACCTAGAAACCAAGCGAGTCAGGAATCACATCGTTACCCTAGTAGCACGTTAGCAACGGAAGTAGCCGATCTTCTTGATTAGCGCCAGCGCAGAAGCGATGATGCCTCTATGGTATCCACACGTCCAGGGGTGGAACGCCGCACGTTGGTGTGCTAGCACCCCCGTGTGCGGCGGCTAAGGTTTAGGGGAGAGGGTGTGGTGGCGGCTGGGGTTTCTTGGTGGGAAGACACACCCACCCCGCGCCACACACTACAGGAATTCGTGGTTTTTTCATCGGCCCGATTAAACTTTGTCGGCCAAAAAGATACCGATGAAACTATTGGACTAATTTCATCGGCCCAAAGAAACCGATGAAAATATTGGAATGATTTCGTCGGTTTGCCGTGACCGACGAAAATATAACCATAATTTCGTCGGCCTGACCAGCCGACGTAATTACATGTGATGTCCAGCAGAGAACAATATTCCCATAGGCTATTTTCGTCAGCCTGGGCCGATGAAAATAATTTAAAAAGTTTTTTATTTATTTTCGTCGGCCTAGACCGATGAAATTAATTTTAACAAAGTTTTTTATTTTTTTCGTCGGCCAAGACCTATGAAAATACATTAAAAAATAATTTTTTATTAAATTCATCGGCTTCGGCCGATGAAATTAACCTAAACCCTATTAACTTATCCCCTTGCCTGGAAAATTTAGGCCGACGAAATTACACTTGATTCCTGTAGTGACACCTCTCTCTTTTATAAAGCGCTCTAATGTGTTTTTTCTTCGGGAGAAGCCCATTAGGATTCGCACTAATGGATCTTGTACAATATAAACCGACTAGGACGCAGAGAATCCAAATCTGCATAAACCCATTAATGGATCCTATCTATCATATATGTTCCAACCCGTTAAGTGTGTGACCCATTAGGCTCATGCACAAGTTGGCCGCAGTCCCGGAGAACTCTTTCCCCTAGACCACAAGTCAATAGCGGTACTTAACAGCACATATTTACCCCCGAATGTACACAATGATCGAATCGACTGAACCTTGATACACTCACATATGATCCTTTTGCCACACGGTATCTATAAATCTTAAGGCGAGATGCGTGCCACCCTTGTGATAGCTCGACCTTGTGATAGCTCGACCCATTCACTCGTCAATGTAACGAATATAATTGTGATTAACTCTTTAATCACATTAGCTTGACCATGCCCTTTTCCCTATCCATCCACACCGAGGGGCCCAGAGATATCTCTCTTGTTATCGAGGAGAAGCAAATTCCATCTTGATCTCTTACACCTCATGTTATGTTTCATGGCATACCCATAAGCCAAAATACTCTAGTTACTGAGTTACTACTCATGCTGATGCCCCCAGATGCAAGAGCATGGCTCGTGTTGGGGCTCACGATGGTACAAACGATTTTAGTTACAACATAAGAATTTAGGCCTCGCACATTTCAGCTTAGTGTAGCGTAGCGTAGCGTTTCAGTAAAATTTATATTTTTTATGTAGCTTATTTGGTGTAGTAATTTGTAATGATGTTTTTTGGATTTTTAATATTCCTCTTATAGATCATAAAACTATTTTTAATTATTTTTTATAATACTTAAACCTCTTTTTAAATACTCTCAAATTTTACTGAAACGCTACGTTAAGCTGAAATGTACAAGGCCTTAATTGGAAACGGCTCAATTCCTTCTCAGATCTGGAAGATTTTGGGACTTTCTTTTGGGGAGTTGACAGAGGCCTTGGTTCGTCCCTGACTTTTGTACACTAAAAACTCGTTAGAAACGAAACACTAAAACTCATAAAAATTGTCACGACCCTTTTATAGATGAACTGTGCTGCACATAGGGGTGGATCTATAGTGTTAGCACAAGGGTCAAGTGACCCCGGTGACTTTCGAACAAACCCTTCATGTCTATTACTACCCTATTAGTACATATACATATAAACCTACAATTTAAAGCTTAAAAATAATGATTTAGTGTTAAAATGATCCCGACAAACCTCAGCGGCCCGTTTTCCTATATTCGCCCCTGACTGCACACCATCTGCAGCATGTCGCATTCCCTGGTTGGTTGGTTTGGCTAGCGAGGAAGGCACGAATATACCATACGAACAAGGATGGCAATAGATTCCAGCTCCCGTTCATGCCTGTAGTAAAAGGGTCAGCAAGGGAGTATGAGTATCAGCATTCGCAACTCAATAGCAGCTTTTACATTGGCCGCATGCAGAAACAAGAGCAGAAAATTCAAAATACAAACAAACAAACGTGGTGCTAATTGATACAGTGGCAAACGCGAAGGAGTTTATTGCTGGCATGTATTAGTCAGACACTGGAAGAACATATGTTACATTCAGATCGCTCGAAGCTATGCATGCATTCTCTTGTTTATTATAATGGGGAACCACGGGAGGTGAGGAAGATCTGCTCCCTGCATCGCCTTCCCCGCATGACCACCTGTTTCTTCAGCAAGGTCTCCTCTGCATCTGCATTGCACACTGCCCTTCTCTGCATTATAGATATCCCTGAAGCATCATTTCTTCTACCGATGTCAAAATACAACAGCACAAGACCGCAGCATGACTGCATCTGCATGAACTAGACAGAAGGTATAATAACATTATAACGTAATGCTGCCAAGAAGATACCGAATGTTGAACCGATGATACTTTGTGTGGTTTTGGTGATTAATGACAATGTTTTTAGTGCTTGCTTAATGACAAACCTCAAATATGTCTAGTTCATTGAGACTAATATGCTTGTTGTTAAGATTATTCTAGTCTCATCATTTTAGAAGAAATCACATATGTATGAGCTATTCATCTTGTCAATTTGGTAAATATTGTGAAACTAACATTTTTATCGATATTTTGAAGCCTCACACTTGCAAATAGGATGCATATGGATCATTGAGGTATGCAATTCGGTATTCCACTCTTATCCTTTTAAGTGTATTCCTTTTATGAAAAACATGGAATATGGTTTGATTATATTTGTGTTCATTATGTCTTGCATATTCTATGGACATGTTGATTGCATGTTCTAGATCTTTGATCATATATGTCATATATTAGTGATCCTTTAGTTGATTCACCGGATAGACTTTACCTTGTTATATTGGCTATGTGCATATATGATCTCCTTGTATATTTTTATATGCACTTTTACCTTGTTATATTGGCTATGTGCATATATGATCTTCTTGTATATTTTTATATGCACTTTCTATGTGAAGTTTATTACTTATTATATTTCTCCTATGTTGATCCATGTCTCTATTTGTCCCTCATTTATTGGATCAATATTTTCATGCCTGCCAGCTTTTAAATCTGGTGCCGTCAAATGTCTCGGGCTTAACTACGTCACTACTACTCCCCGAGGCTATAGATAATATCAATTTTCTGGATTGTTGTAAACAATGCAGTCTAAACAAGATGGATAAATAATTCACACAAAATACAGCAAGAAATAAATTACCATGATATATAAACAAAATCATGAATTCCTCGAATAAAAGCTTGGAAGCAAATAAATTCATGATCAAGTTTATCTCAATAAGCATGGCAACCAACAAAAGAGACAAAACCAGCATAAAGCTCAGGTTAAAGATGACTATTGTGCTCTCAAATTGCAAAATATGGGTTGCTAAATCAACTAGCCATCCAACAAATAATTTGGGCAATATATCACAGGTTATTAAATCTAAAAATTTCAGGATTGCAACCAAAGATCAGTACTGCTCAAGCCCAAAATAGATAATCACTACTCTATGTAAATGGCAATTAAAGGCAGTGGTGCATCAGGGTAATAAAAGATCAATATAACAGTTCGGCCAGTACTTAAACAGCCACCAAACTGAGCTGAACAACAACTCAATTACACACTGCACTAACTAGTATCAAGATCAATCAACCACACTAGTTCTTCAAATTATGGAAATAAACAGTGTAGCAGTAAATTGATCAATTATCTTACTTCCAGGTGCTAAAACATACACAGTGAGCACCAAAAGTGATAGCTAAGAGCAGTACTTATCTAGGTCTAGTAGAATCCCTTAATAAACAGATTAATTAAGCCTCAAATTCAAGCAATCATCATCGAGCAACATAAGCCCACAGAAACAGTGCACATACCCTAATCGGAGTTAGCCCCTATTCAAACGAATAGGTCCCCAAATCACCGATTGGCCTGCTGCACAAAGGAAGAAACCGAAGTACATACGTAGTGCCGAATTCGAGTCAGCAAAGTAGCAAGCAGTGGCAAAGCGTGCCAAAGCCACTGACCTAGAAAACAGATCGCCGTGCTACGTAGCACCATCGATGAAATGGATTGGAGATATGATGCCGTCACCCCCCACCACGGACAAGCCGAGGAGAAGGGCCCGAGGAGCACGAAGGAGCAGCACGGCAACACGGCGACCACCCGGTGGCCTATGGGTACCAAAGACGAAAGAGGAAGCACCACCACAGTATGCACCGACAGCGAGGACGCTAAAACCCCGGCGAATAGCGGTGACCCCTAGGAGCACGAGAGTGAGAAGGAAAGTGGATTAACTCAGCAAAAAAACGATTCCCAAGAGAGAGGAGTGGGACTTCCCCATATAGGTGAAGTCGGCGCAACAAACCCCAAGAACGTCGGCCACACGCGCACGCGCACGTAGCCCCGCGCTCGTCGGAAAGCTCGAACGGCCGCCACCGCCAGCTAGGGTTCGGGATGAACCCGACCTAGCTCCAAGCCAGGGGCAGCAGCGCTGCCCCTCCTCTACCTCTTATAGGCTGTTTGGTTGCCTACATTCAAGGAGTTTTGCATGTAGAGATACAAAACTACGGTGTTTGATTGTCTTCTCACCCATCTGAACCAGGCTCTCCAGATACAATTACCCCCTCCGGGCCAGACTTTGGAGATACGATCAAATTGGGCGTTTCCCAAGAGCCAGGCTCCGTGGATGCATCAACAACCACGTGCGCGACATATTTAATTCATTTATTTGCTATATCTTTTGATTAATATTTTCGATTACCGAACCGATTTTAAAAATGGGTTATTGATATTTTTTTGAACAAAACGAGACCACACTTACCATATAAATTTTAAAAGTTTAAAATTTTTGTTTTTGAATTTATTTATTTATGAGACTTTCTTTTGAATTTTTTAATTTTCGTAATTGATTTTTTGTTATTTTTATTTTCTAGAATTTATTTTTTAATATGTTTCATCCCTCTTTTGAATTTCTCCATGCCATTCTCTCCATAGTGCAGTTAACCAAACAATATTTCTACGCAGCCTGTACAATCTCATACACCTAACCAAATAACAACATTTGCATCATCTCAGCCTGGCTCCAACCAGCCTGGATCTGCTCATACAGCCTGGTTCAACTAAGAAGGTAACCAAACAGCCTATTAACCGGCCAATAGGGCCAGATGGGCTAGGCCCAGTACAGGCAAAAGCCCAACAAAAAGTGGGTTCGGCTAGGACTCAATTACACTTTCAAGCCGAGTCCAAACGAGATGGGAGCTATTTTTCCAGCCCTGGTCGTGGACTTGTGGTGCTACGACAATTATGCGTTCAAGATTCAGCAAAGGATGATTAGGAATCATAACTGCGTTACTTGCATTACCCTGATCGACATAAATCAAGCGAGAACACATCCGAGCATTTATTTTTCTCCCATCGTAACTGCGTTGCCAAATCTCTTTTTCTCCCATCATAATCAATAACTGCATTGTACAGATCATAGCAAGATAAAACTGAGTGTTTTACATACAGGGACAGAAGAGAAAGCACCGAATTTCCATGGCCCCCGCCTTGCAATATGATCGATTCTTCCTGCCCTTTATGTACAGATTTTAAACCAACTTCTCAAGCAGATTGGAACCTGCAGGTCAAGACCACTTGGCGCAATTGCCGCTAGTGCGAGCTGCCGGACGTCGACGGCGGCGACGAGCCGGGCTGGGACAGCAGACTGTTGAGCCACTGTATCGACGCCGGCAGCCGGCTCCCGTTCCCCCCGGCCTCGGCGCCGCCGTCGCGCTCGGCGGCAGCGCTGCCATTGCCGCCGCCGCCATCGCCATTGGTGATGCCGCTGGTGCTACCAGTGCCGGCGCCGGCGCCACACGAGGTTTTCGAGGAGTCGTCGGCAGGTAGCTGGAACCGACAGACGGGGCACGAGCTGTGCATCTCCAGCCATGGCAGGATGCACTTGGAGTGGAACCTGTGCCTGCACGGCATCTCCCGGGCGCGCTCGCCGGGAGCGTAGTCCTCCAGGCAGACCGCGCAGCAGGGGCCGCCGTCGCCGCCGCCGCCCACGTCCACCGTCGGCATCGCCTCCACGGCCTCCTTCTTCGCCGGCGGCGTGCCCTGGAGGCTCGCGTCGCTCTCGGCCAGCTGCTGCAACAGCGCGTCCAGGCCGGACCCAAGAAAGTAGTCCCCCAGCGCCATGCCCTGCTCGCTGCCGGCGAAGAGGCTCCTGCCGTAAGGGCTGTAGCGCTCAGCGGCATCAAAGCCGACGCCCTCGCCTGCGGCTGCCGCGGCGGATTCCAGGCGCTGGAGCTGCCGCTCCCGGATCGCCTGCAGGAGCCGCAAGAACGCAGTGGCGCGCCTTCGGCGCCGCGAGAAGTCCATGGGGTCCAGGTCGTGGTCCTCGTCGGCGTCAAGCCCCGCGTCCGCGGACCGCCGGTTTCGCCGGCGCCGGACGGAGTCGCCGGCCATGCTCTCGATGATGGGGGCCCAGATGGAGATCGTGCTGTCGGCGCCGGCATAAGTGCCGGCATCTCCATCTACATCGCGGCCGCGGCCGCCGTCGGCGGCGATGCCGCGGGCGGTTTCGATCTCCTCGAGGAATCCGCTGCGGCAATAGGGGCACTTGATTTCCACCCCGGCCTCCGCGGCCAAGGGGCTCACCGCCGTGGTGCACATGTGGCACCAGTACCTCCCGGCGGCCACCGGGTCGGCCATTGCTTCCGATCTTCTTGAGCCTCTTCCCCCTTCAATGGAGCCGAGTCTTTCCCCAGACCACAAGTCAATAGCGGTACCTAACAGCACATATTTACCCTAAATAAACACAATGATCGAATCGGCTAAACATTGGTACACTCACATATTATCCTTTTGCCACACAATATCAGTAAAGCTTAAGACGAGATGCGTGCCACCTTTATGATAGCTCGACCCATTCACTCGTTAATGTAATGAATATAATTGTGATTAACTCTTTAATTATATTGGCATGACCATGTACTTTTCCCTATCCATCCACACTGAGGGGCCTAGAGATATCTTTCCTATTATCGAGGAGGAGCAAATTCTATCTTGATCTTTTACACCTCATGTCATGTTTCATGGCATACCCGTAAGCTAACTTTACAATTTCCCTGTTACGGCGAAGCGTTTGATAGCCCCAAAGTATACGACTACGCATGCTGAGAATCAATAAGAATTTCAATTTGAAAGACCGTATAGATATATCACTCGAGACTACTCCATGATGGCACTTTTAAGATAACTATCTCATCGGTGTCTCGGAACGGGTCTATCCAACCCCATGTTCTCTAACATGTGCTCACACTATTGATTTGATATCTTCATATCCATGATATGTGAAATATTACCATCAATCAATACATGTGCTGGTCAAATCACTATTGTTTCATATAATGATATGTGACCAGAGATCATTTAGAATAATATCATATTGACAATGTGTTTCACAATTAAGTCGTACTTAATAAACAAAGCAGTGACATTTATTTAAAAAACTCATAAGCACATGAACATAGACGTATGATACAATCATTTCACATGATCGCCTCTAGGGCATATCACCAACAAAGTACACATCCATTAGAAACGTATTTTAGGAGGTACTTTGAGCTTGTATACACTGAAATTGCTCCGTTATTGCATGTTTGAAATGGATTGCTAAAATAAATCTGTAATATTTCTGATTTTTAATGACATTTTTTAGTAAGGCCACTTGATAATGGCCGGAATGGGCGTAAAAAGAATCCCAGACTCAAACTTGCGCCCGTTTTGATCTCTACAGTGTTGGCAAAGGAAAGCAGAGTTCCCATGGCCAAAATACTCTAGTTACTGAGTTACTACTCATGCTGATGCCTCCAGATGCGAGAGCATGGCTCGTGTTGGGGCTTGCGAAGGTACAAACGATTTTAGTTACAACATAAGAATTTAATTGGAAACGGCTCAATTCCTGTTCAGATCGGGAAGATTTTGGGACTTTCTTTCTGGGAGTTGACAGAGGCCTTGGTTCGTCCCTGACTTTTGTACACTAAAAACTCGTTAGAAACGGAACACTTAAAACTCATAAAAATGGTCACGACCCTTTTATAGATGAACTGTGCCACACGTAAGGGTGGATCTACAGTGTTAGCACCAGGGTCAAGTGACCCCGGTGACTTTCGTACAAATCCTTCTTATTTATTGCTATCATATTAGTACGTATACATATAAAACCTACAATTTAAAGCTTAAAAATAATGATTTAGTGTTAAAATGACCCCGACAACCCCAGAGACCCGTTTTCCTATATTCACCCCCGACTGCACACCATCTGCAGCATGTCACATTCCCTGGTTGGTTGGTTTGGCTAGCGAGGAAGGCACGAATATACCATACGAACAAGGATGGCAATAGATTCCAGCTCCCGTTCATGCCTGTAGTAAAAAGGGTCGGCAAGGGAGTATGATGATTATCAGCATTCGCAACTCAATAGCAGCTTTTACATTGGCAGTATTCAGAAACAAGAGCAGATAATTCAAAATACAAACAAACAAACGTGGTGCTAATTGATGATACAGTGGCAAACGCGAAGGAGTTTATTGCTGGCATGTTTTAGTCAGACACTGGAAGAACATATGTTACACTCAGATCGCTCGAAGCTATGCATGCATTCTCTTGTTTATAATGGGGAACCACGTGAGTTGAGGAAGATCTGCTCCCTGCATCGCCTTCCCCGCATGACCACCTGTTTCTTCAGCAAGGTCTTCTCTGCATCTGCATTGCACACTGGCCTTGTCTGCATTATAGATATCCCTGAAGCATCATTTCTTCTACCGATGTCAAAATACGACAGCACAAGACCGCAGCATGGCTGCATCTACATGAACTAGACAGAAGGTATAATAACATTATAACGTAATGCTGCCAAGAAGATGCTGAATGTTGAAGCGATGATATTGGCCTTGTTCTTTTGTATAGAGTAAAGTTGAGTTTTACTGTAGCAATATTTTCATGCGGTTGTATTTGCTACGTGCATATATGCTCTCGTTGCATATTTTTATATGCATTTTCTATGTGAAGTTTATTACTTATTGCATTTCTCCTATATTGATCCATGTCTCTATTTGTCCCTCGTTTATTGGATCAATGTTTTCGCATATCCTTTATCTTTTATATACATGTGTACTTCTCAAGATTTTTAATCATGTATATTCTTCTAAAGATTGGATATATTTCCTTTGGCTTGGTTCTCTCACGTGCATATAGATTCATTGTTCATTTATAGATGCATTTCGCGAGTTTTCATGTGATAAGTGTTTTTATGGTTGCATGTCAAACACTTGTGGAGCTTAATTTCTCTTCAATACATGAAAAGTCAATTATGTTTGTAGAACGTTAGGGCCTAATGTTTCTATCAAGTGTTGAGAAGAAAAATAGGTCCCATAGAGGTACATGACAACCAAGGATATGTTGATGGATGATGGCTTAAGTCGAGGTCATGTTAGACAAGGTTTCACCAAAAGTTGAGAATGTAATAAGACAAATGATTAAAGAGTATGTCTAAAAGTTAACGGCAAAAAGAACAAGTAGCATATAGAATATAATAGAAAAGAGAAGAAAGAGTCACACAGTGGTTGTCCGAACGGAAGTAAAATTTGTGGCATACTATGCCACGGAGCATCGATGGCACCACATCCTCCCTTCCTCCGATCATCACGTTGCCTCCTCAATTCCCCATCCTCCCAGCAGCACTGCTTAATTAGGGTTAGTCACTAGTTGCTGGATTGGGGCCGACGCGGTGAAATCTTCTCGTCGCGGTGATTTCACGCCTCACGCTCGCCATGAATTTTTTTTTCCCTTTAGCGCACCCCACCGAGTCTGGCGCCGGCGGCGCACCGCCGGTGCAGCCCGGACCAGGAGAAATTGTCGTTGGCCGTCGACTCGCTGCAGTTCGAGCACGTCAGCAGCAGCACAGGCTCCGCCGCGCCGCCGCCCGTGGGCCCCCTCCTCCTTCCTCGTCGGCCTGGTGCTCGTCGGCATGGTCTTGGGCGTCACCTTCCTGTAAAAACAAGCCAGCATGCGCGCAACTCAGTTAAGCTTGTTGATTTGTTTTGTATCGAGTGGTTGATTAGGGAGGAAGCTGCCTTGTTTTGCATTGGATCTGATATGTTCGTTGATGCTTAAGCCGTTAAGCACGAATGCGTGATGCTAGTATCATCTCTCTGATGTGTCTTTTACCTTGACACTGCTGTTCATGTGAGCTAATTAAATTCTTTTGGCAAACATAAGCCGCTAAGCATAGTGGTAATGAGAATGGTTCCTGGAATCTGAAGATAAATCCAAACATGACCATGGGTATGACGATACATTCCTGTTTTTTTTTCTTTTTTTTCTTCGATTTTCAATGCTTCTCTAACTTTTTAATGGGCGTGACTCTTTATAAATTGACCGATAAGACGAGAAATGGCGGGAAATCAGTACCGAACTTTGGGGCTGGTTTTTTTTTTTTTTGGCAGCTCTTGGCATTGGTCTTGGTGCAGGAGCAACAGTTCTGTTGGGAGGATGGGGGAATTGAGGAGGCAACGTGATGCTTGGAGGATGTGATGTTTGAAGATTTGTGCGGCCACGTGTTAGCACATGAGAGTGAATGCTACCATGCTCCGTGGCATAGTATGCCATAGAATCTCCTTCCGTAGTTGAACATGTAAAAAAGGCATGATGCAACAATTCATGTTTATTATGCCTTCCGAGGTATTAATAATTTTAGTGGTCCTTGCCAGCGATTTTGGTTAACTTGGTCCGATTGATGAATACAACTATACTGTTCTTTCTTACTGCGATGCAACTGATTCGGCTTGCATCCTTTAGCCGTCATTTCTTCTAACATCTCATGTGGCCCTTCAAATCAAAAAGAAAAAAATAAAGAAAAGATCCTCGTCTGTGATTTAATCGGCGATCTATTTAGAAGTTATCCTGCAGTACATGTATGGTAGTTCTTAAATAATCTGAGCATTAAGGGCCTGTTTGGTTCCCGCCGCGCAATGCCACGCTGCAGCTGTGGCGGTGCTGAAGGTGCGGCGGCCAAATCGAGCGCCGCAACTTAGGCGAGCTACGGCGGAAAAAAAAGCAATGCGCGCATGTGAACGAGCTGTGGCATGCCGAAGGTGCGGCAACTAACCAAACCGACGCCCAATCAAGCGTGGCGTGCCACAGCTGTGGCGTGGCGGGCTGCGGCAATCAACCAAACAGACCCTAAGTATGCTGTTTTACTTCTTTTCTTACACCTTAACGTTTTAGAAATGCATTCTGAACAATCTTGTTTCTGCAACCATGAGTGGTGTTAGGTTGTCTTCACCAAGGAGGCTATTGGGCACGTAAAATAGTGGATTTTGGGTACCATTTGACCTCTAACAGAGTCCCCTAATAGCCCGCTATCTGTTCGGGGAGGAGAGAGGTTCCTTAAGCGGGACGACCGAGGAAGGCAGCGACCAGCGGTGGCGCGGTGTGGGGAAGCGGTGGCGGCGATGCGGGAAGGGTGTCGCAGGGAAGTGGTGGCGACAAGGCGGGAAAGCAGCGGCGCGGGTGAGGAAAATGGGTTAAAAAATGGTGGATTAAGTTATACGGGATGGGATTTAATGGATGCTGTTGGAGATAGGAGAGATATAGGAAAGAAATCTATTAGGTGATTTTGTATAGTACAGGTTTATGGGGCCATATTTTGGGGTTAGTGTTGGAGACAACATTACTAGTTGCTTGTGCTTAGAGCATGTACAATGGTTGAGACAGCAGTTGTCACTAACTATTGCCATATCACATAGAGACAACACTAGAGATGGCCTAGGGACAACATATACAATTTTAGAGATGGCTACATGTTTGTATAGATAATTTGCTCACACACAAAAGTTTCTTAATTCTCGTGTAAATTCGACTCTTGCATAAGAGATGGCTCAAATATCTATGCACACACTCTCTTGTTCACATCATCAATTAGATGTCATAGCACTGATTAGAGATGACTTAGAGACTTCTGAGATGGACTGTTGTACATAATCTTACCAATATAACCGAACTCGGACATCAGGAAGCTAGCGGTCAACTTTTTTGAGCGATTACTATGGTGATCCAACGTTTCGGTCTCGTAGCAATAAATCACCTTTTACAGTTTTATATTGTCCAGATTTATGTTTTCCTTTTTTCCCTTTATAGCTTCATTGCAAAGCACGGGCATTTACTGGTTGATTTAAGAAAGTCTTAGACTGACTATTATTGTGGCACCCCAAACGTGCACCGTTTCGCACACATCCCTGGACTTGCGTTTTCCTTTTATGGTTCCCTAAACTACCGCCATTTGCACAACAGGTCCAAAATCATTAGGACAACCATTTAGCGCTGAGCTCCATGTGGTCGTTAAATTTTTATAGGGCCCTCCACAAGTGTCCACGTCTAACTCTCTCTATTCCATTCTCTGTAAAATTCACAAAAATTAATTTTTGAGAATTTTCCAATTTAAAAATTATTTCTGGGTGGCTTTAAGATTTAGGATTTAAAAATTAGAAAAAAAGGTAATTTCATTTTTTAAAAAAAATAAATTCTAGAAATTTTGGAAAATGGTTTTAGGAATTGTAATTTTATATATTTTTTGCATTTTAAGATTTATAAAATTAAAATAATTATTTTTTAAATAGTTTTTACATTTTAAATTTCTAGAATTCAATTTTTGAAATTTTGATTTTCTGAAATTCTAAACTTTGAATTTGGAAATCTTCATCCCCCAAATTCAAATGGTTGAATTTTTAATATCCTTAAAATTCTTTTTTATATTTTGTTTTGTTAATCTCCAAATTTTATTCTCTATGAAAGTGCATCTAGGCCCCTTGTGGGTTTTGCTGATAGATGATAGGCATTTAGAAAGCTAATCTATTTGGTGAAGTTTTGGACAGATTTTAATATTAGAAAAAGGATTTGGAGAATTTTGGAGGCCGTAAAGCTAAAAGGAGAAAACGGTGTACATTTTATTTTAGCGTAAATCTTTTTATTTTGAATTGAGTTTAAGGACACGCCGTACTATTAAGAGGGATGCGACGGAAAACCAGTTTTAGATGTTCTACGTGCTCTTGGTAGAAGAAACTTGACATATTCTATCCACCAATCAAATTTGAGGGAGATTTTCTTACAATCATATCGGACTATCTGATGTTGGACCGGAATGTTCCGATATGGTTCGGAACTATCTGATGCTTGGTCCGATTGACCCCTCTCTGTCTTCAGTCACAAAAATATCGAAACTATCCGATGTTAGACTGGAATGTTTCGATATGGTTCAGAACTATCCAATGCTTGGTCCGATTGACCCCTCTGTCTCCAGTCGAAAAAATATCGGAACTATCCAATGTTGGATCGGAATGTTCCGATATGATCCGGAACTATCTGATGCTTGGTCCAATCGACCCCTCTCTGTCTCCAGTTGCGAAAATATCGGAACGATCCGATATTAACATTGGACTATTCGATATCTATCAGCAACAACGACTAGTTTGAGGGTTGTGGGTATTTATTCCCCTTCTCTCATGGGATAGGGTTGCCTTTCACATTTATTTCGGCTAAACACTTATTGCAAACCCTAACTCTCCACCTTCCATCTTCACTCCAACATAAATTCCATTGATTTCATCTTTGGGTGAGTGAAGAAGCTAGATCTAGAGGCTTTGTGTTGGCCAAGCTTCAATCGTGAGCACTTAGTTCATTCTCCAATTTGGTTTTCCGCCGGATTTGTTATTCTTGGAGTTTGAGGGCTTCTAGACGGTTAGGAGTCGCCCTAGAGCCACCGGTGCTTGGTGTGGTGACCGGGGAGAGTTTGTGAAGGCCGGATTCACCTCCGAAAGGGAAGGATCCAAAGAGTGAAAACCGGAAGTGCTTGGTGCAACCCGGGAGGTTAAGGGTCAGGAGGGACCCCGGCTCAATTGTGACCGAGCCGCCTCAACGGAGACATAGGATCTCCTAACTTCGGGAACAACTACTTCGAGTCTTCTTGTGTTTTTGGATTCTACCTTGCTTACTTCCCTTACTGCTTCCTTTCTAACCCTATTTGGTGCAGGTGTTATTCTCGTTTTACTTTAGTTTGTTAAACCCTAGTCTTCAATATCGGATAGTCAGATTTCATATCAGATAGTCCGATTCGTATCGGACTATCAGATATAAACATCGGAACATCCGATTTTTTTTCCGCTGTGATATTATTTTCACTGTAAAATTTGAAAAGCCTATTCAGCCCCTCTAGGCTACATCGCAATCCTTCACTCTATAATGTTAAAGTCTATGAAACTCAATTTTTAAATTTTAAAATCCCAAAAAATTAGAATTTTAGAGATAAGGAAGAAGAGAGGATGACATGTACGCTTAGGTGGAGGGACACATAAGCATTTAACGACCACATGGGCTGCCATCTGAGCATTAAATGTTTTTGGACCTTCCATATAAACGATGACAAATATAGGGTGTCGTAGAAGTAAAACTCAAGTTTGCGAGGCTAAATACGAAACCGTGCAAGTTTAGGAAGGTACATCATAATTTTCTCTAATTTGAAATTTTAACATATTGTCAACTTGGGTACACTCATGACACATAAATTTGACTTTTTTAGACGAAAACTTATAAAGTTTGACCCTTTTAAGTTAAAATATGTTTTTTAAAAGTGGGTAGAGGGAGTGTATTTGAAGCGATATGGTTGTCATAACCTTTTAAAAAAAAAATGGTTGTGGATAGGGGTGGAAATGAGACTGGCTCTGTCAAAAACAAGCTGAGATAGGCTCGGCTCATTATTTTAACAAGCCTTAAAAGTGAGCTCGGTAACACTTCCGAGCCAAGTCCGAATGAGCTGGGAGCTATTTTTCCAGCCCTGGTTGTGGACTTGTGTTGGTACGACAATTATGCGTCCAAGATTCAGCAAAGGATGATTAGGCATCATAACTGCGTTACTTGCTTTCCTGATCAACACAAATCAAGCAAGAACACATCCTAGCATTTATTTTTCTCCCATCGTAATTGCGTTGCCAAATCTCTTTTTCTCCCATCATAATCAATAACTGCATTTTACAGATCATATAGCAAGATAAAACTGAGTGTTTTACAGACAGGGACAGAAGAGAAAGCACCGAATTTCCATAGCCCCAACCTTGCAACATGATCGATTCTTCCTGCCCTTCATGTACAGATTCTTCCTGCCCTTTATGTACAAGATTTTAAACCAACTTCTCAAGCAGATTGGAACCTGCAGGTCAAGACCACTTCGCGCAATTGCCGCTAGTGCGAGCTGCCGGACGTCGACGGCGGCGACGAGCCGGGCTGGGACAGCAGGCTGTTGAGCCACTGTATCGACGCCGGCAGCCGGCTTCCGTTCCCCCCAGCCTCGGCGCCGCCGTCGCGCTCGGCGGCCGCGCTGCCATGGCCATCGTCGCTGGCATTGCCGCCGCCGCCATCGCCATTGGTGATCCCGCTGGTGCTACCATTGCCGGCGCCGGTGCCACACGAGGTTTTCGAGGAGTCATCGGCCGGTAGCTGGAACCGACAGACGGGGCAAGAGCTGTGCATCTCCAGCCATGGCAGGATGCACTTGGAGTGGAACCTGTGCCTGCACGGCATCTCCCGGGCGCGCTCGCCGGGAGCGTAGTCCTCCAGGCAGACCGCGCAGCAGGGGCCGCCGTCGCCGCCGCCGCCCACGTCCACCGTCGGCATCGCCTCCACGGCCTCCTTCTTCGCCGGCGGCGTGCCCTGGAGGCTCGCGTCGCTCTCGGCCAGCTGCTGCAACAGCGCGTCCAGGCCGGACCCAAGAAAGTAGTCCCCCAGCGCCATGCCCTGCTCGCCGCCGGCGAAGAGGCTCCTGCCGTAAGGGCTGTAGCGCTCAGCGGCATCAAAGCCGCCGCCCTCGCCTGCGGCGGCCGCGGTGGATTCCAGGCGCTGGAGCTGGCGCTCCCGGATAGCCTGCAGGAGCCGCAAGAACGCGGTGGCGCGCCTTCGGCGCCGCGAGAAGTCCATGGGGTCCAGGTCGTGGTCCTCGTCGGCGTCAAGCCCCGCGTCCGCGGACCGCCGGTTTCGACGGCGCCGGACGGAGTCGCCGGCCATGCTCTCGATGATGGGGGCCCAGATGGAGTTCGTGCTGTCGGCGCCGGCATAAGTGCCGGCATCTCCATCTACATCGCGGCCGCCGTCGGCGGCGATGCCGCCGGCGGTTTCGATCTCCTCGAGGAATCCGCTGCGGCAATAGGGGCACTTGATTTCCACCCCGGCCTCCGCGGCCAAGGGGCTCACCGCCGTGGTGCACATGTGGCACCAGTACCTCCCGGCGGCCACCGGGTCGGCCATTGCTTCCGATCTTCTTGAGCCTCTTCCCCCTTCAATGGAGCCGCTCTACTTCTTCGATTTGGCTGCGAGGAGAGGAATCGATTCGGAAGGAAAGATTAGAGCTTTGCACTGCAGCGGCGAAGAAACCGGCCAGAATCGAAAGCCAATGAAGCCATGCAAGGCATGTTTCTGCGATCGAATGGCAGCAAGCTCGAACAAGAATCATCTAAACATGCTAAATCCAGTTGCCTAAAGTAAAGTAAAAAAAAAAAAGAGGAACAGAAAAAATGAAGATTTTGCAGGTTCTCTTTCGCTTCTTAGAAACACAATCATCAACAAAAACAAGCCAATATAGCAAATCACAAATCTTTGTAGATGAACAGAGGCAGCACAAACCCAAGCAGAGAAGAAAGACAGGGGAAGCAGCAATTCAGAGGCTGAATCTTCTGTTTTTCTTCTTGGATGGTGGGAGGAAGCAAACCAATGGGAATGAAGAGATGATGAACCTGTACCAATAGGAACGAATGGATGATGAACCTAGCAATCACCTAGAGCAGGGCAAGCCATGTGGGCTGGGGGTGGGGGTGAGAGGAGAATCAGGCCACAGGGGCCTGCACACCTCTATATTATCACTGTGAACACATTTTCTAGACAGTGATTAAAACGCCCTGTCTGCTCAATTATTGCCTGGGGATGCTCTGTCATTCTAATTTTAAACTCCAAGATCTTTTCTCCCTTAATTTATCTCTCCTTTCCGTTCCCCCTCTAAATGTTCAGTGGTGGTGGCATCTCGCTTTCCATACAACCCCAGATTTAGATCATCCTCGCCACAAAAGATAACGAAAAAACGTGCTCCTAGACAGAGAAAAAAATGTCATGCTAGCGACTTTAATCATTAACCATGTGCAGATGACACTGTGATTCGTTAAGCATAGTGGGTGCCATTTCAGTAATGGTGGTTATATGGTACTTCATTTTTCATTTAGTTCCGACATTCAGTCTCCAATCAACAACTTAGATCATCATCCTCCTCAGCGCAAGTTAGTCAAATCAAGATCATCTCTTTCCTAATCTTCACAAAGTAAATGCAGTAACATTAAATTAGGTATGTTTCTTTCCTATTCTATTAATTTGTGTTCAGGAAGGTTCATATTCGCCAGCATGTTTTCGATCGATTTAATTTGTTTCCTATTTAAGTGTATGTATATTAGGAAGGTTTCAATTACTCTCAAGACATGCAGGCACTCTTTGGTTCACGATTCTGATTCGGTTTGCCAAATTTACTATTTTTGTATAGACCATTCATCGGGGTGGCAATGGAGACCCGTTCCCCAATCCCTGACGGGGAATTCCTCTATTCGGGAACGGGTATGGGGAGAAATTTACCCCAGGGGAATGTAAACGGGGAAAACCATCCCCTCGTCGGGATGGTGGGAATGGGACCCAAATTACTTTTGTCTATTAGAATTGTTAGGTCGCAAACAGATCATCTAGCCCATTGTATCCATATTTTCTGATATGTAACAACCGGATCTTCAATGTATACACTCATCCTATTTTTTATTCCCACGTAGCATGATTTTAGGGTAAAAATGGTGAGGGTACCTTTCTTTTGTGTGGAATTTTTGTGGGGATGGGTCCCCGATGGGCCCCGTTACCTGAGTGGGGATGGGGACGGAAAAATTTTATCCCCGAGATAGGTTACAGGGATAAGGATGAGAAAATTTATGGATAGTAGGGATGGGATGGGGAGGCACTCCGCGGCGGGGAATGTCCCCGTTGCCACCTCTATTCATAGTAACATGGCAACATTGTGTGGTTATTGTGATACCTAATTTTGTAATAATCACTATAACCACACAATGATTGAAACCTAATACTCCCTCTGGTCCCATAATACTTGTCATTTTAAGTTTGTCCTAAGTCAAAGTTAAAAAAAATTATCAATAAAAATCTTTCAAACTATTTGGATTTTGTACATAAAAATCATACATATAAATTCATCTTGAAATATATTTTCACAATATCATATTTTCATGGATTTTGTAAATAAATTTATTAGTAATTGATGGTTAAAGTTGCATTTTGAAGACCGTGTCAATGTCTAAAACGTCAAGTATTATGGAACTAAAGGGAGTAATCGGTAAACCATCGCAATAAGCATTATCAACTACGCCAAAGCATAATTGATATGATCATGAATATTGTAAACATGGTTAAGCAAAAATGAACTAGGATTTCAAGCATGGCTACGTTGTTCTAGCTAACTTAAGAGAAACGAAACTATTCCACACATGAAAAAAAGTGGACTAAACAAAACCCAAAAAGGAAGAAGGGGGTGGTAGACATATCTAGAAGGGGTATGATGGTTAGATAAGGGGCGTTTATTAGGGGTGGAAACTAGCAAGCTTGAATAGGCCAAGTCTGGCTTGGCTCGGGCTCGTTTTAGCGATCGAGCCAGAAAATAGGCTCGGCTCAAGCTTGTTTGGTAACCGAATATTTTTGTGGGGAAGGGTCCCCGATGGGGCCCCGTTACACGAATGGGGATGGGGACGAGAAAATTTTATTCCCGAGATAGGTTACAGGGATGAGAATGAGAAAATTTATGGATCGTAGGGATGGGGAGGCACTCCCCGGCGGGGAATGTCCCTGTTGCCACCCCTAATCATAGTAACATGGTAACATTGTGTGGTTATCGTGATACCTAATTTTGTAATAATCACTATAACCACACAATGATTGAAACCTAATACTCCCTCCGGTTCCATAATACTTGTCAATATCATATTTTCGTGGATTTTGTAAATAAATTCATTAGTAATTGATGGTTAAAGCTGCATTTTGAAGACCGTGTCAATGTCTAAAACGTCAAGTATTATGGAACTAAAGAGAGTAATCGATAAACCATCGCAATAAGCATTATCAACTACGCCAAAGCATAATTGATATGATCATGAATATTGTAAACATGGTTAAGCAAAAATGAACTAGGATTTCAAGCATGGCTACGTTGTTCTAGCTAACTTAAGAGAAACGAAACTATTCCACACATGAAAAAAAGTGGACTAAACAAAACCCAAAAAGGAAGAAGGGGGTGGTAGACATATCTAGAAGGGGTATGATGGTTAGATAAGGGGCGTTTATTAGGGGTGGAAACTAGCAAGCTCGAATGGGCAAAGTCTGGCTTGGCTCGGACTCGTTTTAGCGATTGAGCCAGAAAATAGGCTCGGCTCAAGCTTGTTTGGTAACCGAGCCAAGCTCGAGCGAGCTACCAAGTGGCTCGAGCTAGCTTGCGAGCTCCTCTTACAATGGTGTTGTCAACTAGGGAGGATGGAGAGACGGTGGTGTCATCGGCTGAAGGGGGAGGAGAAGGGAGGGGCGGCGTTGCTGACGGCCAAATCTAGACGAAGAGGAGGGAGGGGCGCATTGCCATCGGCCGGAGGAAGGAGAGGCAATGGTAATGGTTGGGAGGAGAAGGGAGTTGAGGTGGTAGTGGCAGTGACCAGGAGGAGGAGGGAGATGTCGCGGTGCCATTAGCTGTTGGAGGAGGAAGAGGTGACCATGCTCCATCCTCCTTGGAGAGGCACATGGTTCCAGCTTCTTTTGCATGCCAAACTTCTTCTGCATGTCAGGCTTCTTCCGTGCGACGGACCTCTTTGTCCCGACGCCACTGATCTTCATCCTACCCGGTCGTGCCCCTCGGCATCCCGGTTTCCCCAACGTTAGCCATAAAAAACGTCGTGGTGTTCTTTGAGCACCAATGGGGTCATGACCGTGTCATCTACGGTATGATCTTCATCAACGGAATCTATTTATGTCATATGGAATGTCCAGTCCAGCATAAAAGTGCATCACTGACCAGTGGACGGCGGAGTTTCATCCATTGGATCTCCTCCGAACTGCTAAGGGAAGGGCTCGGGAACTGCTCCGAGTCCTGATTTCTCAATTAGCGCCGCGAGGTCAGCATATCATCCGTGGCAAGCACCGTATGGCCCTCAAGATCATTGATCCTGGGGACCTTGATCAAAGTCGAAGTCGTCTTCCCCATCGAAGATACACATGTATCGTGTATCGCCGGAGTTAATCGACGTCTTGGAGGAAGATGACGACAATAGAATCTTTGGTCCTATAGTGAGCGTCAGCTGTTGACGATTGGGAACAAACTTCCCGGGACAAGCTTACTTCTAAATTGCAGGACCAGAGAGCCCCTTTCTGTCGCAACCCCGAGATGTCAAAGTGATCTTGACGTAGAAGACAATAAAAGAGATACCAGAGGGATTTTTATTGTAGTTCAAGCCTCCTGGGTAAAGGATTACAACCCCACGTACAGTGCTTTACTATAATCAAAAGATCATAGTACAAGGGTTTGCAAGAGAAGGACCCAAATAGGGTTCCTGTCTATACAAGATAAACGAAAGTGCGCTAAGGATGTGATGGTGGTGATCATGATCTAGATGCTGAAGTCGATGCCCTACCCTCATGCAGGAGGAGGATATTTGTACTAACCTTAGGGATACAAACCCAAAAAAAATGAGTAGATACATGGTAACTAATCTCTAGAATCGTGTGATATGATGACGCCGTCTTGAAACCCTAGCGCGCTCCACCACTAGGCGGGCCATTGTAACGAGGAAAACTTAATCGCCAAGCCTTCCGATGCCTTGATCAACATGCCACTGAGCAACGTCTAGCCCAGCTCATCGTCTATCATCCGGTAGGGCTGCTAATGGGTTCAAACCAAACCCATATCCACCCCACCCCATTTTAATGAAACTATTTTTTCCTACCCACCCCATCCCATTTTTATGTGAACCCAAACCAATCCAACCCATTTCTTATATGAACTGAAACCAATCCAACCCACACATCTAATATGGGTTCAACCCTATTTCTTAACCCATTTGAACCCATTTATCAACCCAATTCCATACGAAGGTTAGACTTCATAAAGAATGAAAGTAAGGAGTAAACTCCACATAAGAATTAAAGAACGGGGAATTTGTGTCCCCCATGATGCGACCAGGCTAGCCGAAAAAGCCTATTTAAGGAGATGCAACCAGTTAGAGAAGGCAAGCAAAACTAGATAGACCCAATAGCAAGGACACCCATTGAGATCCACAAATAAGAGCTTGTAATTCACCTAATTGTACCATCCCACAAAATATATATAAATCAAACTGCACATAGGGTCATTAACAAAGTTGTAGGGAGGCAGACCATGACTCTCGATTCTTGACAAAATGAGTGCTATTTGTTTAGTTTAGAAAAATATAAAATATTTAGGCCCAGTTCTTTTCAGCTTAACAGCTTAACGACTTATCTATGTTTTGAAAACACATATGCTTTGAGTTTTTTTAGTCCGTTTTTTCATTGTTTTGAATGTGGGCTCTAACACTTTAAAAAGCAAGTTAAACGAAATGTATCCGAATCTCAAGACTATCTCGGGAAGCTCTCGAAATTCAGTCATTCGATTTTAGACACAAATAGGTGCCGGTAAAGCCACGGTTCCGCGATCGAGTTCGGTCGACATTTCATGGCACGACGGGGCCCACCTGCAGGCAACCTGCCGCCGCGCTCCGTCGATTGGAAATTTGAAAATGCGATCCCTGTCGTGGATCCAATGTGCGACCGGAGACAGGGGGAATCTGATTCCCTTCTCAGGCGGGCCGCGAGCAGGTAAAGGAGCCTGTCGCGCCTTGAGGGCACGACAGGGCTCTTGCGCCTTTAGAGCTCGACCAGTCTCCATTATTGCCCAGGACAGCACGGGTCCAACTCACTTTCACTCTCTCTCTCACTCTCACGTAGGCAAGACCGAGAGAGACGACGGGAGGCGACTCCGCAGGAGATTTTGAGGTAATCTCTCTTTCTAATTCTTGTTAAAATTAGTAGGTATTAGTTAGTTTTAGTGATATATATTGATTGAAGAGTATATTGGTAAGAGTTTGTGAACTTTTGACCGGCTAAATTTGATTCTATATGAAATTTTGTTAAACTTTGAATGAATGAAACGTTGAAAACTTGATAGGCTAGCCATATATGTTTGATAGGTGAGATTATGCTTGTAACTAATGGAGCAGATTTATCAAACTTCTCTCATGTACAACGTGACATTAAAAGAGCGTCGGAAAGGTCTTATGGTGGGATTTATGGATGGTTGCTGAAGATGTTCAATTTGGAGGCGGAGAAATTCCGGCGAGTTATTCAAGCAGTAGTAAGTCGTGCCCCGCAAGGGTTCTACGGGGAGCTAATACCGATCAACTCAACGAAGACATGGAGGGATTATCTCCGATATGCATTCGAGCGCGGATGGCCGTTAGTGCTGCTTGTTCAGTGCTACGAAATACCTAATACTCAGCCTGCCGCAGAGGGACAATGGGAGGAAGGGGGAGGGCATGTGCATGGAGGCATGGAAAAAGGTTGGGGGGAGGGTGGCAGCACTGAAGGGTTACACATGGAGGACGAAGCAGAGGGAGAGGAGGAGGTAGGGATGGAGGCGACGGGCGCTGCTGATGAAGGTGAAACGGTGGGCGGTATAGTGGAGACGATGGAGGCCGAGGACGTCGAGAAGGAAGAAGCACCGGAATAGGATAAAAACTCGGACAAAGAGAGCCATGTTCCTATGTACCCTTTGGTATACACAAATATGCAAATATGCAAAAATATGCATATTTATCTATATTATCTATATTATATTATCTACCCCATCATATACACAAAAATAATATATCTATATTATCTACCCCATCATATCCACAAATATGCAAAAAATACAACACCTCTCTGGAGGCTCCTGTCGATCTTTGATATAGCGACAGCCTCCTGTCGATCTTTGATCACGCGACAGGCTCCTGTCGAGCTTCCAAAGCACGATAGGAAGCCAGCGATACATCTCTCCTCCGTGGTCGGGTTCTACAGATCGGTCGTTTCTTTAAAATCCGACTTTTACCTGGTCGTGATTTCAACGAACGACCAGCGCCTATTTGTGTCTAAAATCGAAATCGGATACAATTTTGAATAAAAGAATAAAAATAAATACATAAAAAAATTTCCACATACAGCATTTACAATAGTGGGCCAGGCCGTTCTCTGACAAGGCCGGAGCTCAACGAGACGACTCAGTGGCCCATTAGCTTGGGCCTCTTTTTCACCCAGCGGCCAGGTCCTGGACGACGCGACAGGACGGACCCCGACTACCCGACCATTCGCCGCGTCCCGCAGCGCCGCTTGCTCCGAATCCGATGGCGGCGGCGCCACTGCCTCCTCGCGTCGCCGTCTCCTCCTCCTCCTCCTCCTCCTCCTCGAGCCGCGTCGCCCTCGTCCGAGGCAGCCGAGGCCGCCCTAGCAGTCGCGCTTGCTTGGCGGGGTGGCGGCGCAGGGAGCCGCCCCTCCCGGCCGTTGCCGTTGCGGCGGGCTGCGCCCCGTCGCCGCCTGGGGTGCTCGCCGTCGATCCCGAGGTCTGTTGATTTCTTCACGGAATATAATCTACGTCTCTATCTTAGGTGGAAGCAGCTATGAATTGGGATGCCCAGCCCTTTATGCCCATGACTGCTACTGCTGTCGCTTTCCAGCGTTACGCTTCCCTCCATTCAGGTAGAGGTAGAGAAATGACGTTTCGTGCAATGCGGCGAGTAGTTTTGAGTTGTTGCTTTGAGCGGACGCAATTGGTTCATGGCTGACTCTTGGTGCCAATAACCACAGCAAGTCGAATTGGTTGTTGAAACAGGAAACTTTGCTAACCATCTTTTGGTTTGCTGTGCAAATTGAGAAACCAAACTTGTCCTGTTGCTTTCCTAACGCTTTAGCCTTCCAATTGGTGCTTACAGCATTTTAGTGCTATCACTGGGTGCATCACCTTCGATTGCAGTAATCCTGAACTATATATCATTCAAAAAAGCACGGTTAGCGACTGGATTCGTCATTAGTGACTTCTTTGCTACTTTGCCTCTATTTCTGTATCAATTTTTTTTAATAAAAAATTCTTTGCAAACATGTCGCTCTGATGTTTCTTAGTTTGTACTGCCTTCATTAAATTGTAACAATGGAACACATATTCTTCATCCAATTATGAAGTTACCACAGTAATACATGCAAATTAAATTTGTAGCTGTGTTTTTGTATATATCGAGGTTGCTATTTGTGAAGGCATACAGGGGTATAATTAAGAAAGCAAATATTATAATGCTCTTGGATTTAAAATTGCCTTCTAAATGCATTGAGAGTCATAGTTGATCTTGCATTATAACATGATACATATACATCTAATCCACCCTTTGGAAGCTCTGGCAGAGAAACTTTGAAGTGTCATTCACGTTCACCAGCAGAATTATTGCTCAAAGGTTGATGTGCATGTTCTTGTAACTTATATTTGATCCTATAACTTGCTCATCATGTTTATCTATCATGGCCAGCATTGTTTTATCAGAATATTTGTGCAGCTCCAGAATTGGTTGTTTTGTATGCTGTTAAGAGACAGCATGTGCTAACCGGGTGTTGCATTATGCATTGATACATATGCAAATGCTCTTACTCTTGTCACTGTTTTATTAATTAGCTAGTAAAATGTTTGAATATTTTTGGGAGATTTGCCTCCACACAAGGTGATAGTTCACTAAACTGAGACTTTTGCAGTGCTATGGATCTAACTTATCCATAAGATGTAGAGGAGCTTACACAAGACAAAATATGATACCTGTTAGTTTATCTCTACAATTTTAGATCTGAAAAAGACTTTTTTCTTAACATAAACTCTCTTTAAATTCACTTAATTATAAACACTATGAATTTCATATTTGTTTATGATTGGTCTTTTTAGTTATATCATTAATTGTTTGATGGGTTTTTGTTTCATCAACTCTCTGTATTTATAAATATGAAGCATATCGTTTTGCATATTTGTTTCAAAATATAAGACAAACTTCTCAGTTTATTGATGTTTTTCCTTGCCTCCCTTTATTTATCAACTATGACATCTTTCTTCTGCATTTATAAATAACTCTCTCACAAAATATTTTCATTTTTCTAGATATTTATAACTTGAATATCATGGACATTTCCTTTTATTTTC
Source organism: Raddia distichophylla (assembly GCA_005191435.1). NCBI lineage: Eukaryota > Viridiplantae > Streptophyta > Magnoliopsida > Poales > Poaceae > Raddia > Raddia distichophylla. The sequence goes on from SPJY01014397.1 coordinate 83,314, forward strand.
TTCTTGGTGTTGCATCTGTCTTAATCCTGGTACATAGGCAAACTGTGCCTTATAAAAAGAAATGGAGTATATTTTTGCATGCGTGCATGCGAAGATGTGGGTCCTGATCGTATAAAAGAAAACTACTTTTCACATAGGATTGCTATGATTTTGCATCTTGCAGTTGAGCATAGAACATCTATGAAGCGCTGTTCTTAGAGTGACAGAAAAAGTACAAGAAATATTCTATTGTAAACATATTATTGTCCTGGAATACATTTTAGGTTCAAACATTACTGGACAGTGTGAAGTGGGACAGCAAAGGGTTGGCAGTTGCTATAGCCCAAAATGTGGATACTGGAGCCATTCTTATGCAGGGTTTTGCTAACAAAGAAGCCCTTGCAACTACTATATCAAGCAAGAAAGCTACATTCTATAGCCGTTCACGATCCTCCTTGTGGACTAAAGGGGAGACATCCACGAACTTTATCAACGTGCATGACATTTTCCTTGACTGTGACCGTGATTCAGTAAGCATCTTCTGTATTGTGCATCAAGACTTTTAGTTTTGCTTCAATCATGCTAACTGGGCAGTTTGTATTTTGTTTGAAAAAAATTAGATAATATATCTTGGCAAGCCAGATGGACCTACTTGCCATACTGGGGCAGAGACCTGTTACTATTCTTCAGTTTATGATGCCCTACAAGGTTTGAAGGTATTCGTTCTTGATTGATCCTCCCTGTAGAAAGACTTGTACTTGTAATTTATATATTATTTTTTCTTCACAGTCCAATCAAGACAGGCAGGTTGCCACTACTTTATACTCACTTGAAGATACAATTAGTAGACGGAAGGAAGAGATAGTCGCTGATGGAAGTAGTAAGCCATCATGGACGAAAAAACTACTGCATGACAACCAGCTGCTTTGCTCAAAAATACGGTATGTGATACTATGTTTATTTCTCATATATTACATTGCAAAGTTGTCTATAAATTTAATGGTCAAGACATCAAATAGATAAACATAGCAAAGCGTCCTTTTTGTGGCCTGGTTACCAACTTGCATTTTTATGGACTAGTTGAGTGCTTGGGCTTTATTCCGAACAACTGTCATTTTACTTTTCCCTATCACATATTTGACATGCTTGGTTTATGCCCTTAACTTTTACATTGTTTTGAGTTGTGCTTTTGTGCCCTTTGGGTTTGTATATGTTGAGTGGATTGAAAGCTTCCTAAAATACTATGTTAAAATAAGAAAGCTAGATGAATATTATAATTTGGATACCTTGAGCTCATTGAAAGCTTCCTAAAATACAATGCACTGAAAAAAAAAGGGCCAAACAAACAGAAATTATCCTTGCGATGTCTAGACCATTGGATTAGGACTGATGATTGAGATGGGCAAGGATTACTATCACCACCACTCACCATAAGACTCTTTAATAGTAGAGATAAAATTCTGCATCTGGTCCTATGCTTAATCCTCTTGTGCTAGTTCTGTCATCTTTATGGTCCACGTGCAGATGGTGATGGCTACGGTAGTTAGTGTGCACATCCAAATGCAGGTTGTTGAGCTCCAATAGAGTTCTCTGTTATTTTTTTGGCACATGGTTACGATTTTTTTATTTACAAATTTACAGCATTATGGGGTAGTTTATATGATGAATGTACACGCTTTTTTTGTGTGTACAAACTGGATATTCAAAAAAGATGTTTGTATTTGGTAAAGGCTTACAAGTTTGGCAGACCCCTTTCATGGTAAGTGTTCATGGCAGGACGAACTAGTCCACCAAATAAATTTAATTCTCTAACACACTAATGTACTACGTTTATTTCTCAGATTTAGACCTGCTGTGTTTAACAAATGTGGAATGGAGTGAAAAAACCACCCAAATTATTGTCAATTCAAGTCTTAGGCACCTTTTTAGCCTTTAGGATAGGATTTAATCAAAGTAACAATACAGTGTTTTCATAAAATAAAATTACTTGAGAGATGTGAAAAGGACGTACACATCCCTTTCAAGCTCCTACAGTAACTACTGTGCCACAATTTGTATCACTACCCAACTAATTTTGCTGAAAGATTATTTGTCCATTTTTTGTTTTTATAGCACACTATACAATCTTAAGATACTATATTTAATGAAATTTCTATTTTAATCATCATTTTATGTATCAATTGATTGTATATGACATTTCAGAGTCTTCTCCAAGCCTCATTTGTGATGGTTTTGTTCCACTGGCACCCCCTCCATTTTTGTCCTGCCTATGCCAGTAAACATATTCATCGTCTTTCTTTTGCATTATTTATTTTGTATCATTTGGCCTCAATGTATGCGTTTTTTTGTCAGAACATGTATGTCCACTAGTGGCTTGGTGTTAACTGCTGACAAGTGTGTGTAATTCATGCATGCTCATGACTTTTGTTTTGTTTGTCTTACTTCTCTTGCTGGTGCTGATTTGTTTTCATATCATTCAGTGAAGAAGCGGGTGAACTAATCCAAACGCTACTTGAGAGCGAGGACAAATCCCGCACGGCCTCAGAGATGGCCGATCTGCTATACCATGCTATGGTGCTGCTTAGTGTCAAGGATGTGAAGATGGAAGAGGTCCTGGAGGTCCTCAGGAAGCGATTCTCGCAGTCAGGCATTGAGGAGAAGGCCAGTCGCAATAAATCTTAGCATGCTTACAAACAGTTGAGTGAATTTCCCACCTGATACCATCATTGGTGCCAAATGTGTACCCTGAAATAGTTTGGTCGTTAGACCCTCGGTTTCGATATGTTCTCGATATGTCAGCTATTTTCTTCTTGATGGCAGAAACTCTAATCTGTAGTGCTGTTCGTGCTTTGCCAATAAGCTTGATGTTTCTTTGCGGTGATTGATGCTTCTGCATGCGCACTTTCTTGAAGTAGCTGTTTCTATATATTTTTTTTCCTTATTACGTCTCTGTAAAATTTTAGTAGACTATCACACATTCTAGAAGCACAAACTGGGTCACGAAACATGGCGTTTGGCGTTTAACACAGCAAAAGTTATTGTTACGTTTGGTAGTTACTAATTTATTTATCCGGTGTTTCTGATACTGGTCAGCTTGCAAAGCATCCAGAACTCCGGACTCTAAACTCTCCAAAACCGACCGGTCCTCGGATTATAAAAATAAGACAGTTTGGTTCCTTGACTGGGCTCTACGAAAAAAAGGGGAGGGCGATTGCTGCCACGAACGAATCAAACATCGTGTTCTTGGTAACAGGGATAGGCTTTAGCTTGCAATAATGCCGCATAAAGCCTGCAATAAGAGCATCTCTGACAGGTTCCCTAAAACGTTTCCTAAAATACTACTCCCTCCGTCCCAACATAGAGGGCGTATAAAAATTTTCAGCAAGACCAAGAAGCAGTGTTTAAGAGAGTAAATCATTTTTAATTATCTTGTTACTTGAAACATCAACATGTTTACATATTAATCTTTGATGTTTTGTTTTCATGCATGTAAGCATGCATCTCCTTCTCATGCGTCTAATTAATAGCTTGAATAGCTAAAGAACATGCACTTCATAGTGTGAATAGCTTAACTAGCAGTTAATTGCTCATGCATTTCCCAAGTAAGTAATGAGAAGACATCTTATATTATGGGACAGATCAAAAAAATTTATGCGCCCTATATATTGGGATGAATGGAGTATTGCGGATAGTCTGTCTTTATACCCATCTAGCAGAGTCTCTATCTCAGCCTCTAAATTTAGAGACTCCCTCCAGAGTCTCTATATTAAAGACTCTCTAGAGAATTCCTATATCTTCTAGGGGATGGGGACTCTGCTAGAGATGATGGAAATATAGGGAACGAACAGTGATTTAGATAAGGGCTATAAAGAATGTCAGAATGAAATATAGAGATTCTGCTGGAAGTGCTCTAATGTCGCATGCCCTAAATGAGGGAGGTTGGCCTTGCATTTATAGTACTATCCAGGACGAAGAGACAAAATTACATGGAGGATTATAGGAACGTCCTTTTTTTTACCATGGAGACCGGGTCAAAAAGGTAGATGTACGCTAGCAACCTTGGCTTCCCATTGACGTTACCCACGAATCAGAGTCCACAACTTTACGTTCACATAGTGATGTCCATAACCATTTCCCCTCAGCTCGACGGCCAATTAGGGCCTGACGTTTGCAGTCTCCGACGATGTATGCTTCGTCTCCATAATAACTCCTGCACAAGACAAACTCAGTTACTCAGGCAAGAATGGCCCTCGAAAGAATAATGGGCTCCAACCAAGCCGGAGATCATCGCTCACCAGACCCTAACCAAGGGCTTCAAGGCTTAGGCTTCCCAAGTCCAGGCACCACGTCGAGGGAATACCAGGTGTATCTCTACGACATTACAAGATTTATAAGGCATCCTAACTTTACTTTTTATTTTATACATTTCTCGCTAAGGATGGATGGGTCATAGAACTTTCTTTTCACTATTCCTGGTTGGTAAAGGAAGACTACGTATCATACATGGATTAGTATGAGCTAGAATATTATTCTATTCATTTGAGATTTTGGGTCCGTTATGGTAACATAATGTTCACAGTATGGCATCCATTGTCTCTCATTTCTTTATCCCCTTTCTCCTCTCCTCTCCTCTCCTCTCATGGTGCTGCCCCACCTCCCATTGGTGTGCCTCTTCCACGTCGTCGTCTTTTCTCCTCATCTATGCATTCATCTGACAGATAGGAATGAAGCACATGGTGCCTCCCAAGTTGTGGACATGCGTTTGAATGACTTGAACCTCACCATCGTTGGTTAATTGTGAATGTCCCTGATCTTGCTGACACTACCTTGGACCTCACTGATGCATCCCTCATCCCTCATAGATGCAATCCTCCCACACTGGTGCAACCCTCCTTCCCACTAGCACCATCCATTTCTCCATCGACGCTACTACTCCTTCCTCACAAACACCTCCTATGCTCTACCATAGTGTTGACTGCCACATATTCCCCTCATCACCACTAACCTCCTCTCTCTCACACATGTGTTTGACGCCCGTAGAAATCACCCAAATCACACATGTGTTTGACGCCTGTAGAAATCACCCAAAACCACTTACATAAACACCATATGAACTAAATAGGTTTAAAACCTGAATATTGACCATAAGGGACCAAGATTTTTTTTTAACAGCTAGAGGACCAATCTTACATGATTTTCAAGCGAAGGGAACAAAATGGATGCGAGGACAAAAGATGAAAGCAAATTGGTATTTTTTTTCATTGAATAGCTAGCATTTAAAATGGAGTAATTTACGCTCTCTATTTGGATTCTGACTGTTTTTTTTATTAAAAACTATGATTTACGAGTATAAAAAATACAAATGTGAAATGTAGGTTTCTGTGACGATAGATGTATGTGCACTAATATCCGGTATTTTTTTTACTTCTTTGTCTTAGATAACAATAAAAAAAGTCATTTTTTATGAAAAATGATTTCTATACGAAGAAACTCAACTGAATGCCATGTTGCTCCAAACGGAGAAAACAGAATTAGATAAATTTCACACAAATTTACACATATACGCGTGACGGTGTGAGTGAAAAGTCTCCGACGTTGGTCGGGTTCGAACCCGGACCACCAAACCCTCCGCCCGAGACAGGGGGAGCAACGCCGGCGACCGACCCAGCCGGGATCGGGAAAATTTCCCCACCCCCTCCCGTTCCCCTCCCTCCGCCGCATGGATCCCGCCGCCGCCTCCTCGCCGGAGGCAGCGCCGGCGGCGTCCTCCACCGCCTCGACCGTCCTCAACGCCCTCGGCGGGGAGGTGCTCGCGGTCATGTCCCCGGTCTCCATCTGCATGGCGCTCGTGGTCCTCCTCATCTCCCTCCTGGCGCCGGCCTCCTCCGCGACCGCGGGCGCACCGCCCCCAGTCACCGCCGCCACGCTCGTCTACCTCGAGTCCCCCACCGACTCCCCCGGGCAGAAGCTCATCGGCGCACTCCTCGACGCCGTCGTCTTCGTCGTGCTCGTCGCGGTCATCACTTTCGTCCTCGTCGCCCTGTACTACTACCGCTGCACCGGCTTCCTCAAGAACTACATGCGCTTCTCCGCCTTCTTCGTCCTCTTCTCCATGGGCGGCACCATCGCCGTCGCCGTCCTCCGCCGCCTCGACGTCCCGCTCGACGCGGCCACCGCGTTCGTGCTTCTCTTCAACGCCTCCGCCGTTGGCGTCCTCTCCGTATTCGCGTCCGCCGTCCCCATCATCGTCCGCCAGGGGTACATGGTCGCCTTGGCCGTCATCGTCGCCGCTTGGCTGTCCAGGCTCCCTGAATGGACAACCTGGATCATGCTCGTCGCTCTCGCCGTGTATGACCTCGTCGCCGTGCTCGCGCCGCGTGGCCCGCTCAGGATGCTTGTGGAGCTGGCCTCGTCCAGAGACGATGAACTTCCTGCCCTTGTCTATGAGTCACGGCCTACTGTTGGTCCAGCCTCAGGTTCTTCCTCTTATGCTTCAGCCATGGGCTCTGTTGAGATGCAGCCAGTAGCTGATTCTGGTTGGTCGGGTGGCAACCGGTATGAGAGGGTGGGACAAGATGATAATTCCGGCCGTGCTGTGGTGGAAATGAGGGATCTTGGTTCAAGTGGATCAAGCATCCGTGAGATTGCTGGCTCAAGTGATTCTGTGTTCCAATTGAGCAACCATGAAAGGGAGGTGCCGGTGGCAGTAACGGGGGAGCCATCAAATCAGTGTTGGAGTTCACAGCATGCTGTCATTCAAATTGAGCAGCCTAAGGAAGAAGAGGTCACGCCTTTGGTGTCGGGAGCATCTGCCAACAATGCAGTCCATAATGAGGAGGATAGACGAAGTTCTTCCTCAGGCTCTCCTGAGGAGTTTGAGATGTTTGAGTCTACCAGGGGCATCAAGCTGGGCCTTGGTGATTTTGTCTTCTACAGTGTGCTTGTGGGGAGGGCTGCGATGTATGATCTGATGACGGTGTATGCGTGTTACCTTGCCATCATCGCTGGGCTTGGGTGCACCCTTATCTTGCTATCCATATGCAGGCATGCATTGCCTGCACTCCCAATCTCTATCATGCTTGGCGTCATATTCTACTTCTTGACGCGGCTGCTGATGGAGCCATTCGTAGTTGGTGCTTCAACCAATTTGGTGATGTTCTGACTAATCTGTTGCTGCCATTTGACTCGTATGTGAAGTAAAGGGAAGATGATCATTTTTTATGGGGCTGACTAATGTTCTGTTGGTGAGTTCTCATAGACAGACGTGTAGTTATCCACTGGGAGATGTCATCTTTTGGCTATTGCTAGGAGATGTCCAGAACTTGAGGCTTAGACTCAGGTAATATCAGAGACCATTTAGTTCATTGCCATATTGTATCTTCTACTGACGTGACATGAAATTTGAGAAAGATTTTGCATTTCAGTTTCAATCTATTATTTTTATATTCTGCTTGTTATTTGTTACTCTCTTAGATTAATCATCAAGTAACCACTCATTTATCATATTGTTAAATCAATATGTCATTACCTTAATTCCCCCTCTTTTTCTTCAGTATTAGAATAGACTTAATAAGAAAAACGTGTTATCTTAAACCATTTGTGGATAATGCTTTATGTGGTTGTTTTGTCAAGTTGTTTTGAAGGATTTTGAGTACAGGACTTGGTAAATCTTAATATTTGTGTTTTTCTTATTCTAGGACCGACCCTATTCTAATGCGTATGGACATGGCAAGCTTGATTGTGTTGTTGTTTAAGAAGAAAAAGGAAGCGCGAAGCTTCCTGTTTGAGATTTTGAATTATATAGCATATAGAGATGTTTTCTTACAATCAACCGCTGTTTTGGCATGGAGATGTGCTTGTTTTTACTCAAGACTCACTGAGCAGAATTGCTTGATCTGCTTAAATCTTGTTATGCCCTTGCAAAGTTTCAATTACCATTGCTATGGCCATGGGCTTTCCTCAGCCAATGTTAATCTTGGAACTTTTCCTTAGTAACTAGATTGAAGCAACATCATCTGAACTTGTAACAAGATACCATCATTCTGGGGCTAAGTACTTTCCTCAGTCCATATACTTCAAAGCTGAAAATTGACCGTTTGACATGCGCAACGTCATCTTAACTTGTGCTCTAGCAGAGCTGACTGGATGAACACGTTCATATGGCTGTCAGCTTTGTGTTTGAAACACCGGTGTAGATCTGATATACAATGTGACTTGTGTTCACAGCATTTCGATGTAAGATGTGCTACGTAGATCAGTGCACGAGGGTAGGGGTTGGTCTTGGTAGATTCGGTCTAGTGTTTTAGGGTTCTGTCGTCAACTCCTTCGGTGGTATTTTGATTTTTGGCCCCTCAGTGGTCGGTGATGTCGTCTCTTTGGTCAGCCACCGGAGGATGAGTGCTTTGCACCGATGGCTTCGGATGGCGGTGGCGGCTTCTTTGCAAGAGTTGGGGCTGGGATCCTACCCTCGCTGTTGCGTCTCTCAGCGGCGGTGTTCTTGTTCTTATCGACGGAGGTGGCGAGGAGGCTTCACGGCTTTTGTCTTCCGTTTCCTTGGGCAGGATGGTGTCAGCAGGTTCTCTTCCTTTATCCAATGGTGGGGCGCCTTTGAGCTACGAATCGTCGTCGACAACCGCAGCATGGCCGCCGCGCAAGGGGGTTTACTAGCCCAAAGTTCACTAGCTTTTGATAATTTGCCCTAAGGGGGTTTAACTCTAAACAAAACTTACAAAACTCATGACAAAACTTACAAATAAGTCCCTGATAACTAACTGGCTGCCGAGCAGCTGAGCGCCTGAGCTCCATCAATCCCTGCACTCGTCCACAGCACGTTATTCAGCCACTGATCGCCGGGACGCACAACGTCCGCCGCGTGGTGCTGTCCTCCACCATCGGCGCCATGTATATAAACCCGCGCCGCAACCCTGACGCGCCCCTGGACGAGACTATTGCAAGAACACCCGTCGTGCTCGTGCAATCAAGCAGGCATGACATATGTCCACGGCACATTATTCAGCCAAAGCATGGACAAGGACATAATCGAATATCAAACAAAGATAATTTCTATTTCACTGGTTGCACACATGAATGCAGTATTAGCAAGTTCATAATGCATTAGCATTCCAACTAGTTTTAATAAAATAATAAAATGCTGATACAACCTCATTTCACTTAGTTTTGTCTTTTCTTTTTAGGAGTGAGCTTTTTTTGCTTGGGTAGATGTCCTTGCTGCTTACGATCCGTCATCTCCCATTGAAGGAGTAGGACTATTCGGTTCTTCACTTGTTTGAGGTGCAGTGCTTGGTCTTTCCCATGGGCGGCGCCCGCGCGCGTGGAGAAGCCGATGGCCGCGCCGCAGCTGCATGCGAAATTTTTCCCCGCGTCTGTTCGTTACCGGGGACTGTTTTGTAAGTTTTGTTTACAGTTAAACCCCCTTAGGGCAAGTCATTAAAGGCTAGTGAACTTTGGGCAAATTGGCAAAGGCCAGTGAACTTAGGGTAAATTGGCAATTCTCCCCACTATGAACGGCTTTGCTAACACGTGCGTTAGTGACCTTGTGGATTTGATTCCGATAGGGACGTTGGCTTGCTTCGTGCAACTCTCCTATAGTGTTTGTCGTTGCTGCGAGGAGCGGCTAGTGGTTGCTTGCAAATGAGCCCTTGTAAACACATTATCTTTGTATTTTGCTGTTTGTAAGGGTCTCATATAATGTAGGTTCATCCCTATAATAAAATGAGTATAATGCCTCTTTTCAAAAAAAAAAAAAAGTATAAATGTCCACAATGCCAGTATGCCAGCGACCACCGGTCACCAGAGCTAGCGTATTTGTAACAAGGCAACAGTAGCTTTATACGCGCTCTGCATGCCGAGCTCCTCCACCGTCGCGTGGCAGATCACAGTGTGGCCCTGGCTATATGCATCGAGACAGTGTGGGTGCACGGGTATAAGCGCAATGCATCGATAAATAATCGGACCCTTGTTTTGATGAGTTAAACCAAATGTTTTAAGAGAAGAGAAAGAATGAAATGTTTCATAATTACGAAACATGTTTTCGGCATGTTACGAAATCAGAAATGTTTCAATGTTTATTAAAGGAGCAGAACCCAATGTTTTGGAAGGGAATACATGTAATTTAATATAGAAAATAGAGACGCTCAGAAAAATCAGACGACTATTCAACAGGAAAACCAAATATTTCACCGAGCAAAACCCAATATTTCATAAGGACGAAAGTGCCATTACTATTGAAAATGAGCATCAAAACATTTGAATTAAAAGGCCCACCGCCGTCCCATGGAGCTCCGCTGTCGTGTTTGCCTCCCTCACTTGGACAAGGCGTCATGCGAGTGTCCCCGAGCGTGAGCTGGCATGGCGAGAACGTGGGCGACACGCCCGGAGCGCTGTCTAGCACGACGGGTCGCGCGTTAGACACGAGCTAGGCAAACAGGGGAGAAGGCCATATGCGGGTGACAACGTGGACAAAGGAGAACGGCGGGATTGGAAATGGACGGCATGGAGATGGTGAAGAGTAAGGGAGAGAGAAGGGGGACGAGTTGTGTTGGCTACTAGAAGTGGCCAGGGGTGAGATGGCTGCTTCCACTATTGGTTCGGGCCACAAAACGAGGAGAGGCCAAGCACAAGCAGGCCGAGACTCGGGAGAAAAGGAGGGAAAGAAGGAAGACTTGGCCCAAGGGCAGTATGGTATTTCACTGGGATATCCAAATTCGAAAACAAACAAATTGAATTTGGAAGGACCAAAGGTTTTTGATCAAGAACACTAAGGAAGATCAGGGAGGTGAGGAATTTAAGCTTAGGGGCAAAGGTGAAGGCTCACTAAGTAGGATGTTGAATTTAGAAATTGTATGAGCTTTGTACATGTTTAACTATTTGGAAAAGTCAATATATTGTTTATGACAAAATATTGGACAAATAATCTCATAAATTAAATTCTTGTATTTGTATGATCAATATTATTAGCATGGCCATTAAAGGGAGAATACACACGCCAATCATCGAGCACCGTTGGCGTAGTTCTCCAAAGCGACCTTATCCCGCAGTCCAGCACGGTCCCTTACATGTGGACCCGTATGGCCCACCTATCAACCTCTCACCGGCGAACCACTGTATCGTGCTCTATGACCCACTCGTCAGTTGCCGCGTCTGTGCACACGCCGTGCATGGGCCTTTCCGGAGCCCTGCCATCCTTCAGCGCCACCCCGCTCCATGGGCCAAGCCCACTTTCTGGCCTGCTCTGCAGCACCGTGCCAAGCCTGCGCGCTTCAGGCCGCACAAGCCCGTCCGGCCAAGCCCTTCACTATGCTAAAGCTTTTTCCAGCCTTTTGCCTATTTTAGATATTTCAAAAAAGGTAGTCAATTTTCTAAAAGAGTTTTTGGCTAGTGAAAATTTTAAGAAAAATATAAAAAATATTAATTTTGCTATTGGTAGCAAGAAAAAAATGAAAAATAGTTTTTGGCTAGTGCGAATTTTGAGAAAATTCCAAAAAAAAAACTACTTTTGCTACTGGTTGTAGGAAAAAAATTGACTAGTGTAGTAGGTATATCTCACTGTAAAATTTGATTAGAGATAATATAAGGATTAATCACATTTAGTAATCACCAAAAATGTTATTTCCTGTTGTATTCTTATTTTCTATAATATTATACTATTTTGTAAATAAAAATCAGGGTAGTTGTTGCATTTGCATTTGCATTTTCATGATCATATATCTATTACCCAAAAGAAAATTTGACTATTGTGCATTTTGTGTTCAAGATATAATTCAAAAATAATAAAAAATACTAGAAAATATAATTGGGGTAGAAATGTCGATAAACCCTAGAATTTCCCTTCACGGGTCATGCATCATATCAAAATGAAAATGGTTTCAATATTATTTATGCCACTTCTTGATTATAGGACGAGGAACTAGGGACAGACAACCGCGTCGACGACCCAAGCTACGAAGAGGGCCCAGGTGAGCCAATACTCTAGTTCATCATCCATTACCCATGTTTGAAAAATTATGTTGGTTGAAATTATGGAATTGCAGGCCTTGTTTTACTATGTAAATTTATTTGTGACTACGTGCTGATAGAGTTGCTCTAGATATCACCCAAATTGCTTAAAATGTGTTAACAAGCACCAATCCCACCTTTGATATGATCTTCTACCCTGTTGATTGTAGCCTAAAAAATAGCTAATAAGCTTCTTCTGATTAATAGATCATTTAGATTGCTTAGTCAATGTTGTCTAGGTCAAAATGGATCGATCCTTGCCTATCAATGCTTATGGTATAGACATGACAGATTGATCTTATCAACATTGTGAAACCATAGCTCCGCTATCAACTTTGATATTGACTATCAATGTAACTAGCATAGACGGGAGAATACTCATGCACTTGGGTGTCAGGTATGCCTGAGTGTGAAAGTTGTTGTCCTTTGACATTGAAATTACATTCATGATTTAATTATCGAGGATCCGGGGATCCTATCCTTTCTTGAGCTAAAGGGGATCACGTCTCTTGGTAAGGGTGAGTTTGCAACCATTTTAGAGGGACGTACGCATTTACGAAGGGTACGGTCTCGTCTGTTGATGAAAACGCTACGTGGTAGTGGTCTGTCTATGATTGCTCGTGGTCCATGTCTATGGAAATGGCTTGAATTCGCTGTGTTTAGGGACACATGGTGTCGCCACGCTGTTCGAAATACCCATTGGCGATGAACTAAATTGCGTAAATAGCACAACATGTCTTCTTTTTTTTTGTTTGTTAAAATAGCTAAATATTAGAAATTTCTAATCACTCGTATTTGCATTTTTGCAAATAAGATGGCTCAGTGTTCACCTAAAAGCTATACTCATTGTATGCATTATGCAAAGAAATTGGTTCGTAAGCGCGGATAGAAGTGTGCTTACCCTCCACCACTCTAATTCTTTTAGGAGATGATGTCGACAATGACTACAAGGTGCTCGACGAGGAGGACGACTTGGAAGACGATGGTCGTGACGGGCTATAGAAGGACACTGGTCGCTTGCCTGCTTATGATGGGATGGCATAGCATTGAATTCATCGCTCTTGTTCTTCTTCTGTTATATTGGACTCTGATTAGCATTTGATCTCTACGGTCCCATGAAACTAAACCACTATGTATTTTAAAATTTTCATTAATATAATAAAATGGTTTGGTAAATTAATTACGGATTTGCTTAAACCCAGTCGACTGGGCGGCACCGCGCGCTCACCGGCGGCTGGGCCAGAGCGAGGCGCGCGCGCCCAGTCGACTGGGCTGGAGTCACGCCCAATTAATTAATAAGATGGTTTGACAATCGTTTATGAAATTATTCAATTTCTTATATTTCTTATCATTCATACCGCATTAGCAAGATCCTGACACGATGGCTTTGGATTAGCTGAGAATCCGAACCGACAAAAATAGTCCAAATTTCTAAGCCCTCTATGGTTTACGATTCTGGTTTGATTTTATTTAAAAGTTGTTATTTCTCTACAAACCATTCGAGGTTACGTTTTGTAATAATTATGTCACGATTTGATTGGATTTCACTAAAGATATCAAAAATATTTTTTGTCTTTGCATAATTTTTAACATGTTTTTAGATTTTTTTAGAAATAACTTTTAGCTGATCAAACCGAACAAAAGAACATAAAACCAAACACCTACTAGAAGGCAATAATACAATCAAACTTCCTCGTCAGGATAGTATATGTACCACACGTGAGTGCTTGCACTAATTGAATTTGATAATAACGGATTCTGTTTCCAGTGTCCGTGCTTCTCTTTATTTGCTTTAGAAGCTTTGTATATTTTACACGACACGACGAGGCTGATATCCTCTGCCGGCCACTGACATGTGGGCCGGGCGACGCAACAAGTGGACACACCTGCGTACGACGCGCAAAAGCAAGCACAGCGGCAGCAAGCGCGCTCTCAGCATGCGTCCCCGCCGCCGCGCGCACGCGCCGCCGCCGCCGCCCCCGTGCCCTCGTCCCCCATCTTCCCCACGTCGTTCAGCGCCTGCCCTGTCATCTGGTCTGCCGCCTTCACCCGCATCACCACGTCCTCCTCGTCATCGTCCTCGCCGGCATTGTTCCTCGCCGCCGCCGCCGTGCCCTCGTCCCCCATCTTCCCCACGTCGTTCAGCGCCTGCCCTGTCATCTGGTCTGCCGCCTTCACCCGCATCACCACGTCCTCCTCGTCGTCGTCCTCGCCGGCATTGTTCCTCGCCGCCGCCGCCG
>SPJY01014397.1:108111-156381 GCA_005191435.1 Raddia distichophylla
CATCTATTCCGCATAACTATTCCTCCAACATGGTATCAGAGCCTCTTTCGAAACCCTAACCCTAATTCTTCAGCCGTCGGCGCCGCCCTCATCGACGTCGCTACCATGGCTGATCTCACGGATTCTCTTCCCGTGACCTCTCTCCCTACGACCGCCGACCTGACGGCGCCGCCCTCGGCGTCGTCTCCCACGGTCGTCGACCCCCCTGCCCCACCAACCGCTGCCCAACTCGCGGACCTCGCCGTCGATCAAATCGTCGTAGCCGTCCGCTCTCTTCCCGACGAGGTTCAGGCCGCACTGATGGCCACTGGCCTCACTCTTCCCGGCGTACCTGGATTGGGAAAAGTCGTCGTCGATGCCGCCGCTCTTCCCCCGTCCGGATCTGGCGGACCCGCAGGTGTCGTTCCAGGCTCCGCCGCCGGCGTCGGCTTCACCACTCCCGCTGCCGCTGGCCCCTGGACAGGCGCCAGCAACCAGGGCGGCCTCGCCGGCGAGCACCTAGCCACCGCCGCGGGCCACCATGCCGCCGCCCGCGCCGCAGGCCTCCCTGCCCCCGCTGGCTTCCCCCTACCAGCCGCTGCGGGCCACCACGCCCCCGCCGCCGCCGTCGCTGGCCTTGCTACCGCCCAGGCGCCCAGCACCGCCACCGGCTTCCCCTCGCCGTGGGCGCTCAACCGGGGCGACCCCCTCATCGCCGGCGCCGCCCCTGGGACCCTCTCCGCCGCCGCCGCGGGGCGGCTACACTGGCGCCCACGCACCCAGCGCCGCCGTCGGCTTCCCCAGCGCCCACGCGCCCACCGCCGCAGGCCTCCCTGCCGCCGCCGGCGCCGCCACTAGGGAGAGGGGAACCCTAAATCCCCTCTCCCCCAATCTGTCTGCCTGGGCCGGCCCGAGACCATCGGCTGCCTCCTGGGTGCAAGGCTCGGCTCGGCTGGTTCCTGGGTGCACGGCTCGGCTGCGCCGCCGGCCGGCTCGGCCCTCCCTTGGGCGCCCCCAGGCGGCTCGGCCCTCCCTTGGGCGCCTGGCTTGGCGTCCCCAGGCGGCTCGATTCGCTTTTGGGCCCTCGGCTCGCCTCCTTTAGGTGGCTCGGCTCCCTTTTAGGCCCTCGGCTCGCCTCCTTTAGGTGGCTCGGCCATCTTTCATCCGTCGGGCTTGGCTCCCTTCGGTTCAGGCGGACCACTCAGAGCCTGCCCCAACTGCTCTTCGACGGGACCCCTTGTTCGTATAACTTCGTATAATGTATGCTATACGAAGTTATTACGGACCTCCAGTTGCGCCAGTTCGATCGCACCGAGAGGGGGATGTACTTGCTGCCGAGGCCATCGCGAAGCCGGACGTGGCAGCTCCCCGCCACGGAAGAATCCGGGTTGGGGCGGATGGAGAAGAAGTAGCGGAAAAGCGGAAGATTCGTAATAACTTCGTATAGCATACATTATACGAAGTTATACGACAAATCTTCCAAAGCCACAAATCATCATTCCCCAATACCGAGCTTCATTGAAGTCCTTCGATCCGGCATGATCGGGGCGTTTCGGGCTTATTACTTTTGAAGACGGCATCCTTCGTGGAGGCGTGGGCTTGGGAGTAGGCCTTGGCGTGTGGCTACTCTCGAGTCGGTGTACGGGTGACGGAGTCCACCTCGCCGGAGTGGCGGAACGACTACCGGGGAGTAAGTGAGGCGTTAGGCTCGAGAGCGAGCCGGTCCTTGTGCGCAAGGGGTAGCCTCAACGGAGAGTAGGAGTTGCGGCTCCGAACTTCGGTGAAACAAATACCGTGTCGCTCTCATTTACTTTTCGCACTTAATTCCCTTGCATTGCTTGAAATGAATTGTGATGCCATGTCTTAGTTTTCATTCACTTGTTTATCGCTTCCGCTTGCTTGATAATTGAAACTAGGATTGGGTCATTTTTAATTTGTTGCTTAAATCAAGAATAATAAAAAGTTTTAAAATTACCTATTCACCCTCCCTCTAGGCCTTAGGATCCTCTTTCAAAGTATATTGACTGAAATGGTCTTAATATGATAAATAGAAGGCCAATATTGTTAATATGTGGTGAGTTGTCTCATCTTTTTTGTTTTGATCGTGATTTTAAAGAACGATTGTTCTCGTCATGTTTTTTACAAGTTGGTTGATAGAGGAAACTATCGAGATAAAAATATCTTGCAAAACCTAGTTTTGATGGATGGTTGCAAGGTTGGTGTGAAAGCACAAGACATGGACCTAGTGTAGAACCTACCCTGGTTCCATAAGGATCGATTCCTTGAGGTAGTGAAGTTAGTACTACAAAGCGACCTTGTGTGCTGCAATAGGACCGCATTGATGGAGTACCCATTGAATTCTTGGTTTGGTCATCCCGTGTGGCAAAGAAGGTGCAGAAGCTTCAGACGTCATCCTAAGAGGTGAACACGACCAACGGAAGCTTCATCCTATGGGGCGGGAAATCCTTAGAGTGGATGCCAACCAAGAGCTAGATGGGTAAAGGTCTCATTAGGATGTCCTTCGACGGGATTGCATTGTAGCACATAGATAAACCTTGCAACCTCTGCAGAGTGTACAATTATCATGATAGCCTTCCCCAAGGTCAAGGGCGGACGACGAGGAGCTGCCTCATCGGTACTTTTAACTATTTATTTTTAAAATATTTTAAAAGAAAATTTAAGACATTAGTCATGTGTTTTGATTTATTCCTCACAGGTGCACTGTGAGCGCAAGGGTGTTAAGTACACAGTGGTGAACCGTGATTAGATACTTGGGTAAAAGCGGCAATCAGTGGAACATTGAAAATAAAGGATTCAAATATTTGTTTTCCCAACATTTTCCATATTTCAAGAACTTAGAGAAAACTTTATAAAACTGATTTTATGCAAAAGAACATTACCCTTTCTTTGTAAGCCTTAGTTGCATATAATTGCCTTGTTTGTTGAGTATTCGCATACTCACCTCGCCTTTTATGTGGGTTACTTATTCTAACGAGTAGGTTGTAGCCAAAAGAGACCCAAAAGATGAGGTTCTAGGAGAACAGCTTCAACATTGGAACTATTCCAACGTTTAGGAGTGTGTCTATAGTTTTGTTTGTGAAGTTCTTTGGATTTCTATTTTTTTTTGTTCTTCTTTGTTTACAATTAAAGTTTTCCACTGTTATAAGCCTATTGAACAAAAAACTTTGTAATATTTGTTGTGTTGACAAATACTCTGATGTAAGAAAGTTTGTTCGTTTGATGTTTATGATCCCCGAGCTTTATATCTGTGTGTTCTACTTACTTGATCCAGAGGCTAGAACATGGAGCACAAAGGGGATTAGACCCCTTCTTCCTTCGCTACCTCCCCCACCCAACCTTCCCCTCCCCCTCCCCCTCCCACCTCCCCTTGGGTCTACATGTAACATGGCTTGGGCAGGGCAACAAAAGAAGGGAGGGGCAAGAGAGAGGGCGGCATGGAGGGAACCTACAAACGGCGCTTAGCGGCGGCAACTAGTGATGGCTAGCCATGGCGGCAGCCGGCGGTGCTGGGTAGCAGCACGCATTGAAGCAACCATCAGCTACCGGCGGCAGCGGCCGTCGGCACTAGGGAGAGGCATGCACGAATGATAGGGAGACAGACACAGAGAGAGACACGAGAGGAGGAGAGAGTCAAAGATCGAGAAAGTATGAGGGCAGGGAGAGAAACGAGAGATTGAGGAATCAGCTTGCTTGCCTTATCCCCACAATGGCCAAGTCGGTGGTGGGCTAGACTTGGTCCCCTGCCCAATTACCCTCTTTCCTTTTCTTTTTATTTATGGTATTACATCTCTGGTGCCACCTCTCTCGTGTTGTCACCACCTCCCCTTGCCCAGGCGACGGTCGGGGCGACGTATGGTGCGACATTGATAAAGGTTTCACAATGTACTATGGGACATGATGCCATTTTCGCACCATAACCATGTATGGCGCCATGAAGCAACATGTCCTAAGCGAAGCTGGGCTAGGAGTAGCACATCGACGACCCACTAGCCTCTGGCATGACAATTATTTATTTTTTTAAAAAAAATAATATTTGTTTTTACTAAAATTAAATAAAGAGATGTCCATGATTGTTTCATCGGACGAACAATTCCCCCCGTTTGGCTTGGCGGGATTTAAATTTACTGCAGATGATACATCGCAAACTTACAAGTACTGACGCAACACAGAGCCGATGTATGAGATGGTACAGATGTGTGACTACCATTGGCATATTGAAGAATTTTAGGCACAACTTCTTCTTTCGGTCACCATGCATCGCACAGGAAGACTTTTGGTGCTCTATCTCCTACAGTTTGGCGTGTTATGGGGCTTCTGAAATCATTTCTTGTTCTTGCCTCAACGTTGTTCTAATATGTTATCTTACTTTTGGGATCAATGATTCGCTGTGTTTGTATGTTTTTGACAATTTTTTTGGAGTGATTGTCAGTTTCCTCTAGACATTTTATTTGTTTGGAAAAATGCCGCCATTTGGTTTGGCGCGATTTCAATCCCTCTGTTTCATTTGACGGAATTTAAATCCCACAAAACCAAATAGCAGGTTTTGTCTTGTGTAGCCCTCGGTTGTCTTGACACCCTTCCGCCTGACCGTTTAGCAAAAACTGTAAATCCCGCCAGTTAAATAGGCAGGATTTATATCCTTTCTGATGGAACAATGATAGGCATTTATATATTTAATTTTAAATAAAATGAAATTGTTTATTCAAAAATATTTTAAAAATTAAAATGAAATTATTTATTCAAAAGTTATTTAAAAAATAAATATTCAAAAAACTTTGGCATGACATGCGGTTCTCTTAAGGTGTTTGGGACCAATATGCTCAGCGATGGGTATAGTTTGTGCATTATAGTAGATATTTTTAATTTTTTTTAGAAAAAACTTATTATAACTGCTAACTCAAATTGTGATCCCTTGCCTAAAAAATAACCCTTTACATTTTTTTATTTTATTTTTTATTCGTAGTTTCGTTGCGATACACGGACATTTACTATTATATATACACATATGGTGTAAATGATCACATACATAAGTTGCAAAGCTTTTATAGATCTAAATAACCACAAATATGGACTGAAATTTTAATCAAATAACACAATACTAATAAATCTATCACAAATAGACACATGTGATGAAAATTGTACAATAAATAACTATGATCTTACTACAAATAAATAATAATTTAAATAATAAAAAATTGTCGAGGGAAACAAGGTTTTGTATTAAGGTTTAACCCATGAAAGTACCATTCAGTCACAAAGATAAAGAATCTAGAAAATATTGACAAAAACTTAAGAACTCAACAACGTGCTTTTGGCAGCCACGTCACATGCCTAGCGTATTGAGATCCATATCCAAAGAAGATATATCCCGTAGATGATAGGGTTCATAGAAAATAGTGGAATGGTTTCCGCTTCCGATATTGGCTCATTGCATTGGTGATAGCGTTTGGAGAACGGTAGAACCGAATGGGTCTTAACTCAAGAGGAAGTCCCCTCCTAATTTTATCAAATGATGGCTTGGCAACATTGCTTGGCTCTTGAGCCGTACATGTTGTCTCATATTGACTTGTTGCCTTTTATGATAGGGCTTGGAGGATAATAGAATTGAATGGGTCTTGACTTAGGAGGAAATCCCTTGATAATTTCATTAAGTGGTGGCTTGGCAACGTTGCTCGAATCTTGGGTCGTGATGCATGTTGCTCGTCTTGGCTTGTTATGCTGGTGATAGGACTTGGCAAACGGTAGAAGCGAATAGGTCTTGACTCAGGAGGAAGTCCCTTGATAATTTTATCAAGAGGTGGCTTGGCAACGTTGCTCGTCTCTTGGGTTGTGAGGCGCGTTGTCCACTCTTGGCTAGTTGTCTTGGTGATAGGAATGAGAGAACGGTAGAAGCGAATGGGGATTGACTCAGGAGGAAGTCCATTGATAATTTCATCAAGTGGTGGGATGGCAATGTTGCTCGGCTCTTGGGTCGTGAGGCATGTTGTCTACTATTGGCTAGTTGCCTTGATGACGGGACTTAGAGAGCTGTAGAAGCAAATGGGTCTTGACTAAGGAGGAAGCCCTTTGATAATTTCATCAAGTGGTGGCTCTTGGCAACGTCGTTTGGCCTTTGGGCCGTGACGCACGTTGTCCTCTCTTGTATCTTTGCCTTGATCATATAGCTTGGAGAACGAATGGTGGAAGCGAATGGGGCTTGACTCAGGAGGAAATGCCTTGATAATTTCAAGTGATTTGTAGGAGTCTATCGCACTGTTGAGCTTGGCCCACCGCCTTAGACACAGGGCTTGAGTCATGACAAAATTTCCAAGCCTGCATGGCAAAATGGGTGGACGACTCTTGGGCATCCCAACATTTTTGGATCCCAAATTTAGAGCAATATCCCTAGTTCCTTCTACAAATTTGACTAATTCACCTGACATTATTTCACCAAGACCTATAATAGCAATCCCATCTCCAACTTAAACTACGCGACTGATATTTTGAATCCCTACTTTCCTAGCACACGTCGTCGTCTGCATGGTGTTCACCATCTGCATGGTGGGTTAATGAATGGCAGAAGAAAAAATTGACTTGTGGATGTGATGCCAGGAGTCAATCGATGCTCCAAGAGGGGGAGGGAGCGGATTTGGGAGGAGGGAGCTCGCTGTAGGACGAAGGAGAGAGCAAGGAGGGTAGAGCTTTCCAGAGCTTTGGAAGAAGTGAGTGGAAGGAAAGAGAACAGAGGAAGGAGGAGGATTAGGGGCATTTTGGTCTTATAAGGTCATAATATATATCATATATCGGAGATTTTCAACTCTGGAGTGGCATGGGATAGTGTTTTTTTTTATAATGGCAAATCTCGGAAATAGCCACTTTGTAATGGCATATATCCAATTTTCCTTTTTAGTGATTAATGTGCGTCTAGGCACCTAAGTTAGTTTTAGTGATTAATAAAAAATGACATTGGACTAATGGTTTAATTGAGCAAATGAGTAGATTTAATCGTTGTTATACTCCATCCATCCAAAGAATATATAACCTATAAGTTTATTTACACGGTCTCCAATGTAAAACTTTAACCATTATTTTTTGGGTTAATTTCACCGATGCCATTTTCAAACACCCCAAAACCGCGTTTGCCATTTCTAAATCGCCTCAACCACATATGCCATTTTAGTGAGTTTTTTCCTCTCAAACGTGCCATTATGGAGCTTTACAAGATAATACCTATCACAAATACATATAGAAATACCTTTATACGGTGGGTCCCACATGTCATACGCTTTATCCCTTCTTCCTCAATCCTCCTCTCTCTCTCCCCCCAGGATGGAATTTTGCTCCCGCCGCCGCCCTGCTCCCCACCTCCGCCGTCGCCCTGCGACCCGCCGGCGAGCTGCTCCCCAGCGCGGTTGCTCCCTCTCAGCTCGGCCCCGCGTCGCCGCCGCCACCTCCTCCCTCACAAGCTCACCGGCGAGCTGCTCCCTCCGCCGCCGCCTCCTCCTCTTCCCACGCCGACGCCTCTCTCTCCCCTATACCGCCCCCTCCGACAAGCTTGCCCTCGCCGCCGCCGTGTCCCGTCGTGCTCCAACGGCGAATCGAGCTCGGCCGCGGGGAATCGTGCTCCGGTGACGAATCGAGCGCGATGGCGATGACAACTGCGGGGAAGAACTCCCTCGCGGCGGGGGGGTCGGGGCGGATCTCCCTGCGCGGCGGCGACGATGACATGGAGCTCGCCTGCGCGGCAGTGACGACGATGCGGAGCTCGGCTGCGCGGCGGCGACGGCAGGGCAGAGCTCGCCATGGCAGCGGGGTCGAGGCGGAGCTCCCTTGCGCGGAGGCGGCGAGGTGGTGGGAGCGGGAGCTCGCCGGAGGGTCAGTCGCGGCAGTGCTCCGGCGGCGGCCATTAGTGAGAGAGACAGGAGGGAGAGAGAGGGGATGAAGAGGATGGAGGAAGAAGAAGAAGTGTAGTGTATGACATGTGGGACCCACCCGTCAGATGTATTTCCTCTCGTATTTTGACCCGTAATGCTCCATAATGGCACATTTGAGAGGAAAAACTCGCTGAAATGGCATATGTGGTTGAGGCGATTTAGAAATGGCAAGCGCGGTTTTGGGGTGTTTGAAAATGGCATCGGTGAAATTAACCCTATGACATGCATAACACGAAGGATATATGGTTTTAGCTTAATTATCAGTCAAAAGTTACAAATGTTGACTTTTTTTTAATTCATGTAAGCCTTATATTTTGGTACAGAGGGATTAGTGGATGTGAGAGCATCGTGAACACTTTAATAAGAGAAGAGAACAATAAACTCATTTTATCCCTAGACTTATACTTTATAGCCATTTTAATTTGAGTCGTAAGCACAGTCGTACTATTAAGAGGGATGAAACAAAAAACAACTTCTAGATGTCTGAAGTGCTCATTGGATGAAGTATAGCGTAGGAGAGGGACACTAATCACATCCCAACTTCAAAACACTTGGTTTTACATTTTTAGGGGTTCGGCCTATCCAGTGTCAAGTACCAAAGTCTCCGGTATGAGGTTCAAAATTTTAAGTTTTAGGGGTTCGAAATTTTAAGTTTTACATTTTTAGGGGTTCGAAATTCTAAGTTTTGGACCTCTTTGTTTGATTTTCCAAATATTTTTCGGAGTATCCAGCCCAAGTACCGAGTATCCAAAGTCCGTGCGATTGGGAATTTCAAGATTTTGGGCTCTTTGTCTTTCCTTGATTTATTTCATTTTCATCAGAGCATCTGGTGGTTGAGTCAGAGTATCCGGTACCTGGGATATCACAATGTCCGGAATTTTAAGATTTTTGGTTCTCTGTGTGTTGGGGCGTATTTTATACCAGAGTGTCTAGTCTCTGGACTAGGGTGTACAGTTGTACACTATGTGCTTAAATCTGCCCCAGTGGCTAGTTGAGTCTCATACTTATTTATACCTCTCCTGACCAACCCAGCTAGGGTCTAGGGTTAGCACTTCACTCTCATTAATACTCACCTCTAGCAACCTCTTGAGCATCAAATCTTCTCCCCAACCCCAAATCATCTTGTTCTAAGCTTGGGTAGGGTTTGAGAAGTGATATCGAGTGCCATGTGAGCTATCTTTATTCTTTGAGCACTCGATTCTCTTCAAACTTGTCCTTCGCTGGATTTGTTACTCTTGAAGGTTGAGAACTCCTAGATGGATAGGCGTCACCTCGAGGCACCGGAGCTTTGTGTGGTGTGACAAGGAAGTTTGTGAAGGTTAATTCTGCCTACGGAAGGGAAGGAATCAAGGAATGATGTCGAGGAGTCTCGTAGCTACCTTGGTGAGAGAAAGGGTTCAAAGAGACCCAGGTTCAAGTGTGACCGAGCCTATCTCAACGGTGACATAGGATCCCCTCAAGGATTTGAATTTCGGGAACAAACATCGATACGTCTCTACTTTGCTTTTTGGTTTCCCTTTATTTTGCTCTCTAGCTTGATTTGTCTTGATTTGAGCTTATGGTTGTGATTGACTAGCACTTCCGAGTGTTATTGATCCTATATTTGTGCTGTAGATTGGCTCTTGGTGTAGGTGGTAGCTCCGACTTGTTGGCCGAGTTTGAGTCAGTCCTAACTTTGTTTGCTGGTCGGACTGTCCGGTGTTTTGCATCAGATACTTTGATAACTATTGAAGTATTCAGTGTTTAGGACCAGATTGTCCGGGGTCAGAAGTTTCCATGTGATTGTGGGTTGAAATTTTGAATTGCCTATTCACCCCCTTTATGTGACATATCGATCCTTCAAAAAGGCACGTGCAACAACCATATAAGCATTTAACGAAAAACTGTTGTCCACCTCAACATTTAATGATACATCTAACAGTTTTGGGTTGTTGTGCAAACAAATATAAATTGATAATTTCAATTTCAGCACGCTAAGGCCTTGTTCTTTTTAGCTTAAATTAATTGAAAATTTGTTATTTATGTACAAGCTAAACAATGTAATACTTTGTAGTCATTTTTGTGGAGTTTTCGATAGATCCTTTTAAGCGTTACAAAAATATTTTTTATATAATTTTTTAAACTTTCCAAGCCCTCTTTTAAGGGGGTCACAACTTTTTTAGATTAAAACTTTTGGCAACTTTAAGCTTAAAAGAACAAGATCTAAGTGAGATTCGTCACAACTTTAAGAAGGAAAAATGAAAATCATATTAAAAAGAAAAATGGAAATTATCTCGTAAAAATATGGCATGTTATAGTTGCGGCTAAAAAATCAAATAATTTAGCGAGCAGCATGTCTTCTCCGTGGCCTAATCCCTTCAATGTTTAATAATCGAGGATCAAACGATGAATGATTGATGATATATAGCTAAGAAGAAGTTTGTCTTTGTTGAGACCCATGTGGAGGGTACCCCTGTTTGATGATGAATATATGTGACAAGATGGAATTTGAAGTGTTTTGAAGAATGTTAAATGGTGCATTTGTGGAAATTGCCGTGGAATTGGTACCGGACTTGTGCTGAGCTTGGGCTAGGTAATAGTTCTAATCGGACGTGGTCCGGTGGATTTTAAGCTGATACGTGATGTGTTAGGGCTTCCTAATTGTGATGTCATAAAGGGATTATTTTGTTGGTAATTTTGTGTTGAACTAACCTTGCAGGTAAGGTAAGGTGTGTTGGTTTCGTGTGTGTTCATCTCAGTGATGCAGGTATTGGCGGGTACGTGGCTGATGCTTCGCGGGGACAGCTGGAGGCTGGTGCGTCCGGAGGCGTGCAGACGACCGGGTTCGATGGCTTGGCGGTCACATAAGGTGGTGCACTCGAGATGCTTAGCCATGGCGAGAAATCCGAGGCAGCTGGAGGCTGTGGCGTCGGTAACCTGGTGGCGAAGCTGGTTCTGACCGGTGGGCCCAGGCGTGGGCTGGCGACCGAAGATGCTGCGAAGATATTTCTCGGAGAAATATGTGGAGAATATTCTCTCTCAGAAATGTGTCTTGTAGTGTGTGTGTTGTACACCACTCATCCTCAAATGAAGGGTGGAGATGGGCTCTAGGTGTAGGGCATCTCACCCTTGGGCTATAAATAGAGGGGGAGGGGAGCACCTCCTCCTCATTCCCTTAGAGCTGAAATTTCAGAAATATAGAGGGTGAGTTGGGTGTGTAAGGGTGGCACTTAGAGTGCTTGTGACCACATGGAGTGTGGTTTGTAATCCCCCAACTCCTATGCAATGAAATCTCTCATCTTCATGATCATCTTGTGTTGATTTGCTCCAAGTTCTTCTTTCTTTTGTTTCCCCTTTTTGGAGCTCTTATTTGAAGATGAGTCTTGGTGATTTCTTGCTGGTTCTTGATGGTCTATGAAGCCTTGAGGTTGCTAATATGATTTTCCACACTCTTTGCAACCATATGAGAGGCAAGAGATCAAGTTCTTGACTTGTTGCAAATCTGTCTAGAAACTTTCATCCACGCGTCAGTCAGTAAAAGATTTTTAGAAAAATCTAGAAAAATCATTTTGCAATGATTCCAATTGAAAAAGATGCGTTACTCATATACCTATCTGTGGTAAAAATTTGATGTCCACTGGTTTCTCCATTTGAAAGCTATGAAGTGAAAACCGAGCCCCAAACTTTCTGCTCGAAGTTCTTGACTGCTTTTGGTGTTTGATTTTTCATCTTTTCTGTGGATGGATTCTTGAGATTATTTTTGGTGGAGTGCTTCACAACTCATGGTTGCATAGGGATAAAAATTTCCACAATTTTTGGAGCAACATAAAGCCACCATCTCTTTGGTCCAAATAGAATCAAATTCTAAAGAATCTGCTTTTACTTTCTAGAAAGCAGCTTGTGTTGTTTGAATTTTCATATTTTCTCTGTAAGGAGTTTTAAGGAGTTTTTTGGTGGAGTGCTTCACAACACATTGTCACACAGGGAGAAAAATTCCCATGATTTTTAGAGCACCAGAAAGCTACCAACCTCCTGCTCCACTAGAGGACAAGTTCTGAAGGAATCTGCATTTGCTTTTCTGAAAGCCACTTTGGTCATTTGGCTTGATCTCTTTTCATAAAGTAAGATTTGAATTGGTTCCTCTCTTTTGAACACTTGACAACCAGGATTGTGTTTCAAAATCTCAAATATTTTATGGCTCTCATGCACCCAAGTGAAGGGTACACATAGTTGTCAAGTTGTTCGGGTTTTTGGTGAAAACGTTGAAAAATGTTGTGGCGTCTATTCAACCCCCCTCTAGCCGCCTAGCTCGGGTTTTCCGTCTTTCTCATCGAAGGTAGGTGATATGGTTCCATTGATATCGTTCCTCTTTGCGTCTACCTGAATGCGCTACAAAAAATTAGGCTTAAGCAGTCGTGAACTAGTGATAGGAACTATACTACAGGTCTACAGGTAAAGAGGTGGGCTTAGAGAGTTGTAAGCTTGGTTTGGCTACACTATTTGGTTTATTATTTTTTATTCAGAAACACTATACGACGGCATATCGTCCATCTATCGTCATGCATAGGTGCTGCTGCTGCCGTTTACACCCCTATAGGTGCACGACAAAATGAGCCGCTCTACGTGCACGCGCTCAGCCTGCTCTCGCATTCACTTTGTGCACACCATAAAGTCTCCTGGCACATACAATCCACGTGGTTTCAGTCCACACGGTTCTTTTCCTCACCTCCTCTCTCCATGTTTAGATCTAAAGCTCCTCCCACCAATCTTTATGGCTGACGATCTCGGGTATCCCACAACTTAACGTACCGTTGTTTGCATAATCAAATTTGATTGATATAGTCATCCTCTATGACTTGCTCCACGATACATACGAACAAAGTGAAACTGGAAGGCACCATCAAACGCAATTCACTCATTGCTATAATTAGAGAAAGCGATGACCTACGACAGGGCTGGATGGAAAGGTAATATAGAAAAAAAAAAGAAAACAGAAACTTTGGAGGGTATTAAAGTGCACCACAACCATTTAGTAGTATAAACAAAAAGATGACATCTTTCAATGACATAGAACCAATTTCGCCTAAAAATAGTGTACAACAACATACTATTATCTTACTGCAAAAAAAATAATAACAAAAAAAATTCGAGTGATATAGGTTTCATATTAAGGATTGATCCATGAAAGGATCATTAAACACAAAGATACAACATTTAGAAAGTGTCAAAAAAAGATTAAGAACTCAATGACGTGCTCTTGGGCGACCAAGTTGCATGCCAAGCTTATTGGGATCCATATCCAAACAAGATGTCTCATAGATGGTAGAGTTCTCAGGAGTTAAATCCAATGACTTTGCTTCTGCTATTGGCTCATTACTGTGACATCCTAATAAAGTTATTAGGTGTCCCGTGTTTTTAAAAGAGATAAAAACTAAGGTAGATTTTTTTTATTATTTGTCTATGATAAAACCTATTATAGCTATTTTTTATGGTCCGATATGCAATTTTATGATCAAGACTTGCTTAGAATTGGGATGGGGTAGTGCCAACACATGTCTTAGGTTGTCAAATATATTTCTTACCTTTTCCTAATTTTTGGACAACCCAAAAATTCGGATTATGCCCAAAAAGGCCATATTTGGAAGGTATCTCACATTAAATAATGAGAAGTACTTTACTGAAAACCCCAAACATTAGGGTGTCTTCTAAAATCTTTTATTGACCTATTCCTTAAGTTTCAGCTAAAATCTTGAAGGGGAAGTCGGATTCCCAATTTGGCAAGCCGCGAATTCTACTCCGAGTCAAATTCGAATTCCTAAACCATTCCTACATTATCCCAGCCGAATCTACCCCACCCCAGCACTATATAAACCCCTCAAGACTGCCCCTTTACTATCACAACTCGTGGAGCCTCAAGGTTGGAACCCTAGCCACCAAACCCTAGCCTCCCGAGCACTTTTTGAGGTATCTCCCTCTATTCCGAAACCAAACTTTGGATTCGATGCCACCAGGTTGTAGAGCTCGTTGAGACGATCAAGATGAATATATGGATCGCCTATTTTGGGCAAGAATTGAGCAAGATGCAAGCCGCCAAAGTTTCTCTCTCCTCCTTGCCCTCCGCCGCTGTCGACATCGCCGCCGGCAAACCTCATCTGCCACCGCCCCGGATTCAAGAGCTATTAATTTACAAATATTTTCTAGAATTTTAATATATTTTATTATTATATTTTCATTGCTTGGATCTGCTGTTTATTCTATTTTTTTGATTTACGTGTAGACGACGTGTTTTCCAGCACTGCGGGGCTGTTGCCGGGAATCTTTGTAGGAGATCTGCAAGCTCCGACTTCTTCGAAGGCAATCTAGATTCATATTGCTTCCTAGTTTGCTAAATCCTTATTTACTATTATTTATTAATTGCATGCATAATGTTATTAGTGTGTGAGTTTCTATCCTAATGTCGTATTAGTCATCAACTAATATGTACTAGCCTTATTTTCCGAACCTGATACTCAAGATGAATTTGATCAACTAAAATTATGTGTTGTGGGGTTGCTTTGGTGAAGTGCTACGATTTGTGCCGCATTACCGTTCCCTGGTTTTGTGTGGGTAAAGAATACCCGTAGAGCCGCTCAACCATCCCCTGGTCGAGTGTGGGCAGAGAGTGCCTGTATCGTTGTGTCGCATGTCCGTCTTTGGGTCATGTGTGGGCAGAGAATGCCTTTTCCGTGTGCCGCATGTCCGTCTCTTGGGCGTGTGTAAGCAGAGAGTGTCTATTTCCTTATGCCGCATGATCATCTTTTGGTCATGTGTGGGAAGTGAGCGCCTGTTTCGTTGTGCCGCATGATCGCCTATATGGGGTCATGTGTGGGCAGAGAGTGCCTGTTTAGCCGCTTGATCACCCAGAGATTGCCTGTGGATCTTGTGTAGTAGAATGTTCACTCGTGTTAACTGAATAATTAATGCTTAAACAAACATTTGAGTAGATAGGTGTTTTGGTAAAACAACCATCCATCCCCTGTTCCTGCATTCATTGTTAAGGATTGCTTGCTGGGTAGCCGCGTACTCATTGTACCTATCGCGGATACATTTGTTATTCAGGTTACAAGTCGGATCGGGAGGATCCTAGTGAAGGTGCGCAGGGTTAGCTATGGTGTTCGGGTCAATCTTGAATGTCATCGTCGATTCTCCATCGTCACTCTGATTGTCTTTTATTTCGTTCTTAATATTTAGTGCTTCTGAGCTGGACCACCAGCATTATTGTAATAAGGCAGATGTTGCCACCTTTAATACCTTAAACTGTTATTTTATTCAGTTAATGTTTACATTTGCGATGATGTCCACCTATTTATCCATCATGAGATACTAGCCTGGGATTAGTATCACCTCATGGTGTTGGATTCCCTGTACAAGTACCGAGGTCACGACAATTACCTTGGTGTGAGGGCATGGAGAACTGTAGAAATGAATGGGTTTTGACTCAGGAGGGAGTCCTCGGAGTATTTCATCAAGTGGTGGCTTGGTAGCATTGTTTGGCTCTTGGGCCGTGACATGGATTGTTCCATATTGGCTCGTTGCCTTGGTGCGAGGGCTTGGAGAATAGTAGAATCGGATGGGTTTTGACTCAGGAGGAAGTCCTCTGAGTATTTCATCAAGTGGTGGCTTGGCAGCGTTGTCCGGCTCTTGGGTCGTGACGTGCACTGTCCAATCTTGGCTTGTTGCCTTGGTGCGAGGGCTTGGAGAACAGTAGAAGCGAATAGGCTTTGACTCAGGAAGAAGTCCTCTGAGTATTTCATCGAGTGGTTGCTTGGTAGCATTGTTTAGCTCTTGGGTCGTGGCATGCACTGTTCCATGTTGGCTCGTTGCCTTGGTGCGAGGGTTTGGGGATAGCAGAATCAGATGGGTTTTGACTCAGGAGGAAGTCCTCTGAATATTTCATCAAGTGGTGGCTTGGCTGCGTTGCCCCGCTATTGGGTCTTGGCGTGCACTGTCCCATGTTGGCTCGTTGCCTTGATGTGAGGGCTTGGAGAACAGTAGAAACGGATGGGTTTTGACTCAGGAGGAGGAACTTTCGTCATAGGCGGCGCTTGGATTTTTTAAGGGCTAGGTTTGGGGTTCTTGCCTTGTGAGTTCATATGGAACTTGGTCACTTGGGTTGTGTGCTATTGGGATGTGACCGAGCCACCGCGTGGGCTCTGGGTTGTTGCCTATTGGGCTAGACATGTGAGGCGCGACACTAAGGCTTAGATGGCCCATTCCCTAGTTAACGAGGATTTTATTATTATTATTATTTATCAATTTTGTTAAAAATATATCCTAACTTTTTTTTAGATCTAGCACCTGTTGCCCAAGCAACAGGTGACAGGCCCCTCGAGCGTTAACACCGCTGAGGGACGATCGAATTGGGGCTTAAAAAGCCCAGTTGGTGGCCTCGCGATCGCCAAGGACGTGTCGCCATCCAATGACGCTGACGGTCGGGGTGCCCGTCGCCCGCAGCTCGGGCAATCACCGCCAGACGATGGGTGCCTAGATCTAAAAAAGGGGTCGGGCATATTTTTTACTAAAATGAATTAAAATATGTAAAAAAAACTTTGGTTAACCAATGTGTTGCCCCTCTGGCAAGGTTGTTAAACTAGGTGTATTCGGTTTCTGCGTTTCAAAAACCGAACCGAACCCGATAAGCCGAATTGCAATAGAATAATACCAAATCAAAAACCAAAATTTGGAAATAGAAATTATCGGACTTCTCTGATTAAATTGCATAACAGATACAAAATCCCTCACTAGATCGATCAATTAAATTGCTACAGATGCGCGAATTCAGATGCAATGCAATAACTTTTGATGCTTTCTTGAGATGAGAACGAATACGATGATTTGTCCCATAGGACATATTATTGATCCATGCTTACATGACGGTGATTCGATGCAGTTCATTCACCAATGATCGATCGCCTATAGTAGTCGTTCAACCCCTTGTGCGTCCTGCGGTTCTCTTGCTCGTGATCCAACCTTCGAGAGCATCGTATTGTTAACGTATTTTGCAACTTCAATCATTTGCAGGTAGGAAACACAAAAAACACAGAGATGTGGAGGAAAAATCTTTATTGCTTTTCTTCAATTAGATATGTCTAATCTGTTTTTGTTGAGATCGGCGAAAGAAAAAAAACAATGGAGGCATTTTTCGATGACTTCGTCCTCGACGATGGCAACTGCACAATGAGTTCCTTTACAAGTTTCTTTTATTTTTCATTTAGACCTCAAAAAATGCATATTGTTCTGAGAGTTAGCTTCACTTCAACCAAATCTTTCGTACCCTCAGCTCTACTCAAGTTAGCTTCGGCTATTTCAAGTGCCTCGTCCAGCCCAAATTCGCTTAGAGCCCAACCTATCTACGCGCCCAGCCCACACATGCATAGCACCACCCTTGGACTTTCCACCTAGCTTCGTCCAAAAGAGTTAACCCACGATACTATTACAGATGGTATTAGAGCATCAACTCTCGTTGTGTGCAAGCATGTGGGCTCGGTGGGACGGGCATGCAGCGCGTGGTGCGTGTGTACCCAGAGTGGTCGCATGGCATAGCATATGGGTCGGCACTGAACACATGGTCGCATACCGAGGGGAGATTCTGAACATTTGTCACATATGCCATGTGCTAACAAGGGCGACATCCCATTAAGTAGATACTATGGTGGACGAGGATGAATAATATGATACTATGGTTGACTACAGAGGTTGCTAGAGTTCACGAAGACAATGGAGTCAAAGAGAGATTCGAATATGATGTATTGTTAGCAATAGACCCTTGTCATGATTACATTGTAATTTTCTTTTTGTGTGAGGGTTTCTATGTAAGAGGGACATTAATATTTTAATGATAAGTCTCTTTTCTTAAAGAAAACAAGTGCGAGATCCCATTAAGAGGGTAAGTGTAATACCTTGGTCCGTTGTGATGAGAGGCTCATGCAACCCATGTGGATTGGTTGTGCTAGAATAATACCATCTTACTAACAGAAAGTTTACACTAGTATATAGGTCTGATAGGTCCAAACAAGAACCTAGGTTAACTCTTTTAGGCGAAATGATCGAGACTTAAAGTCCAAGTGTGATGCTATACATGCGTCGGTCAGTCGAGCACGCAGGATGAGCTCTAAGCGGATTTGGATCTGTCTATTACACATATACTCTTGTAGGCTGTTTGGTTGCCTTCTCTCATGAGACTAGTCCGTCCGACTCAGCCAGGCTGGTGAGATACGGGATGTGCACATGCAGAGACAGTGTTTGGTTGAGTGTTTAGTAGGAGGATATTTTGAAATTTATATAGCGAGTGTGGTCTAGTTTTGTTCGAAAAAATGCCAGAAATCCATTTTTAAAATCGGTTCGGTAATCGGATATGCTAATTAAAAGATAAACAAAAAAGGAAAAAAAAACTTACCTGCCACGTAGCAACCCATGCATGCCTTGATATGGTGACTGACAGTGGCCCATGCGCAGAACACGAGGCCGTCATGCGTTGCATCCAGAGAAACACCCATTTTCTGTGTTTCACCAGAGTCAGGTTGCATGGAGAATCTTGCATCTACAGAGACAGGCTCAAAACCAGATGTAGTCAACCAAACATAAGAAAAAAGCAAGATTTTGTATCTGTAGATGCAAATCTATTTAAATGCAGCTAAACAAACGGCCTATTAATTTTGCGGTAGAACCAAATCCAAGTTGGTGAATACCTCAAGGACACGGTAGGTATTACCTTTACAATTACGATTCGTTTCTATTTTTTGAGATAACACTGGCAACTTTAATTACAATGGGTCAGCAAAACAGCAAGCTTCTCACAGTTTACATCTGTGGCAAAATGTTGCTTAACTTCACAGTGAAACAAAGAGGAATTAAAAGCGCTAAATACAGCAGCAAGCAACACAAGTAGGAAGAGGGGGAGACCAAACCCCTTCCAACTCTGGTCTGTCCAGCAATGAAACCCAAGAGTGTGCTAGTTGATTAGCACCACGCCTAGCGAAAACCATTTGCCAATTGGGATTGCTCCCTAATCTTGTCTTAATTTCCTACACTAGAGTACAGGTGTGAGAACGATCCACTTCCCTGTCATGCACTTTTTGAACAAGAAATAAGCAATCTGTCTCTATAAGAACCGATTGAGACCGCAAGCATTCATGCAGTTTAAAACATTCTAGAATTGCATGAGCTTCTGCTTCCTCAGGGGAAGAAGCTTGGAAAAACCGAAGTGCTGCCGCTAATACAAGACCGTCATGATTCTGAAGAACTGCACCGGCTGAGCTTTGTTTTGTGAGACCATAAAAACCTGCATCACAATTCAGTTTCAGAACACCCTGAGGAGGGGCTGTCCACTGAACATCCACCACTTCATTATTATGTCCTGAAACATGATCATGCTGGTTTCTCCAAAAATCAAGTGAGGCCCGAACCTTTCGAGCACAACTGCTTGGTGAAATTTCCTCATGCTGAAACAAAGCTTGTTTTGAGCGCACCAAATAGCATCTAAACCCCCAACCAAAGCTTGAATATTGGTCTCATGCCACTGGTCTATATTACCCAAAATCCAATGCTTGAAGGAAGTAGAAGACTTTGTCCAAGATGATGACAGATCAAAATCAACCTCAACACAAACCTGCTTCAGTGCAGTCCACACATCCTTTGCAAAAGATTCGTTTCTATTCAATCTTTATCATTCTATACAAAACTTCTCTATATCTGGAAAGTTTCTCTTCCACAATATCGGGAGGTTTGATTGATTTTCTTCATTACGTAGAAGGGATGTTATCTTAGTGAAATTCTATTATACTGAAAAAAAAGGACTAAAATGGAACATATGGGCATGATGAGTAGGGGTGGGCATTTGGTATATACGGTATTTTCTGTATTTATAAATTTCGGCCGAAAGGGCATGTCGAAAGGGAGAAGCATGGCCGACGACGTGGCCGTGTAGGCGGCGTGGCCGCGCAAGAGAGAGGGTGCGTCGTGGCCTGCCGCGTCGCCACCTGCCGCTGCGTCGTCGCCTGCGCCCGCGTCGCTGCATCTGCAGTGGGGCACTATGAGTGAGAGAAAAGATAGCAGCGGCTGCGTTCTGTGTGCGTGGTCAGATGGGTGGTTGAGGGATGGGAGTTTAGGGTTTGGAGGTAGATGGTTATTTGGGCCTGATGAGCCTTTACCCTCACAAGAAGGCCGGACGACGGGATGCACACGATAGTCGGTTTTTTCAGTTTTTTGAGCTCCGTATCGAAACAGAGACGAACTATTTCGGTTTTTTATAGACTAAAACCGACCGAATACCAAGTACCGAAAAAACCAAAATTTTCGGTTTGGTTCGGTTTTTCGGTACCAGTATTTTTTTGCCCACCCCTAAGGCTGTTTCCAACAGGATTCCCTAAAACGTCCTCTACCCTAAAATAGTGGACGGATTCTTCCCTATGTGTTTCAACAGCGTTCCCTGTTTCGTTTCCTAAAATAGAGAATTTCTCTCCATTCGCTTATATATAGGAATTCTTTTTTCTTCCCATATACAATTCTCCATATATAGAGAGATTTTTTTTTATGGGAGCCTGAGGCTCCTGTTGGAAAGAGCCTACGACGAGGATGAGCCCAATCCCCTTGTCCCTCTCTTGTCGCAACTCACAAGGCAACCGCATTGAGGCTGGACGCGGATCCTCTGACTTCGCGTTTTTAACTACAGGGGAGCAATTAGCTTGTTTGAGGCCATAGGATGTCGATCGATCGTCTCATGGTTAGCAACTGTTGTCCACTTACACGCAAATCTAAGCGTTTTTCTCTCTCCTCCCCACTCACAAGGAAAGTCAGGGGATCTCCTTCCATTGAGGCTGGTCCAGCCGCCGGCGCAGGCGCCCGGCAACACCGAGCCCACCATTCCACGTAGCAACACAACAAAACCCTCCTAAAACCCCAAGTCGCAACCTATCCAGTGCTCGCTACCCATCCCCCAAATCACGCACCCCCCGATCGCCTCGCGCCGCCGCCGCCGCCGCCATGGGCTCCTCCGTCAGCCACGCCGCCGCCGACGCCCCCCCTCCTCCTACCGCCCCTCCAGCCTACGCGAGTCCTCCTCACACTCCCTCCTACGCGGCCCCTCCTCCCGTCGCCGCCCCGCAGTCGAAGCCCCAGGAGGAGGCCGACGACGAGAAGGTGGACTACATGAACCTCCCCTGTCCCATCCCCTACGAGGAGATCCAGCGCGAGGCCTTCAGTAAGACGCCGCCGCCCGCGGCCTCCCTCCTCTCCCGCTCCCCTTCTTTGATCCATGTTGTCACCGCCCCGCTGGTTTTCTCCTTGTTCGTTGCAGTGGCGCTGAAGCCCGAGCTGTTCGAGGGCTTGCGGTTCGATCTCAACAAGATGCTCAACCAGTACTTCGCCTTGAGCCACAGGTACCCCCTATCCAACGCGATACCCCTTCATGTTTAATTCATTTTCTTGTAAATGCGTAGCCATATGGTTGTATTGTTACAATTCTTGTCCGACTTTGTACCAGTGTGTTCATGGGATCCATGGAGATCCCGTCGCAGGGGGCAGAAGTCATCAAGGTCCCCACCTCCACTTACGATTTCGGTGCAAACTTTCTTGACCCCAAGGTTGTTTCTTTCAGGAAGTCATTGGCCCTGTTCCAGAATTCACCTGTTCTTTATGCTTTTCCTTATTTTCGTTCTTATTGTGGTTCATCCGTAGATGATGCTCATCGGGAGGGTCTCACACGATGGAAGGGTAAATGCACGTGTCAAGTGCGACATCACAGACAACCTTTGCCTAAAGATAAATGCTCAGGTGATATCAAGAGTCAAATAGGAGCTCAAATGCATGTTTCACATTGTATAATTTCTGAACTAGTTTATTGTTGTTTAAATTCTTAACCAGTTTCTTTTTTGTTTTGGCAGTTGACAAGTGAGCCCCATTTCTCCCAAGGCATGTTTAGTTTTGATTATAAGGTCAGTCTATTAGGCCATTGATTTAGCATCAAGAATCATATACAAGCCCAGAAGATGCATGTCCTTGTCTTATTATTTCATTTGGTGCGCAGTGGGCAATATCATGCCAGTGCTAGATTGGTTTTACTGGAACTATGATGTGATGCATCATATTGTTCTTTGATGAAAAAATATAGCTGAGTTGTGGAAGAAATGAGTGTGAGATCCTATTTTGGGGGCTTCAAAATTAGAATAGGACAAATAAATGCGAGTCCTTTTATTGAATCTATTTTGCTGCTGAGATTTTTCTTACATTTGCTGAATGTCTTCTTAGGTTACTGATTTAACATCTAAGTCTCCAGGATGTTGCCACATAGGACATCAAGAATCTTGATCTATATTCTACTAATACTTTGTAACGTTTTACAATGAAAATGATAGTGTCAATGTACTGCATGTATACTACATGTATTCTTTCATAATTTGTGCCACAAACTTTCAGATGTGCAACTATTACAAGTAGTTGTTTGGTGCTTAATGTTTAGCTTTGTCTGTGGTAAAAAAAATATTTGTGGTTTTACTTCCTACGTCTGATGTATTTTTATTTCATGTCAATTTATCTATCTGGTAATGCACAGAAAAATGTAACTTGTTTTGCCTGTATCTTTCATTTTAGGGCAAAGATTTTAGATCCAATTTTCAAATTGGGAATAACGCATTCTATGGATGGAACTACATCCAGGTATGTGTTATAAAATAGTGTAACAATCTATGTTAATATTTGCTAATTGCACATAAGACATTCGATAGAAGGAGAAATGTACTGCAGCGTAATTTCTTTTGCTTTTTACTTATTATAATATATTTGATGATGCCAATGTTGTTGCCCTGTTGTGAGTACATTTTGAAATATAAATACATTTCTAACAAAAAAATGAATGCTAGATCTGATTTGGCACTTACATAAAAAAACATGATATCTTTGAGTCTAGTGCTAATTAATCTATTGAAACAAAAAATATATTATTTGAGCACTGCTTCATAATTTTATTTCCCAGTTCCCACTGCTAACTAGTTAAACTAGGCAACAAAAGATTAGGGCAAATGCACTCGAGGACTGCACTGAAAAATTGTAATGGATGAATTTAGGCTGGGTTCAGTGCAACCAATATTCATTTTAGCATGGTACTTGCAGAAGTTTTTTTTGGTTTTTTTATGGGTGGGGGTGGGGGGTGGCATATTAGAATAAACTACTTATTTACGTGGCTAAAGTTTGCACATCTAAAGCTACAATAAGCAACCTATTTTATGAAGTAAATTGATTGGTGTTTTATTGTAGTATGGTTAATGGAAGGATGGGATTACATAATTTTTAATTCTTAGCTCTGTATTCCTTCATAAGGACATAGTGCAAAAGAAAAACGGTTGATTTTCTTGTAACCTCATAGGTCAAGCATTTTTTTAGGAAAAGGAAACAATGTAATGTATTTACTGAACTTGATTTCATTTCATCACTTGGATATTTATGATTATAAACAAACATATCTTCCCAAATCATTTCAGAGTGTCACAAAGAACCTCTCGTTGGGAACTGAAGCCTTTTGGCTTGGGCACCAAAGGAAATCAGGATTTGGTGTTGTTGCTCGATATGACAATAAGAAAATGGTAAGTTGCGTTTAAGTTATTATGACCATGATGTCCATTCATATGAGGTTGCTATCTTTTGTTTTGTCGAGTGGATCATTTTACATATGCAATTCCTAAAAACACGTTAAATCCAGATTTAGTATTATTCCAATGCCATGTAACTAATGACCTTGAAACTGCATTTAAGGAAACAATGAATTATACAAGTTCCACTAGCACTAGATATGATGTATTGCACTTTTTACCTACGACATTTAGTCTAAAGTTGCTGGAACCATAAATGCTAAACTCAGCTTTTCCAAAATGCTGAATTCAGCTATCATTCTCTTTTAGGCCATAATTCCTGAGTGCTAACAAAGAAACAAACATCTCCACCTAGTACACATGTGGTAATACCTGCACTAATGTAGCTAGT
The DNA here is from genome assembly GCA_005191435.1 of Raddia distichophylla. Taxonomy (NCBI): domain Eukaryota; kingdom Viridiplantae; phylum Streptophyta; class Magnoliopsida; order Poales; family Poaceae; genus Raddia; species Raddia distichophylla. Next base: position 132,015 of record SPJY01014397.1, read on the forward strand.
GAAAAGTCCAAAGGAAGAAAGTTAGTTTACCGGTTGCCCAAATATTTGAGCCATCAGGTTCGGAGAAAAATCCTTCTACGCCATCTAATATTTCATTATTTCTTAATCTGCAGTCGATAATTTTATGTTCCGTTGCCACTGATGAACTTTTTGTTACCCTTCCTTTCCATTCCTGTTAGGTTTGTTAGCTAGAGTTGTCGTTAGACTCCAAAAGCATGCCATTTTTTATATATATAAAAAAATGTTCACATTTCCCTCACAAAATTGGTGACTTCCAATGTTGTCCTATCTCATCCTCCCATGGTCACTGCTTTGCCCACACATCTGGATGAGTTGTCAACCTTGTGCTTGCTTAGCCCTTAAAATGATCCATGCTAATTTGCATCTCTTCACCATTGTGAATAACCTTTCCTTGCTGATTCACATCCCCTCCAATGCGGTCGCCGCTTTATTCTTCTCTATCATTGGCAGCGAGGAGTCCAAGTTCTACTCTCTGCCCCTTCTGTTTTTTGTCGGGTCACATCATTTCTAAGATAAAACATGAGCTGATAAAGGGAGATACTAGGAAGAAAGTAAGATTGATTTATATGATTATTTGCTCCTGTTGGCCCTATAAGTCTATGCCGAAACCTACCGTAGGTCCATAACAAACTGCATTTCCTTATTCTTGATCATTTCCCGTTGAGCAATTCGTGGACCACACGGTGTCCTGCTAAATTTTCATCTTCTTCCACTCCTTCCGAAGCACTACCACCATCAAATTCATCTTTACCTGTTAGTTTCTGTCTAAGCTGCTGCCACCACCTTTTTTATTGATCCACATTCTTCTTCTTGTTCGTATTGCTGTTGTTGGAGGACCTCCTCACCTTCATTGCACTGAACCATCCACACTGCTGTGTCTGCTTATTGTGTCATCGCTACTGTCCACCTTCAGAGCTTCACACAGCATTGCACTCCATGTAATGCCCTCATGCTCCCCTCTGAAGCCAATGAAATTATTTTCCTCTGAAAGTTGCACCTCTCTATCTCTCTTCCATCCAGACCATGCCATTAACTCATCTTTATGAATTGGAGTACTAGGATTAAAAGAGAATGTTATTGGAGTATTTTGTTGATAAAATGTCTTGGTTCATACGTGTGAACGTTGATTTTTTTACTTATCTGCTCCATGTGACGGTGCCACATTAGCAACATGTGTTTATTTATGTTTGTTAAGCACCTTTTTTCCTCTAAAGTATGTGGTTATTTTATTACAGAATATTTGCTAATAGAAAATCATTTATTAGCGCTAGGCGTTCTAGGTGTCAGCCTAGGGCAAACAGTGGCATTTAGTCGGGCTAGGTTTGTCGGTTCATAGCCCATGTGGCCATGCCCATTAGATGCTCATACCAGATGAGCCTTATCATTAATCTGGCTCTTATGGTTTCCTTGTGCCACCCAACTACTAGTTCTCCAAACCTTGTCCTGCTGGCAAATCCTACTTTATAGTGTGTTGGGCCACACAATACACTTTTGTTTTGTTGATTAAAAGTTCAAAACTACAAATGTGGAAATATGTTGTTGGATAGACAATGAAATGGAAAGGTGGAATTTTCAATAATCTGATGGAGCCATATTGCATATATCTGCAGGTTGCAACTGGACAAATTGCAACCACCGGAATGATTGCGCTGAGTTATGTTCAGAAAGTATCTGAAAAGGTCACTTTTCTGTCATATCACTTAGATTTTTCTCTCTTTATTATACGCTTCCAATCCAGAAGCTTTTTTGTGCAGGTTTCCCTTGCATCTGATTTCATGTACAATCATATGACAAAAGATGTAACATCAAGTTTTGGTTATGAGTATAACCTGCGACAGGTATGCCTTTCATATTTGCTATGCATTTTATTCCTCAGCTTGATATCACGACTTACAACATAAAAATAACTGCAAATGCTAGAGCATATTTAGACATTATCTTGAGAAGAGTTGCATTTAAAAAAATGCATTCTGCCTTTTTATTTAGCTGTTTTCATTTTTTTTTTGGTATGCTTCCATTTTTTTCATGGCACTTGTTGAGTTACATGTGAACAGTTTAATAAAATTACATTTTTGCTCATCATTTCAGTGTCGCTTGAGGGGAAAGTTGGATACCAATGGTATAGTTTCTGCTCTTTTGGAGGAGCGATTGATTCACGGCGTCAATTTTCTTCTTTCTGCAGAGGTCACCTTGCAGCACTACTTATTTGGCTCTTCTATTGAAAAAAACAACGTGCTACTGATGTCCACCTTTTTAACATTTTCATTTTAACTAGGACCCCAAGTCTGAATTTATGAACGGGAAGAAATGGTTAAAACTTGAAACTGCCATGGATGGAACATAAATGATTACTTGTGATTTTAAGACATAGTATGAAAATTACCAAATGAAAAAAGGAATATAACACACCTGCCAAATCCTGGCCACCCCAGATACGTAGGTATTATTTAATCTTTCACATTAGGCTAAAGAAGAAATTTGAAGAACTAGAGAGCCTATAGACTGACGCCAAAGATTCTACAAAAAACATTTTGTCTGTGCTTTATAACTATGCCAACTGTACTTGAACTGTTAGGTAGTCATAGTCAATGTTAGCATCATAGCTCCCACTGCTATTGCAAAACCATACATGAAACCTTGACTCCTCTATGATTAGAATAAGTAAAGGACTGCAGCTTGCTAAGCTAGGTTTTGACATTTGAGAAGGCATCCTAGTTACTGTATATGAATTTCATGCAGGGCTTCCAATGTGGTGGAACTTTAAGTTAATGATGTTTCCTAGTAATGTGCAAGTTTTCATGCATTGCGTTTTATACCCAGAATAGGCTGATTCTGTTATACTGTCTTGTGTAGGTTGATCACTGGAAGAAAGACTACAAATTTGGATTTGGCATGACGATTGGAGAGTAAGAAGATAATGGTAGCCATTCTTCAGAGGCATGTACGATTATAGCGGTGGGCATTTGTCGACAAAGACAGATAATTTAAGTTTTTGCATCCGTTTTGCTTTCCGTTCTTGATTTGTCTGATGAGGGGGACGTCTTTTGACTGTACTGGGTTAAATACCTCTCAAATGCTATAGTTCATTAGATTAATGTAGTTACTCGCATCTGACTGGAACAGAGGAACCTGAATATATCCCAATCTTACAATTTTACATTGTATGAGTGGATTGTTGCGAACAAGAAACAATGGTTCGATTGACATAATCACATGCGATGATTTTAAACTCGATTCGTAGATGCAGCCCTCCTCGCCTCTTCCGCAATTCTGCTGTGAAAGAGGATATCCATTGCAAGCTCTCAGCGGCATGGACTATGATGCGCTTGCGCTTTTCAAGTTGAAGTGTGTAGGTGGTTTGTTCAGTGTTCTAAACATATTTCCGGGACAACAACAGGACATGGCTCGGCAGGGATTTCCGTTGGTAGAAAGGAGTTGCTCCAATCTGCACGGCCCAAGCAGAGGAGGGAGCACCGACGCTGTTTTGTCCAGCATCCTCCGTCTCTACCCTTCTCTGTAGTTCTCACGTCTTATTTCTACCTCTCTCCAAAAGCACCATGAGTGAGCTGTGCGAGCTTTTAGTGGCCTGATCCGGTAAGCACTGTGTGGAGGCTCGTCGGATTCAGAGAAAAAGGGAAGAAGGTTTGTTTCTCTTTCATCATGAAACCTCAATATGTATGTACGAAACTTGTGGTTTTACGTGTTGAAACTTTGTTTTTATTGTTTGGAACTTCTCGTTTGCATCGGTACTTTTTTCGAAGGTTTGAAAGAAATTATTCAAGTTTCACCTCTTTTACGTCAAGTTTCATCGATAGTCTTTCAAGTTTCAACCGTAGGTTTTCTATATATTTCATTACTAAAGTTCTCAAGTTTCAACACGTATGCCAGAGATTGGATTAAGGCCCATGGCCTTAGGTGACGCTTCGTCGCCCCAAGGATCGCGAACGCATAAGCCTCTTTCGAAGGATGTTTGACGATCCCAAGGCTTCTCGCCCACAAGAAAAAATGGTCCAAGTAGAACAAGGCCATCCCGAGCAACTCCTAGGGTCCTAACCGACCTAGGCAGACCTTCCGAGTAAGCAACATGTTTGCGGAGCAATCACGTGGAAGACGGACCCTGAGCGAAGCCCGTTCGTTACAGGGACATAGGAGCTCGAAAGATTAGTAGCAAGAATGTTCCATCTACCGGATTATTATGACACATCAGGTTGAGTACCCACTACAATGCACAGTCATGTTCCATCCAACGCGACACCTAAGTGTGTTGGACACTTGAACCAGCTATCGTGTTTGTTGACCGGCGCTCGGGGTTTTTGCAGAAAACGAAAATCAGTTTTAGTCCATCCTCAACATTATAAAAAAAAACTCTCAAAGGCGTCACTGAAATAGTCATGAACTGAACAACAACATAACAAAGACAATAAGCCAATCAATTCACACGAGACACTCTAGACTTCACTCCACACATCGTTGTAATACATTTAGCTACTCGAGTGAGTTCTATCTTTTTTAGATACTTTACACTTGTAACTTTTTTCCATATCAATGGAAGGTTGAACACAAGGTTGTTATCCTGACAATGGGAGACTCAAATCAAGGCATATGACACATGATAGGAGGTTTTTCGATATGAACCAAGTTACTAGAGGAGGTTTTTCAGTATCAGCCTCACTAAGGAAAATGGGTTGTATGACACTCGGTTGATGTGCCTCGCAGAAACTAACAGTCCGTTGATGTGCCTTTTGATAAATAACTCCAGGCACACCTATTTCTTTTTTATATGACATTTTGAGCATTTTGTTGGCTTTTCCCTCCTTTTTCTTTTCTTCTCCACCAATTTGAGACATGAAAAAGACCAAAATGCCCCTGTGTCGGGGATAAAATTACGGCCCATTACCATGGCCCACTCCCTGACGGCCCAATCGAACAAGCCTACCAGGGCCTAGCTCCCTAGAACGTTCTATCTGGCCCATATGCATCCTGCCGAACAGCTTCCTGGCTGGCGTGATGCGTAACGGCCAAGGAATCGTGTTTGAGTCCGTCTCGAACAGGAGTTCTGCACGGCTACGTGAAGACCCGGACGTGGTTTCCCGGATTGGAATAGGAGTCGTGATCCCCAAGACTAGGAGTATGCCTTATCCGCCTCGGGATATATTTGGCATGTCGAGTTTGTTGCGATCTCGTAGTTAGCCCGGCCCGATATTCCCTCGGTAGGTCGGTTTGCTCTACACTATATAAACAAGGCCCCTACGGCGTGTTTAGGGGTCAAGCCATCATCTGATAGCGCGTCCAATAACGCATTGTTGCTTGCTACTCGCCGAGACCTGTTAATCTCGTCGAGTTCCACCTTGTAATACTCTTTGATATAAGAAAGGCTGGACGTAGGGCTATTATCTCTCCCGAGAGGTCTGAACCAGGATAAAAACCCCTGTCTCCCTGTTCGCTGTTGTTCGTCTTGTTCGGCGTGTCTCCTATCTCTCTCTTAAAGAACATTGGTTGACTTGGGTCAATATCCCAACCGTCGACACCCTGCCTCAAGGCCTTTTTTGTTGAATGATAGTATACGCTGGCTTTGATTAATTCGTCGCAAAATGGAGTGGCGAATCATTCTCTAGCGTGCACGCGAGCTGTTCGTTGTTCAACCTCCATGCTTCAAATGCATGTATATACGTACATATGTCAGATCACCATATATAAATAAGCGCACATATATATAAACCTTTGAGTAGCATACATATATGGCTATACATACACGTCAACAAAGTAATTAAGAAAAGAACCATCTTGTACGTCACCATCCAACAGGTGCACACAGCCAAATTATTAAGTGCCAAGTGTTGTCCTAGGCCACTTTAAACGTCTAAACAAGAATCAAGACCAAAATATATTTGTCCCATGGTATTTTTCAAGGAGGAAGAAGACAGTGGCTGAATAAGGGCATTTTGGTCATTTCATATCTCAAATTGGTGGAAAAGAAAAGGAAAGGAAAGAAAAAACCAACAAAATGCTCAAAATGTCATATACAAAAGGAATAGGTGTGCCCGGTGTAAATTTATCAAAAGGCACATCAACTGGATGTTAATTTCTGGGAGGCACATCAATCGAGTGTCATACAACCAATTTTCCCGCCTCACTCTCTAGTTTTCTCTAGTCCAGTGTGCTATTTAACAGACCTAAAGAAACACGAGGAGCTAGTTGATTAACCTCTCAACAACAACGAAATGCAAATTGTATGGTTGGTTGTTATGCAACCTTATTTTCAAGCTATGCATACATAATTTTTGCATACATGCAAGGTTCATGGCAAAAAAGAATCCTCGTACTTCCTTACCCGTCTCACCGTTATTCACAGGATATTGTTGTACAAACTTCTTGCCTAACAATGTAATTTCTTCATTTTTGAATACTTGGCTTGGTTCACTATCTACACCCTTCAAGGTTAATAATTTTCCTCTAATTTTTAAAGTAATGCACTTATAAACATGTTATCAAAACATATAGTACTATGAACGTATTTTCTCTATCTCTACTATTATAAAGCCTCTTGTGGTGGTGGTAGTGATTCGCCCCATCGCCCGTAATCCTAGCCGCTCCGCCGCCACCTCCCGCATCACCGCGCCGCCTCTCCCTCCACGCGTCGTAGCCCAAGCACGCTTCCCCTCGCTTCCTCTGCGTCGCCGCCACCTAGCACCTCCCCAACGCCTCCTCTGTGCCGGCGTGCCGCCGACCACCCAACGTGTCCCCTCAGCTCCTCCGCGCCACCGCCATCACTTGATGATGATACCAGCCAATTATTTTTTGTGTATATAGTATTGATGAATTGATGAATTGCATCATTTTTAACTGTTTGTATTTTGTAACATAATAATTATTTCTATGTAGTGAAAGATGAGTAGAGACATCTTCAAGTCACTTGATGATGATACCATTAGTCGATGATTTCAGCGCCTCAAAACTAGGAGAATGCAATTACCTCCGCCCCCAAATTTGTCATCGGAGTGGTATGCTTGCTTGCTATTTACTAATTGTTCATTTTAATATAGTTGATATTTTTCTAATATACAATTCTTCTAACTTTAGATTGGATTTTATTGGTGATTTGGTGGCATGGTGCAGTTCAAAGGCTTTCTACATCATTTTAGATAATTGGTATTATTATTTCTATGTATTCAAACTATTTTAAAGTTTTTATTTTTTTGTTAGTATTTTTAATTATAAATGGATGTGATCATTAACTAGTATTATCGTGTTTGTATAGTGCGCCTTTGTGGCATATTTAGTAAACGGTAGACAAAAAATATTTTAGGCTTGCCCCACCTATAATTTGATCCTGCGTCCGCCACTGTGTGCCGCCGACCACCCAACGTGTCCCCTCAGCTCCTCCGCGCCACCGCCATCACAGCACCACCATCACGCTCGCCGTCGTCGTCGCCGGTCCCCGGCGCCACCCCCTCCTAGCCGCGGCCTCTCCTGACTCCCGCATCGCGCCCCCTCCCCTGGTGCCGTCTCTTTCAATCCCCCACCGCCATCACCACCTCCCTCTCCTGATCCTCCCCAACTTCACCTCCCTCCTCCCCCACGACTTGCGCCTCCCGTCGGTGAGGACTTCCTCCTCCTACTCGACGAGCACCGTCACTGGTAGAGGACACGCCGCCGTCTACCTCCACGAAATGCGATCCAGCGTGCTGCGTTTTAAGGAAGCCCAACGGAATCTCACCTCCAATCATATACCCAAACAAAAGCCCATCAGTCACAAAGGCCTAGGGTAAATAAAGCCCATCTGGGGCAGAACAAACCCTTACCTCCCGAGCCTATATAATCCCCAAATTGAAGCGCGCTTCACCAGTACTCGCCGCAGCCGCCGCCAAACCTAGCAGGCCTCGCTGCAGGCTGTACTCGGTGCGCAACCATGGCGGCGGCCGCGAGGAAGACGGTAATGGCCTCTCACCTGACTCCCTTGTTCTCCCCGCAGCTTTGCTCTTGCGTGAAGCTATCAGATGCTCAGCTGTGAGCGCAAAGGATGATGAACATCGTGTTTAGTTGCTAGTGTAAATTGCAGCTGGTTTTGGCGTGAGCTTTGAGTTTTGTCGTCAAGTTAGTCGATGTTAGGGACGTGTTCTTGCGCATCGTAGAAACTGATTACCGGTGGATCTCATGGCCACTGTGTATGAGTCGATGCTATAGTGATTCACCATTTATCTTTTTTTCTTGTATGAGCTCATTGTTGGGGTTCAGTAGCTGATGGTGGTTTACATTTGAGCAGGTGATTAAGTTTTCTTCACTGTCACTTATTAGGCTATGTTATTGGATTTCTGGTTTCGTTTTTTTTTCACATGTTTTGGTAGTAGGTGTGATGACAAATGTGCTGTATTGAGTGGCTGTCTTGTGCACTCTGTTGTCATTTCTATGCTTGGGGAGCATTGAGATGCATGTGATGAGACAAGAGATTCAATGGGTAATTTGCGTCTGAGGCATCTCTGTGATGTCACACCCTTTTCACCTTGGAGATCTGATGCATCTTTGCTCAAATAATCCTTCAAGCATTTGTATTTGTTTCCTTGCTACAACCATGGTACATGCCAAAAGCTTTTTTCAGTTTGTCAAAAGCCTGCCTTGTTTGTCATTAAAATTTGTCTGCAAGAAACAAAGAAAAACAGCTATTTTGTCGTTTTTAAACTTGGCCCAGAGATGAAATGATGATGAAATTGTTTCCTATTGGTTTGATTGGCCGGCATGATGGCCTTAAATCTGTATTAGCTCCATCTGATCATCTTAGTTTTATCCTCGTTATGCTTTATATTTATAAAAGAATTTGTTTGGTTATATTCTAGGGTCAACAATCTTTTCTCTTTTTGGCTCTGCGTGGAAGGTGTGGTGGTTGTTCTGCCCTTCTTTCTCTGTGTTGCCGCAGTTTGATGCAGATGAGGAGGCACAAGATTTAATGGGTAATTTGCGTCTGAGGCATCCCTATGATGGCATATATAAAATAAGTATGATTTCATAATCGTGTGTACCATTTTATAATGATAAATTCTCACTTTGTAATAGCATATATTTAATTTTAATTTTCCTTGTTATTTTGGAAGGAGCATAACGTAGATATATATACCAACTTCGACGAATAAGACATTTAGACCCAATGGAACTAAGCCTTCAGCCCTTCAGCATACTCGGCCCATAAAAGGCCTGTACTCCCAGGTCCACGCAGAGCAAACCCTTGCCTCGCGAGTCTATATAAATAAGCAAACCCTAGCGCACCCGCTCTTCGACCCCGCCGCCATCCCCGAGCTGAAGCAAGCAGCCGCCGCCACCGCCGCCGCACACCCTAGCAGGCCTCGCCGCCACAGCTTCTCCTCGGGGTGCAACCATGCCGCCCGTAAAGAAGGCGGTAATGTCCTTCTCCGTCCTCCCTGCCCGCGCCGTCCTTGCGCGATGTTTCCAGATCCTGCATTTCGTGTTGAATTTTTGGATTTTTGTTTCCCCGCTACTTGTGATCGTTCTTGAGTGGTGTTAATTCCCTGGTTTGATGGTGGCGGATGCAGAAGAAGTCCACGGACAACATCAACAACAAGCTGCAGCTTGTGATGAAGAGCGGCAAGTACACGCTCGGATACAAGACCGTCCTCAGGACCCTCAGGAACTCCAAGTGTAAGAACTAAGAACCGAACCTGCTCTGTTTATTGGTCTATCGGCGCTGGGTTGTGAATTGTATGCTGCGTATTATTGGAAGAACCAATTTTGAGCGTAAGATTGTGATTAGTATGCTACATGCTATTGGAAGAACCTGTTTTTAGTGTAAAGGTTGATGTGTACGGTTTACATGAGCTTGGTGTCAAATTAGTGGATGTTAGGGTCTATTCTTTCACCCTGTAGAAACTGATTAGTGGTTAATCTCATTGTTATTGTGAATGAGTTCGATGCTATAGTGATTAACTTCAGCATCACCATTTTTTATGGGATTAAGGTTGTGGTTCAGTACCTAATGGCAGGTACATTTTAGTGGTCTCACGATAAGGTAATAAGCTTGTTTGCACTGTCACTACAATTAGTTCTGATATTTGATGTGCTATATTTTTTTTACATGCTTGATATATGTGATTCTCAAATTGTTGCCAGAAATGCTGTACACTTTTCTATGGAGGATATGATGATCCTTTCCCCAGATGATCGACAATGAACATACTGAGCGCTGTAATTTCTCTTTTGAGAAAACCAAGCCAGGATTCTGATCCTCCATTAGAAAATGTTCTTGTGCTGATTTTGGTTTTTATTTTCCAGTATATTGGCTTAGGCTTGATGCTATTCCATCAACTGTTTATTTGTTTGGATCTAATAATGCAGGTATGGATCATTTCTTCAGTTATACAAAACCATTCATTTCTGCTTTACTGTTTTCTACCTTATTCTGTCTCAGTAGGCATTCTGATGTCTTTAACATTTTTATATGCTATTCAATTTCAGCAAAACTAGTGATCATTGCTAACAATTGCCCTCCCCTACGGGAGTCTGAAATTGAGTACTGTGCTCAGCTGTGAGCGCAAAGGATGATGAACATCGTGTTTAGTTGCTAGTGTAAATTGCAGCTTGTGTTGGCGTGAGCTTTGAGTTTTGTCATCTAGTTGATGTTAGGGACGTGTTCTTGCGCATCGTAGAAACTGATTACCGGTGGATCTCATGGCCACTGTGTATGAGTCGATGCTATAGTAATTCTCCATTTATCTTTTTTTTCTTGTATGAGCTCATTGTTAGGGTTCAGTAGCTGATGGTGGTGTGCATTTGAGCAGGTGATTAAGTTTTCTTCACTGTCACTTAAATTAGGCTATGATATTGGATATCTGGTTTCCTTTTTTTTCACATGTTTTGGTAGTAGGTGTGATAACAAATGTGCTGTATTGAGTGGCTGTCTTGTGCACTCTGTTGTCATTTCTGCGCTTGGGGAGCATTGAGATGCATGTGATGAGACAAGAGATTTAATGGGTAATTTTTGTCTGAGGCATCTCTGTGATGTCACACCCTTTTCATCTTGGAGATCTGATGCATCTTTGCTCAAATAATCCCTCAAGCATTTGTATTTTTTTTTCCTTGCTACAACCATGGTACATGCCAGAAGCTTTTTTCAGTTTGTCAAAAGCCTGCCTTGTTTGTCATTAAAATTTGTCTGCAAGAAACAAAGAAAAACAGCTATTTTGTCGTTTTTAAACTTGGCCCAGAGATGAAATGATGATGAAATTGTTTCCCTATTGGTTTGATTGGCCGGCATGATGGCCTCAAATCTGTATTAGCTCTATCTGATCATCTTAGTTTTATCCTCGTTATGCTTTATATTTATGAAAGAATGTGTTTGGTTATATTCTAGGGTCAACAATCTTTTCTCTTTTTGGCTCTGCGTGGAAGGTGTGGTGGTTGTTCTGCCCTTCTTTCTCTGTGTTGCCGCAGTTTGATGCAGATGAGGAGGCACAAGATTTAATGGGTAATTTGCGTCTGAGGCATCCCTATGATGTCCCACCCTTTTCACCTTGGAGATCTGATGCATCATTGCTGAAATACCTCAAGTGACTATCTTTTTACTTTCGTTTAGATCTAATAATGCAGGTATGGATCATTTCTTCAGTTATACAAAACCATTCATCTCCTTTTGTTTTATCTCTATTTTTTGAAGAAAACAAAATAAATTGTGTTTTTGATGTTCTGTTAAGCAGTCAGGACTCAGGAGAGATCAGATGATGATGAGATTGATTCCCTATTGGTTTGATTGGCTGGCATGATAGCCTTAAATATGTATTAGCTCTATCTGATCATCTCTCCTATATCACTTTTACATTAGATTTACAAGAAAGTTTTTTATTCTTTAGATTAATGAGAAAAATATTTTTTTATTCTTGGGCTATGCAAATGAGGAGAAACAAGATGTAATTGGTAATTTGCGTCTGACGCATCTCTGTGATGTCACATTCTTTTCACCTTGGAGATCTGATGCATCATTGCCTAAATGAGTTTTTTTCCCCTAGATGTACGGGTCTGTAATGATTTCTCAGTTGCAGTAAAAACTTTTTTTGTTTTCTCTATTTTTCTTCGGGTGAAAACAAAGGAAAAATTGGCATGTGGTGTTCTATCTAATAGAGAGCGATGGGATGATACAGGTAATTGTTTCCCTATTGGTTTGATTGACCCGCATGATGGCCTCAAATCTGTATTAGATCTATCTGATTATCATTCCTAACTCTATCTTGTTTTACTTAAGATTCTGGTTTAGAAAAATGATAAGTTTTTTTTTTATTATTGGCAATTCTTATTTCTTAAAGCTAATTGGGGTGCATGTCTGACCTACGTGTTGGAGTGCGTGTCTGAATAAATGGTGGAGCAGATGCACGAGGGAAAGGACGAAAGTTTTGACGAGGGAAAGGACGAAAGTTTCGGTGGAGCAGGTGCATGAGGGAAAGGACGAAAGTTTTGCTGATGAGTTGTCATTTCATATCTGTTACTAATAAATTTTTACATGTCTGTGTTTAATTATTAGATAAGTAATTACTGACTTTAATTACTAAATAAGTAATTATTGATTAATAAATTGTATGCTTATGATAATTTAATTTACACATGTTTGGCTATATAACGAGGAGTGGTCCTTAGTCATCCGCATTCAAATATTGTAATATTTTGCGGATGACTAAGGACCACTTCTTGTTATATAGTCGAAAATATTGTGCAGATGACTAAGGACCACTTATTATATAGTCGAACGTGTGTGAATTAAATTATCATAAGCATGCAATTTATTAGTTAGTAATTATTTATTTAGTAATTAAATGTAATTACTTATTTACTAAATTAAACATAGGTATGCAACAATTTATTAGTCAGTGGTAGACATGAAATGACAATTCATCAGCAAAAATTTCGTTCTTTTCCGCGCTCACTGCTCCACCATTCATTCAAGCACGCACTCCAACGCGTAGGCATGCACAGAGGGGAATCCGATGCACGGGCGTCATATGGCGAGCTGAGGTGGCTTCTGCTATCGAGCGTGGCCGAAGCTTGTTTCCCCCGCCTGGGGTGGTGGAAGTCTCATTTCTTTAATCTGGCATGGCGGATACGACGCTTTTACCATATCGGACAGCTAAACCAAGCTTATTTTGGTAAATTTCAAAAGATATCGCATACTTTTTAATTTGCAATTAAATATATATTATTTAATCAATTTTTCCGGTTCGCTGCAACTTGCCACCTGTTCCATTGTATCAGGATACCCCCATTGTCTAGAGAGATAATATAGATTATGTTGTATAAGTGAAATATGCTACATATATAAAGGCAATATTATGAAATATATTGTCCTGAAGCTGTGAGATCAATATGTGGACTTGCCTTAGGCTGTGTTTTTTTCGGCGGTTAGATTATAATCTGAAAAGGTTGTGGTGTTTTTATAGAAGATTTAGAGGGCCAAAAAAATTATGAAAAAAATATTTTTGAGATCTCTAAGACAAATTGTGCAAAGTTTCAAAAAAAAAACTATAAAATATTTCAAAATATAACCGGTACAAAAATGATAAATTTTAAGCTGCAGCTTATAATCTGATTATTTTGCTGAAAGAAACAGAGCCTTAATCTCTAAGCAGGACATGAGTATGTAAGGAGATGGATATCCATGTATCATATTGAAAATGAGAATATTAATGCATTGTTTCTCTCTACATCTGTATTTTTGTCTATTCTGTGTATCATTCTCGTTCTATATCTACGCCTGCGCATGAACTGACAGCCTCGGACTGCATGGTTGATTGTTGTCTTAACAGATATATCACTGGTCTTATACAAGATAGTGTAATAATGTTCTGGTGGCAACGAGAAAAAAGGTGAAAATAAAATTGTACGTTTATGTCTATCCAGATGTTGTCATTGTACATGATGTATGTTGTCCGGATATTGTTCGTAAATGAAGCAAATAAATAGAGAATTGGTGCATGTGTTCTAAAACAATATCAAAAGTTGATATTTTCATCATAATTGGTAAACTAGCGGTGCATGTCTGGATTATGCTATAAAAAACAATGTACATGTCTAGAACTACAAAAACTGGTACGTTCTCAAAATCCTCTAGCTACCTTCGTTAACCTGAAATGGGAGTATGAAACCAAAAGCGAGAGTACTTTCCTCACAAGTCATGCATTAAGCAAAACACGCGCAATTTCATCATAAGCGAGAGTACTTTTTGCGGATTTCTATTTCATTTTCTATATTCTGAGTTTCTAAATTTAGAGAGATTGAGATAAAGACTGTTAAAACGATGGAGACCGATGTTTTCCGCAATAGTGTTTTAGAGACCCTTTTATGGGTTTTAGAAACCCTTTTAGGGAACCTCCTATAATGTTGTAAGTGAGAGACTTCTTTTGTATACATGCATGCTTCTATTCATGACCCCATTAACATTCGTACAAGGACCAAGGCGAACTCTAAAATCTAAATCCGCCTATGGGCATATATACCTTTCTGGAGGCCTTCTACGGTATCAGAGTCATCAAAACTTTGCCTATAAATGGCTTGATTTCTGTTTCTAGATAAACATTAGGTGTATAAGAAGAAACATGTAATACAAAAGAAAACAATAATTAATGGATCATGAATGCATAGAAAGAGAGAACAAAACGGAAGTGTTTTATGTTCTTTTGTGGCGAACCACCATGGATAAATGACTATCCATGGATGGCATGGTCGTTCCATCGTTGCTAGAGCGGGCTATAGATGTAGGACCGTGCATTGTTGTAGACACTATCGGGGCAAGCTAGGACTGGGCATCCATTCAACCCGTGTAGCACTAGTGCACTACTAGGGAGAGGGCAAGGCATCGGTGCTACCTGTAGACCATCATGACACTTGCTACCATGAAGCATCGACGAGGGAGCACTCGGCGGCACTATAGACACCCCCATTCAACATTGGGGATGTCGACATCGGCATCAAAGGGATGGATGACATAGATAGGGCAGCAGATGTGTCGAACTCCAACGAAGTAGCGAGGTCCATCTAGGCTTGAGCTTCGTCAAGCTAAAGCTGAGGCTCAATTGACCATCAAGGCTTGGTTTGAGCTTGAATCAGCTTGATCTCGACATGATTGGGCTGGGTTCATGATTGTGGCCATTGTTGTCCCCGTCCAAGAAGCCATCGTATCATCTCGATTGCAGACAACAATGGTCCGTCGACTCGATCCAGCATTGTCCAGCGTCGTTTCACCTTGATTCAAAGCGGCGCCGTCCACAACTGCCGCGTTGCGACAGGCAGGCAATTCAGCGTCAGACGTCGTCGTATGCAACCGTTGTGCCCTGATCCGGTGCGGCCTACTGCCACCACACCTCGACCCTGTGTCGCTTGCCACTGTTGAGCCTCAATCTGGTGTCGCCCGCCGACATTGACAATTGATTTGGACATGCCATCGTCCTGGTGTCTAGTCACTCTAGATCTCTTCTTTTCGTGTTGCTTCATGTGATGGAGAGATGGTGAGGGGTAGGTGACATAGGTAAATTGATTTAGAGGAGGTCACATAATCATGCAAGAAATAAAATAGAGGCCAGAGATAGGAGCCACTACTTACTATGTGGAAGCTAATGGACCTAGATAGCTAGGCATGAACGACACCGAGGAACTAGGCTAATTAGAGGCTTTAAATCAGCATCGAGCCGAACTCGAATCAAGTATCTGACGAGCCGAGTTTAGGTAACTTGTAAGCTTCGAGCTTTTCTTGCAGCCCTAGATACATATGTCAACAAAAGAAAATTGGTATTTTCGGAGTTCTTATGTGAGGAATTACAAAAGAATTTTTTTCAACAAAAATGTGAATAGGAAAGATTGGTCAACGAAATATGAATGGAGAATATTCAATTACCCTAAAGAGCCAGCTATATTAGGGTAATTATGTTAGAGTTGAGCCGTATAGCTTCTCACTTGTTATGGTTTGGACCTTTTATGGTGGATCTCGACGCACGGACTCCTTTTTTCTATATTTTTAGAGGGAGAGAATTGATATATGATCTGATATGGTAGAAAGAAAGAAAGAAAATAAAAAAGGGGATGTTAGCATTGCTTCATACAATATTTATTTGTTGATTCAAACTTGCCCAGTCAAATCCTTCTTTTCATAACCTCTTCGGCTCGTCTCTTTCCTTTCCAAACTGATTTTAGAAGATTTTAAAACTATCATCTATTTTCAATTTTGGGTCTTAAAAAGATTTATTTATTTCACCCCTTTGGAATGTCTAAGGCTTAGATGACATCACCATTTATATTTGTAAAAGTTGGATATATTCCATTACAAAGTGGCAATTTCTGGTATTTGTCATTATAAAATGATTTATGTGGTACATACCATTGGCAAGTTGTGATTCTCTTATATATGCCATTATAAGAAAATTTGGACCAAATTACCCGTAATCCTCCTTCTACCTTAGCCCCTCTCTCCCCTTTTTCATCTTCTTTATCTCCGGTGACAATCAGCGACAGCACGAGTCCGATGACACGCGGAGAAGGACGCGGACCCGGGTGGAGGAGCTCGATGGTGTGCAGGGGAAGTGAAGGGAATATGCCCTAGATCAATCATGAGATGATTGTGTAATACGTCTTTGTTCATGTACTTTTCGATAACTAGCTTATCAGGTTCCATGAATAATGGTCATAACTTTGTTCATCAAGTACGACTTGGTTGTGAGACACATTGTTTGTATGACATTATTCTAAACTGATCCCTGATCCAGAATCATTATGAGGAGCAGTAATGATTGATCGGCACATGTATTGATTGATGGTACTGTTTCACATACCATAGATATTGTGGATATCGAATCAATAATGTGGACACGTGTTAGAGAACACGGATGGTTGGATTGACCTACTCCGAGACACTGCTGAGATTGTTATCTTAATAGTGCCATCAGATTGTTGTCTCGAGTGGTACACCTATATGGTCCTTAGACCTGAGATCATCATAGAGTCCCAGCATGCGTAGTTGTATACTTTGGGGTTATCAAACGCTACTCCGTAACTGGGTAGTTATAAAGGTAACTTACGGGTATGCCGCGAAACATGGCGTAGGGGTGTGATAGATCAAGATGGAATTTGCCCCTCCTCGATAACGGGAGAGATACCTCTGGGCCCCTCGGTGTGGATGGATAAGGAAAGTGCGCGGCCGTGCCAAGGTGACTAATTGTTAGTCACATCTTATATCCATTACACGGAACGAGTGAATGGGTCGAGCTATCACAAGGGTGGCACGCATCTTGCCTTGAGCTTGACTGGTGTCGTGTGGCAAAGGGATCGGTATGTACGTGTGTATCAAGGTTTAGCCGATGAGATCATTCTGTGCATTCGGGGGTCAATATGTGTTGCTAGATACCGCTATTGATCTGTGGACTGGAAACGGGTTTCCGGGTCCGCGGCCGACTTGCACATGAACCTAACGGGTCACACACTTAACGGGTTGGAACATGCTTAACGGATTCACTTCTGTTAATGGGTTTCGGCGCGTGGATATGGATCCACGTAGGAGATAGAGTCCTAACGGGTCTTCTAGTGTAGAAGCCCGTTATCACGTCTATATAAGTTGGAGGCCAGGGGCGGCGCGGTACATGAGTTAGATGCACTCCACCAAAACCCTAGCCGCCGCGCCCCTCCCGCTCCTGAGGAAACCCTAGCCGCGCGACGTGGTGCTAGCACACCGGCGCGCGACGTTCCACCCCTGGACGTGTGGATACCTTAGAGGCACTGCCGCTTTCGCGGACGTGCTTGCTGATCGGCGACCTCTCCCCGAGCCAGGCGACCTCTCCTGGAACACGGGCGACCTCTCCTGGAACACGGGCGACCTCTCCTGGAACACGGGCGACCTCTCCTGGAACACGGGCGACCTCTCCTGGAACACGGGCGACCTCTCCTGGAACACGGGCGACCTCTCCTGGAACACGGGCGACCTCTCCTGGAACACGGGCGACCTCTCCTGGAACACGGGCGACCTCTCCTGGAACACGGGCGACCTCTCCTGGAACACGGGCGACCTCTCCTGGAACACGGGCGACCCCTCGGCGAGCACGGGCGACCTCGCGGCGAGCCGGGCGACCTCACCCCGAGCACGGGCGACCCCACGGCGAGCAGTCGGCGTACTGATCGGGGCGTGTTCGACTACTTCCTCTACGTGCGCGAGTCTTCTTCCGCTGCATCCGCGCGTCGAGGGTAACGATCCATGGTCCCCTACTTACATGTTGATCCTGGGTGTGCGCGAAAATTTTGATTTTCGGCTAGCGTAGCCTGCGCGTTCCCCATCAGTGGTATCAGAGCGATCATGTGTAGTTTCGGATCTGGATCTGGCGCATATTTGATATGTTGCTGATGTTGTTCACGGGTTGATATGATCACGGGGTATTAGAGGTATGAGTTGATAGCACCACGTGACAAAAAGATTAGTTCGCCCTCTTTTATATTCAAGACACACAACTCCCATACCGGCTGGTAACACCATCTGGGATTCGTGTGCGATGAACAAATCGAGGCAACAGATCGAGATCACATGCGGTCGCCGTCTTCTCAAGGGGACCTCGCGCGATTGGGTTGATGAGATCGACCTTATGGAAAATTGGGACATGCGATGGCCCGGGATCGGTTTGATTTGATCAATCCGGTTGAAATTTCCATAGCGTTTTTCATAGATACGATCTATGTTCCCTGAAAATTTCTACGGGCGCTGCCCCTTCGATCCCCGCCCGCTAACCGGCTAGCGGGACCGCCGTGATAATCTGCATAGGCCTGTTAATTAAAACTGACTCACATCGCGAGCGTTAGAATTCGATTCTGCGCCTAACTTGTTTTTCAGGGAATGATGTGAGTTGTATGGACCCTTTGTGTTGATTGCTTGTAATTTTCATGACCTGCGTGTCATGGTTAATTGCAGCCGAAGGCTGTCCTGTTGTTGTATAACGGCCTGCGTGCCGGCATGTGATGCCTTGAATCCTCATGTACATTTGATTACTAGCTGTTAGGAGTAATAGCTTGTAATTGGTCATGGAGGCTTCAACCCTGGTGGCTTGGTGGACAGGAAAGAGCGTGGTGATGGAGATCACTGCGTACTTGGGCCATACTAACTCACAGCTTGATAGCGTACTGATGCAATTGAGTTTAGTTTGGTTCGCCTCTTTCCTTTAAAAGCTGTATTTTGAAGATTGCAACGACTCAGCTAAATGTGTGATGTGTGCATGCTTACCAGCATTCTGCTTTACTGTTTTCTACCTTATTCTGTCTCAGTAGGCATTCTGATGTCTTTAACATTTTTATATGCAATTCAATTTCAGCAAAACTAGTGATCATTGCTAACAATTGCCCTCCCCTACGGAAGTCTGAAATTGAGTACTATGCTATGTTGGCGAAGATCACTGTTCACCACTTTCATGGAAGTAAGCTGTCATTCCTTGCTGTTTATCATGGCTTGAATTTATTGATCTAATCCATGTCTGTTGATGATTTTTCTCGGATTTTTTTATTCCTGCCAATTATTTTTGCAAAAGTAGTTACTTAGTCTAGTAGATATATCGTTATCTTTTGTTGCATTGCCGCTTGATGTTGGATGGTATGTACTATGTAGCAATTGAAGGAAACGATGTTATCATGTTTTACATCATTTATATATCTATATAGCCATGTTTATCATGCTTTAGTTCTGCAATTCTCTTCCAGAAGTAATTGCACTAAGTTGGTTTGCAGACAATGTTGATTTGGGAACAGCCTGTGGTAAATATTACCGTGTCTGCTGTCTCAGTATTATTGATCCTGGTAATTTCTCACGAACTGTACAGATAAATAACTTTATGTTTCTTGATCATGTAACATGTGCACCTGTCTCTTTTTGTCATTTTTTTTGTTGCCTCGTTTAATTTCAGGTGATTCCGATATCATTAAGTCCACGCCCGGTGAACAGTAACAAACAGTTCCGGTGGCTTGTTTGGGCTATCTGAGCTGGAGCTGTAGTTCTTGTTGAACTTGATTTGGTCTTGTGCATTGAACAAATATTTACCAGTCAATCAAGTTTCCTGGGAATACCATTTTGGATTGGAAATTTTGTTCCTGGCTTGAATCATATTTCAATCAAACTTTGTGGTGCTGTGATTATTGGATTTTGTCTGAGTCCGCGCATTGCCTTGCTTTATTTGAGCCATTGATATGTTTTGGTCTTGTGCGCACTGATCTTTTCTTTAGGCATATTGCTAAATGTTTGAGCGAAGCGACAGTTTACAGTACAATGTTCGTACACAAAGTGGAACTGTGGATGTTTTGTGTCGGTAGACCACAAGTGTTTGTTATTGGCGAGCCTCAGGTGTCAGGAAATCTTTACGCATAGAGATTTGTCCATAGGGCGTCCGAAAGTCAGCGCCCAACTTTTCCTCTCAAGTATAGTCGAGCATAATTTGTCCGCTCAAGGCCGCATTGTTTGTTTCAGCTTAAATTAAATTAAATTAAATTAGATAAAAATTTGTTTTTTTAATAAATCAAATACTGTAATGTTTATAATTATTTTTGTGGGGTTTTAGATTTTTTTAAATTTGTGAAATATTTTTTTATAATTTTTTGAACTTTCAAGGGATATAACATTTTTTGATTAAAGTTTTTAGCAATTTTAAGATGAAACAAAAAAAAGACCCAATATAGTCGAGCCTTGTTCCTTACAAAGCATGCCCTAGTTATTTTGGGTTAGATTGCCAGAGGTACGATATGGACCTAAAGGTTGTCAAACGGGTCGGGCCAACAAGGCTGAATCGGGTAGGTTTGCACCGTTCATTGAACCTGGCCAGTTCAGTTCACTGAACTTGGGTCGAGGCCTCGAACCGTCGGGCTATCCTAGTTCGATTCGTATAGTGACGGGCAGACTCGGTTCGGTTTTGATCCGATTCGGTTCGTCAGTGTAGCATATTTATTTAATTAAATATATTTTACTTATATATATATTTCCAATGATATATAAAATGTATTTACGCAATTTATAGTGTATATTTGTGAAATATAGGGGTCTTTTCTTAATTTATTTAGATATTTTTAATTAAAATGAACCGGTCCATATAAAACCGGGCTGGCCTTGTTCGGTTTGGTTACTATGCGAACCGAACTTGGGCCAAGACCGACACCCAATGGCCCGGTTGGCCTGGTTCGCATAGTAACCGAACCAACCGGGCCCAAGCCGGCCCGGCCCGATTGCTAGGTCTGTACGGACCACTGTTTGGTCGGTTTGAATGAGATTGTCTAGCTTCCCGTTTTGAGTGGTCCTCGTACTAATTGTCACGGCACCTTCCAAGGACAAGGGGTCTACCACTACTCCCTCCGATTATTTTTATGGTGCTTATTTTGATTTTTCTACAAAATAGCGTTGTATAAAAGCAATTTGAAATATAAATAAGAAAAAAAATGCCAATTTGGTCTCTCAATTATGTTCGCTGGACCACTTTGATCTCTAAACCTCTATACCGGACTTGTAATGCCTGTCATGTAGCAAAACGGGATCAAATTAGTCCTTTAACCAGATCGGTGGACGGTTTTAGGTTTTTTTTTGCTTGTGTGGCATCCATATAAGATTTTTGCTGACTTGATAGCCACATGACATCCATCTCATTGTCTTATCTCTTTATCTATCAAATCTCTCATCTCTCAAGTCTAATACCGCTGTTTTGACCGTCGAAAGATCTGTCAAGCTCGATTTTGCTACATGAGGAAATTCACAAGTCCGATATTGAGGTTTAGGGACTAAAGTGGTCCAGCGGGCATAGTTGAGGGACCAAATCGGCACTTTCCCTATAAATAAATCTACTAATTTGTTTTTTTACACTAGTGTACATATATAATTTAATTTAATTAAATATTAAAAGTTTGACTTTTTTAAATTACAAATATGTATAGAAGTAAATGAAGGACACTTCCTAGTGCCAGTCAAATTTGGCGAGCTGACGGAGCAGGCCATCGCTACATATGGGATCTCGGACGATGTCAATGGCCCCATTCCTCGGTCCCCAAATTTGGCGAGATGACGGAGGAGGCAAGTGCTACATATGGGATCTCGGACGATGTCAATGGCCCTATTCCTCGATCCCTGGTGGATTATTTCTCCATTATGACAGGGGGGTCTTGGGCAATGACAACGGGCTCATTTCTTGATCACAACAAGAAATTCCTCCATTAGGGGATGGGACCTAGGGAGAAATGACCCCATTCCCTGATCCCCTATAGGGAATTCCTTCATTAGGGAACATGTATAGGGGAGAAATGGCTCCCAACTGCATTGGATATATGGAAAAATTGTTATTCCCATCGGGTATGGCAAGCTCAGGGTCAATGAACATATTTCCTATGGGTACCAAAATTACGTCAACTCAATTCATTTTAAATACATCAATCTAATTTATTTTTATAGACAATCGACACCTCCCCATGCCCACCACCCCTCACCACAGTCTCAAGCTCAGCTCACTAGTTGAGCGGAGCCCAGCCCGCCTCATCCCTATTTTTCAAGCGCCCTAGTCTAGTGAGCAGGTCACTCGTGGCCCATCTCCTCCAAGGCTCCATGGAAAAGCAAGCCACCACACTCCATTCTCTAACTCACATGGCGTCGACCGCCTCTTTTGCCTCCTCCACCCGAGCTCCCCTACGCAACGAGGCACCCCCTCCTATGATTTGGAGCCACGAAGCTCATCCAAGGAAAAAAAAAAGGCAGCCCCCTCATGATTCATGTATCATCTCATGTAGGTTCAAGTTAGTATAGGTAATCAAATACAAATGAGTTAATTGAATATATGCCACTACACAACCTCTTTATTTGAGATTTCTCACCTTTTTTACAGCGGTTGGGAATCATAGTTTACCAAGTGTTGGGATTATTTGTTGAACTAGGGAACAGCAGACCTCTTTCCGTGTTTATTGAGGACTTCGAAGACAACTAGTCTCTCATGGCAGACGTCAATGCTGATACTAGCAAGAGACATTGATTTTTTACCCTATATCAGACCTCCCACTGCTGGGATAACAGCCCTACGTCCAGCCTTCCATTGCTATGCTAATAAGATTACAAGAAGAGGCTACTCGAGTAAGATGGAGTTCACTCAAGCAACTAGAAGTGTTACAATGCGGTGGGGTGTGACCTTGTTCTAAACTGTGTGGATGCGTGTCGGTAAGCGATGCCCCAAAGAGGTCTATTTATAACAGTAGGAAAAGCAAAACCGCCTTCTACTGTGTGGGAAAAACCCTGGGCGTCGGTCAGCATACACTAAAGCAAGGTTGAGTGTGCAACATACTTAAGTGTCCCGTGGGATGGAACAGGATCGCACATTGTAGCGGGTACCTGATTACCCGGTATGTCATAATAATCCGGCTGATGGAACAACATTGTTGCTAATCTTTCGAGCTCCATGTCCTTTCGCTGATAGGTGGGCTTTGTTCACCACTTGTCTTCTACGTGGTTGCCTCCGTAGAAAGCTTGCATAGTCGGGACGTTTGCTTGGGTCAGCTAGGACCAAAGTAGGGATTGCTTGAGGTAGACTTATTTTGCTCGGCCCAAACTTGCTCGTGGGTGAGTGGCCTTGGGATGGTTGGGCGACTCTTGAAGGGGCTGTTGCTTCTATGACTACCTGGGCGGCCCAATATTAGGTAAGGACCTTGGGTCTTACCAATCTTCGATAGCTGGCCCTTGAGGCTTAAGAGAGATGGTACATCTCCTTGAGGCTTAACAACTGGCCTATTAGGGGCTGGAGGTTGCGCACAACCTGGACAATGTCTTAGAGGCACTGACTGGAGCGATGCAAGGCGTTGCACCAGAAGAGCATGCCGTCCTTCGACTGGCGCCCCCAAGTCGATTGCATATGCTGGCCAGAGTCAACAGGGTGCTCCTCTGTGGCCTGTCGACGGTGATGCGCCTCCTCCTTCTACCGGTCGCCATCCGGCATGCTAAGCGAACTATTGTAAGGACATGAGACAAGCGAAGCGGCGATCCATAAGGAAGGTGTGGTGGAGGGCTGAAGGCGATGCTAGAGAACAAATTCAAGCAAGAACCACGGGGAGAGTTAACTGCCAATTTTACCCTTACCTCTTAAGAGATCAACCAAAATGAGCAGTTATATTTAAAATAGACAATCATCCTATTATTTAAAATAGATACTCATCCTATTATTTCTTTGATCTGTACATAAAAGAGATATGTTTCTAAGGGGGAAAACATGTCCGTAACACTAGTGTATTACTATGCTCTGCTTCTGGACACCGAACATGTCACGGACACGCATGTAACTCTACCTAATTCGCGGTGTACGTTCCACTCCTTTTTTCCTCCCGTTTGGATCATCAA
>SPJY01014410.1:0-22311 GCA_005191435.1 Raddia distichophylla
TCCTCCCCCTTCTTCCTCCGCTGTTGACGAAAAATTGATTGGCTCGGTATGCCACCGCCCAGGCGACTAGTGGTGAGCAAACCGATATGGGATTCCCAGCGTCTGGTGTAGCGGTAGAATGTGACGCCGCGGCACTACGAGCTGCGGGAGTGCGGGGCACGGCGGCTTTTCTTGGCCGCCAGCGGCTTGTGCGCCAGTGGGAGTGGCAAGATTCTGATGTCCGGGTGCGGGCGTGGCGACGCAGGGCGCACGAACGCTAGCTCCGCCCAATGCTGAGGCACGGGGGAGTGCCGGTGGCGACAGGGAAGAGCTCCTGAGTGACAAGCTGCTGCAGCTGAAGCCGCAGAGGCGAAGGCGTGGCCTCCCCCTCCTCCTCGCCGTGCTCCTCCAGCGCTGGAGAGGTAGAGGGCAGCGACAGCGGCGGGTAGGGGAGAGGGAGGGACCGGCACCGGAGAGAGAAGAGGAGGGGCGCCGAAGGAGAAAATTGGTGAGAAGCCACAATCGTCGTTGGGCTTCGCAAAAATGTCATCCCACTCGTGGGATTCTTTATAATGCCACCCCCATCAACGCGCCGCCAATTTCCATGCCATTTCTTCGATTCCAGCTTGTTTTAACGCGCGAAAAGATGCCCCTGTTGCTAGCTGCGCCCTTCGGCTTATGTCCTCGGTAATTCTCTATTTTCGAGGTCTTATGTTGCTCGAATGAATTTGGGTTGAACACGAAAGTTGTAGATAATTTGGAGACGCATCTTTTTAATGTAGAAACGTTTTTCATTTGAGCAATGTATGAATTTATAAAAAAAAGTTTTGTCGCTACCTGCTTTCTGGCCAACGGCACCGTCCTCGGTAATTCGCCATTTTCAAGGTCTTATGTTGCTCGGATAAATTTGGGTTGAACACGAAAGTTGTAGATACTTTCGAGACTCATCTTTTTAATGTATACACGTTTTTCATTTGAGCAATGTATGAATTTATAAAAAATATTTTTGTCGCTTCCTGCTTTCGGGCCGACGGCACCGTCCTTGGTAATTCGCCATTTTCGAGGTCTTATGTTGCTCGGATGAATTTGGGTTGAACAGAAAAGTTGTAGATAACTTCGAGACGCATCTTTTTTACGTAGACAAGTTTTTCATGTAGACAAGTTTGCGCGACGGCAGCCTTGGTCTCGAACTGTAAAAGCCTGTAGCGAGTAACGAGGGCATTTGTGCCTTTTTGCGCGGTAAAACGAGCTGGAATCGAAGAAATAGCATGGAAATTGGCAGCGCGACGATGGGGGTGGCATTATAAAGAATCCCACGAGTGGGATGGCATTTTTGTGAAACCCAACGACGATTGTGGCTTCTCACCAATTTTCTCGGCGTCGAAGAGGGATAGATAGGATGCGGGGGCAGGTGGTGTGGGATGGAGGCTTGTGGGAGGTGGGAGGGATCGTGGGGGTGGGTGGTGGGCGGGGGCCGGGGCGGTGGCTAATAAATGGTGCGGGAGGGTGACTGCAAGGATCCAACTCTCAATTAGAGCCATCAGATCAGAGTGAATCAATGTCCCAGATTTAGTGTGTCGACCAGGCTGACAAGAAACTCGTGCTTTTAGAGGAGTAGAGATAGAGATAGAGATATGGGCCGATGGGCTGCACCACACACACACCAAAGACACAATACAACTCAACAGTTTTTTATAGATTTTTGTTACGAGATGGGCATAGTCTGCAATCGTAGGCTTCCTAATAGAAAGAGGTAAACCTAGATAAATGATGGCATGCCACCAACTTTGCATCCTAGGGTGTTTACTTAGATTAGAAGTCTGCTAAGGTAAATTGACTAGTGTAAAGCATTTTTTTGGTGCAAAACTAACCTTCAAGCTTGTTGATGGGGGACGGGATCCCGATCTTCCGACAGGTATGGATAAACACGATTGGTGACGGACTCGACGTTGATGATCCGACCTTAAACAACACCGATCTAGGCCTGCAATCGCTACACCACTGTCTCCGTTCGTTATCAACCACACAGGCGCACGATCGACCTCACCACGAAGGCTAGTTCCTGCAAGCGAATCGAGAACACAAGTAAGGACGAAGAAGAAGCAATCTTGAATTGCAAATTGATATTAAGATCACGAAGTTGGGGTTCCACAAACCGAATATCGGCGATACTGCGATGGCAGAAAAATATCTAAGCAAAACCCAAGTATAAGCTAGCGACGGCTACTGAATTTATAGCGACGACCAGGGTTTGGGACACAGCGCTAAGAGGTACATGGGCCATGGGTCCAAAGTGGAGCGTCAAAGCGCCCAATAGATTCTATTCGCAATCTTATTTTGATAATTTCTGTTGATCCGTAAGGAATTTGAAGGTGGGACTGGATCCATTGAAAAGATCTCGTTGAGAGCTTGTCCATGCATACTAAGAACGTGCAAAACGGAGTTTGTATGCATCCGGGCATCCGTTTTAAGTTGATTGCGCGGAAATGGCCGAACCTGACTCTCGGACAAATTGGGCTCTCTTTTGAGCCGGCCTTGCAACGACGTGGTGGGACCAGAGGACGTTGAAGTGGTGGAGATGCACCTTTCTTGAATATGTCTTGAGCTTGGGGATGTGGCCACGGTGGAGGCCGAACTGCTGGCGGCAACGACGGCTTATCATTATAACGACGTACATGCTGCTGGCTTGTACGTCTTGGCCATGGTGATGATCGGCGAACCCATACAGCAGTAGACGTCGTAGTATGTGTAGATGTTTTAGAAGATGTCGTAAAGTGTCGCCAACTTGTAGTAGATGAAGAGGTCGGAGATGAAGTAATCGATCGAAAACTCATCGACGTCCATGCTTGCGAAGTAGTCGGCGGAAATCTTAATGACCACCACATTGATGTAATGTTAGTCATAACTATGATGGACATTATGACATCACTTGTTGTGATATAAAATCTCTCTAGTGCCTTTTTATGACAGACCGATTGGCTTTCGAAAGCTTGTAGAAAGATGAGTGTCATCTACATATGGTATTATTGGGTAATCCATTACACTTTCTAAGGAAACGGTAATATGAGAGATCCATTATTATAAGAGAATTAACCACTGTTTGAACTATTTCAGCTTCAATATCATAGAGTAAACGTTGAGAGTGGATCTCCTTGTCCGACCTTCTTCTACAGTGGAGGAATTTTTTCATGACCTCCATTTAACGTTACGGTTGTAGTTCTTGACATCAAAATATTTTGGCCATCAAAATCCACTTGTCGTCAAAACCTTTTGCTTGCATAATTCGGAGTATGCAGTCATGGTCAATGGTATAAAAGGTTTTAGCAAAATCTAGTTTCTAAAGGATGACATCCTGTTTTGATTAACGAGACTAATGAAGGCATTCATAAGCCCCCCACCAAAACAATCATGAATAGTTCTATTTTTAATGAACCTATATTGGTTTGAACGAATAACACTCTTTATTTTCAATTGAAGTCTATTTGCCAAAATTCTTGTAATCAACTTGACATTTGCATTTACTACATAGATGGGTTCCAAATCACTAGCTATTTGTGGAGATTTCACCTTTGGGAATAAAGTTACGAGAGAAGATTTAAATAAAATCCTACAAATGCAAGACCAATCTCTTAGAAGTCTATACAAAGAAACCGTGGAGATCTTCTGCAGACCTGGCCAACGGGCCGGCCCAGTTCGGCCCGGTTCGTTTTCGGGCCGGCCCGTTTCGGTTGTTGGCTCGGTTACTATACAAACCAACCAAACGAATCGACGGGCTGAGTCCCTAGCCCAGGTTCGGTTTGCTGCTTGAACCGAACGAACCGGGCCGGCTCGGGTTCGTTTGGCACGGGTTCGCCCGGTCGGCCCAGTTCGCTAACACGTGTCAAGCGTAGACGTCGCCACGCCAGGCGATGGGCGGGAAATGGCACGGGGGCCTGAACGGACGGCCACGTGGCGTCGTCGCATTGGCCGGGGCGGGTGGGCGGCTGCTGGCGCCCGGGGGACAACGTGTCAGAGTGGGGCCCGTGGTCTCTGGCGCGGCATGGGCCGCGTGGCTTAGGGTGGGCAGGCGCCAGGCGCACAGCGCCACAGCCACGCCACTGCGCAACGGCCGCGTGGCGCACGCGCGCAGTAGGGAGAATTCGATTTTCATATTTTAACTGCTACGGTAACCGGGCCAAACGAACCGAACCATATCGGCTCGGCGGGCCGCGTGCTAGGCCTAGGAACTAGGCTAGCCCGGTTCGTTTTTGAAATGAACCAAACGGGGGCGGCCCGATGCATAGTACTGGGCCGCCCGGTTCGGCCTACTTGGTTCGGCCTGTCGACGGTTGAGATATCGATCTCAAGTCAACTAAGGTTCATGAAAAGGGGAGATAGGAGACACGCCGAACAGAGCGAACAGCAATCAACGAACAACAGGGAGACACGGGGTTTTTATCCTGGTTCAGGCCTCTCGAAGAGATAATAGCTCTACGTCCAGCCTTTCTTTATATCAAAGAGAATTATAAGAGGAAGCTCGACGAGATGAACAAGTCTCGGCGAGGTTATGGGTGTACAAAATGTATTATGCAAGAGATCTAGTCCGTCTACATGCCGTAGGGGCTTGGTTTATATAGTGTTGAACAACCGACCTACCAAGGGATAATCGGGCCGAGCTGACTACAAGACCGTAACGAACTCGTACAATGCCAAATACGTCCCACGGTAGATAAGGTAAACTCCAATTCTTGGGGATCACCACTCCTATTCCAATCCGGGAAACCACGTCTGGGTCTTCACGTAGCCGTGCAGAACTCTTGTTCGAGTCGGACTCAAACACGAATCTTAGGCCGTTACGCAACGTGCTAGCCAGGAAGCTGTTCGGCAGGATGCACATGGGCCTGATAGAACCTTCTAGAGAGCTAGGCCCTAGTAGGCTGTTTGATTGGGCCGTCAGGGGTGGGCCATGGCAATGGGCCGTAATTTTATCCCCGACAGCTAGCCCCTGAGACTCAAGTCGAAGGACTCATTAGAGTGGGGTCTTCCTCTTAGAGTGGGGTCTTCCTCTTGAGACTCAAAGTCACGAAAAGGGTAATTTTCCTGCTACAAAGACACGGAACAGGCGACCGAACAGGTTATGGCTCAGCCGAACAAATCTTGTTCGGAACCGAAAAACCGGCCCAATGCCGAGCAACTCTGTTGTGTCGAACAGGGAAACACATCTGTCCGAGCAGAGCACTCGAGCCTTAAGTGAGATGAATCATCTCTTTGAGGCTGAATGTCATCAAAGAGGGATTGGTTTCTTGGTAGTGAAGTGCGTACCACCGCATCCGGTAAGATCAGATCTTCCGGGAGAATGAATATAGCAAGTCGCGAGATGGACTTGTGCTGCTGCATCTAGGTATGAAGATACCTAGGAAAGCATGAACGAAAATAGGCGAATCACCTCTCAGGCTAGAGCTTACTCGAGGAAATAGAGATTGCGTTCTCGAGCGAATGTCGTGCTCAGGAGCGAAAGTGATGTTCCCCAAACGTAGATGATGTGCTAGGAGAAGACAATGCATACGAGGGGGAAGGTGACCCAGTCCCCGAGCGTAGAGCTCGCCAAAGGAACCAGATAAAGAGATCCAGTCCCCGAGCACGGAGCTCATCGCGGGGACCAGATGGGCACTCCGGACGAAGAGCTGCCCGGTGCGAGGTGATCCAGCCCCCGAGCACGGAGCTCGTCACGGGGACCAGACGCGTGCTCCGGGTGAAGAGCTGCCCGGTGCGAAGTGATCCAGTCCCCGAGCACAGAGCTCATCGCGGGGACCAGACACGCGCTCCGGGCGAAGAGCTGCCCGGCGCGAGGTGATCCAGTCCCCGAGCACGGAGCTCGTCGCGGGGACCAGACGCGCTCCCCGGGCGAAGAGCTGCACGGTGCGAGGTGATCCAGCCAGGGATTACAAAACTGCCCCAGGGCTCCGAGTCTTGTGCTGCGCGGAGACGATTAACCGCGGTTAATCGCGGTTAACCGCGGTTTTAAGCCAGTTTTAGCCATAATTTCAAAATTACGTCTTGTCGGTTTTGTTCACGGTTAGCCGCGGTTTTTGGCGGTTAACAGGCGGTTTTTTGCGGTTAGCCGTGGTTTCGGACGGTTTTCGGCAGATTTGTATTTTTTTAACACAAAAAGACATGAAATGATGATAAAAAATTTGAATTTTTAAATTCTATTTAAGCCAAAGTGCTTAGAATAATTAATATTTTTTTATAAATTTTGTACAAATTTTCATTTCAAATTTTATTTGCGTGAATTTCTAACGGTTAGCGTCCGCAGTTTTACTAGCCGGCCACCCGCGGAGCGCGGTTAGCCGGCGGTTAACCGCGGTAAACCGCCGGTTTTGTAAACCTTGGATCCAGCCCCCTAGCACGGAGCTCGTCGCGGGGACCAGATGCGCGCCCCGGACGAAGAGCTGCCCGGTGCGAGGTGAGTCACAACCCGATGCAGTCAAAGCCGTAAGAGAACGTGTGAAATCAACGCTTTACCCATGACGTATTCATTGCGACAGTGTAAGCGTTGTCTTGGCAAATACAGAACCGACGCTTGGAGTGCCCGTTGCGATGAGAATCGGCTTACGATAGGATTGCCCGTTGCGATGAGAATCGGCTTACGGTGGGCAGGACTCCGTTGGTGACGCACTACCTTGACTTAGCCGAACTGTGAAGGTCAGTGCCGGGCAAAGGCAAGAAATCATACGCGGGTGAAGTGAATCAGTCCCTGGGCATGCGCGGAGCGTACCCGGAAAAGAGGGATGCAGACATTGGTTTTGGTGGGGAAGCCTGGAACCTCGCCGCGATCATCACCGGAGTCTAACGTTCCCCGTTCCTGTAGTTCCTGCGAAAGACAAACAAGAAGCGAGCCAGTAAGGGGGAAAAAGAGAGCAAGAACAGACCCTAAGATGAGCAAAGCGAGTTTTGGAAAAAACGGTAGGACGCCAGCCTAAGTCCCTGCCCCCGTTGTGCATCTGCTCGAAAACCTGAGTTTGCGAACTCGAACAGGTACACAAGCCAAAGAGCGACACCCTAGCCCCCGGTACGGACGATGCATGAAGACCTGAGTTTGCGAATTCAAGCACGTGCGTAGAGAGATAGAGCGACACCCGTATCTTGATCGACTCGTTCCATGAACTGCTCGTTAACGTAAGTTAGGCGATTCCGAAGGTAACCGAATAAGGAAAGTGCCTCTGCCGCGGAGAGCTTACGAGAGCAGGCTTAGCCGCAAGGCAGGAAGCCATGTTACGCAACTCTGAGTTTAGGAACTCTTTGAAACTAGATACGGGCAGGGAAACCCTGAAGATCGCGGAGCCAAGAGTTCGCAAGACCGGGATCTGGATCATCTGGTGCAGATCATCCTCCTTGCCCAGACGTACGTAACAGCTCTGGAAATTAGCGATCAGAGCGTCACAAAGCTAGTCCCATGAAGAGATGGAACCTTCCTGCTGATTGAACAGCCACGTCCGAGCAGCACCCTCAAGAACAGTCGGGAGGTAGTTGGCCATAACTAGCTCATCACCCCCGGCTGCCATGATGGCGGCAGCGTAGATGGAAAGGAACTCCTCTGGGTTTTGGGTCCCATTGTACCTCTCCACGTGACCGGGCTTGAACTTGGAGGGCCACCTGACAGCGCGAAGCTCATCAGAGAAGGCCTTGCAGCCCAAAGCATAAGATAGGCCACCTTCTCCTGCAGAACCTAATCTTGAGAAGACGTTGGTTCTGTTGCGCGGAGGGACTCTTGCTGAGCGAGAAGTCTCTGCTTGGAGGAACTCCCTGCGAGATAAACCACCACGCTCCTTCCTCGTGGTTACTACGATGCGCTCCTCATGAGGGGATCGTCCGTGATCATCACACGCACGCTTGCCCCTGTGGTCGCGATGACCACAAGGACTCGGCGAGCGCCGGCGACCACGGGTAGTTTGTTCATGGACAGTGGTCCTTCGACGGTGACGGGGGTCACGCGATCGATCGGAACGCTCACTGCCCGAATCCGCCCGGACAGGCTGGCTGCGCTGCCCGGAGGAAGTGTTGATCTCACCCATGGACTTAAGGCCCTCGGCCATCCGCTCTAGGTGAGTTGCAAAGGCATCGCCCATGCGGGCGAGGTCAGCCTGGTTGGTGGATCTGACCACCGTTGCCAAGGCTTGGAGTCGTTCCCGACTCTGCTCAAGGGGTTTCGAGGGGTCCGGGGATCTCTGAGGCGTCCGCGTCTTGCCCGACCAGGGGCTGGTTACGCGGGGATTCATCTCGAGCAGGCTGAACTTCTGCCGGGGGACTTGGCGCAGGTACACGGGGCGGGTCGCATCGTTGTCGCTTGCGCCGATCACGAAACTGTGCCAAGGTTCTGTTGATTGAGGCATCTAGACTACGGCGAACAACTTCTTGTTCGCGAGCAGCTTGTGTAGCCTCATCAGGTCGTCGAGCGGAATCGACATGCTCGATCTCTTCGGCCGCTGCGGCCCGTGCAGGATCCTCTGAAGTTCCCGCCATGTTGATGCTGCGACGGCAGTGCGAAAGCGCACCAGATGGCGTCATCACCGTGTCTCCACAGGAAGAATCGACCGACATGGTCTTGGAATCCGAGAGATCTAGGCCATCGTATAGATCGTCGGTTCCGTAGTCGTCGTCAATGACGGGAGTGTGATCTGAGACCATCTCCGGAGCATAGCCGGAGACTGCTGTCCCAGATAGGGAAAGTGACCGAGATCGAACGGATCGATCGGATCTGACAGGGGATGAGACATCATGTCCTTTTGAGTCATAACTTTCAGGAAAAATTTCCTGGTCGCTGAGCGAGTTCGACATACTTGATCAGGTTCGATCTAAGGTCCCCACGGACGGCGCCAACTGTCGACGGTTGAGATATCGATCTCAAGCCAACTAAGGTTCTGTTGACACGAAAACGTGAACACACGTGCAGAAGCGTCGATTCAGTGATCAACGACGAACAAGAAGACACAAGGTTTTTATCCTGGTTCGGGCCTCTCAGACGAGATAATAACCCTACGTCTAGCTTTTCTTTATATCAAAGAGGATTACAAGAGGAAGCTTGACGAGATGAACAAGTCTCGGCGAGATTATGGGAGTACAAGAATTAAAATGCGACAATGCGAAGTCTCTTGGCCGTAAACTCGTGCCCCTACATGCTGTAGAGGCTTGGTTTATATAGTGCTGAGCAACCGACCTACCGAGGGATAATCGGGCCGGGCTAACTACGAGATCGCAACGAACTGGTACCATGCCAAATACATCCCACGGTAGCTGGATAAGGTAAACTCCAATTCTTGGGGATCACGACGTCTATTCCAATCCGGGAAACCATGTCCGGGTCTTCACGTAGCCGTGCAGAACTCTTGTTCGAGTCGGACTCAAACAGGAAGTCTTAGGCCATTACGCACCGTGCCAACCCAGAGGCTGTTCGGCAGGATGCTTATGGGCCTGATAGAACCTTCCAGGGAGCAGGCCCCTTGGGCCGTTATGGAGTGGGCCATGACAATGGGCCGTAATTTTATCCCCGACACGTCCCATATGGCCAGCTCTAATCTTTCATCTTATTTTATTGTTTAGTGCTCTAAGTTAATAGAGAAATGTTTGCTAAAACTTTTTTAAAGGCAACATTTTCATAAATATTTAGGTTAAAACAAAGAAATATCTACCAAATTTTTAGGATGGTACAATATGTATACATTGGATAGTTCCAAAAGGGAGTTGTTTTTATTCGAAAACACTGTAGATCGGAAGTCCGACGCGCTCCGGACGCGAGGCATCGTGGGCCTGCGGGCCCGTTTGTTCAGTTGCGCGCTGCGCCCTCTAGAGTCCAGACCGAGCCGTGCTCTTGGGCCGCAAGCATAGCAGCTTGGCTGGGCCACCAGCAGCGGCTACAGCGCTAATCACACACAAATCAGCCATCAACAGCATGCATGCAGGGGTGGGGCCCACGTGAGGGCAGCGCGACACGTTGCTTTCGATGGCCATAATTTTTGACTGGATGCTCCAATCCACAAACCGTTTGCACCAACGTGTTCCTCGTATTTTTACGAACAAAACAAGATATATGTTGCCATATAACCCTTCAAACTTATCTGTTGAAACTTGGGGTTCGTCTACTGAAACTTGGGTTTCGCCTAGTAAAACTTGGGTTTCATACTCGTAAAACTTTGCCGAACTGCCAAGTTTCATCAGGTTTCATCTAAGTTTTTTCAAATTTCATCAAGTTTCATCAGGTCAGTTCAAGTTTCAACAAGTTTCAACAGGTTTCACCCTTCTGAACCATATCAGAACATTCCGGTCCAACATCGAATAGTTTCGATATTTTTGCGACTGGAGACAAAGAGGGGTCAATCGGACCTATCATCGGATAGTTCCGAACCATATCGGAACATTCCGGTCCAACATCGGATAGTTCCGATATTTTTCCGATTGGAGACAGAGACGGGTCAATCGGACATAGGATCGGATAGTTCCGATTCATATCGGAACATTCCGATTCAACATCGGATAGTCCGATATGATTGTAAGTAAAACTCCCTCAAATTTGATTGGTGGATAGAATACGTCAAGTTTCTTCTACCAAGAGCACTTAGAACATCTAAAAGTGGTTTTCCGTAGTATCCCTCTTAATAATACGGCGTGTCCTTAAACTCAATTCAAAATAAAAGATCTACGCTTAAATAGAATGTACACCGTCTTCTCTTTCATATCCATTTCCTAATATTAAAATATGTCCAAGACTTCATAAAATAGATTAGCTTTTTAATTTGCCTATCATCCATCACCAAAACCCACATAGGGCCTAGATGCACTTTCAATCTCACCCTTTTTGGTAATTGATGACAAACACAATTAAAACTTACAAAGAGATTTTTAAAACCGAACTTCTCTCTTTTGAATGATCAAGACTATAGTGGAGTTCCCCCCTTACTATGTGGACAAATGAGAAACTAGATACTCCCCCTATATCCTTGCATTCGTGGGGTGTAAGTGAGCAAAATGTGTGCAATGTGAGCAAATAAAGCAGTAACTAAACAGCAAATGCAAATGACATGGCATTGGGCACAAAACAACATTGATAACTTAGCACAAGAGAGTCTAAATGGTGGCAATCATACAAGCACATTATATCCAAATTTGACAAGTCTTAAAACACACAGAGTTTTAACACATACGATCAGGAGACAGTAATGATACAAAATATAGATAGAGCTTTACTTTCTCCCCCTTTTGGCATCAAGATACCAAAAAAACGAGAAATAAGCTAAATAACTGCAGAAATCACTCATCGTCTTCATCTTCTTCATCTGCTTCATCCCCAAAGTAGTAGCTTCCCTCGCTACCACCCTCATCCTTGTCTTGAGTAGGAGAGGCAAAGGCGGCTTCATATCCCTTGAGCTTGTCATCGTCCTCACTGTCCTCAACTTCAGAACCATCTGGAGAGCAGGGAATCTTTAGGTGCCTCTGAATCTTCTTAAGCCTCAAGGTGTTCTGCTTGATCCTTTCTGAATTCTTCTGGCGGGCACGCCTTTCATCTTTGCCTAGGCAGAAGATTGCCCTAAGCATTGCCTTCATAGGAGAGGAGGATGAGGAGGGTCCTGAGGAAGAAGCAGGAGGTGCATGTCCAGAAAATGGAGAACCACGACCAGAGCCCTGAGAGGGACGAGAGGAGCCATGAGTACTAGTCTTGATGACTCGAACCTAATAGCCTAAATGCTCTACGTCCTTAACAAAACCAGAGCCAATGACTTCCTCAATCATCTTCATGACATATGGAGCATGAGTGCAACTTCTCCTAGGGTCCAAAGAGCTAAGGCGGATCTCACTCCAAATGAAGTCCACAACATTGAAAGGTCGGGACTGAGATCCAATCCAGTAAAGCAGGTTCCTTGAGTATCCAAGAATGCTTGAAGCATCTCCCTCTTTTGGAGTAAGTGTCTTTCTGATCATCCTGGTAAGCACCACAAAGATGGGAAGAAGACCCTTTGCCTTGCCAAACTCAAAGTCCTGAGACTCATCATAGATACAATCCAACTTGTTTATATCCAGAGGTCATACTCATGAAGCTTGTCCTTATTGAAGCATAGGCCAGGGGAGAAACCAATATACTAGCAAACCGAGCCTTGGTCACGCTATAGTAGGTATCACAGGTCATCCACTTGAGTGACTCAAACTCGTCAATGCCAAAGTATAGAGTGGCATAGAACTGGGCAATCACTTCATTATTCCAGTTGTATTTAAGACCCATGATATCCTTGATATCAAACTTGTCACGAATGTCAATGACTTCATCGAACACAGGATCATGCTGACGCTCCAGGTAATCCCAATCAATCCACTTCATCATAACAACTGGAGTCTTCTTTCGAAAGATCACTGAGTCATAGAAGTCTTGTTGGAAATAGTTCCAGAAGTGACGGTGAGTGTTTACTTGCTTCTCATAGTCTTCTGGCTCTATCCTTCTCTCTTTCCTTATTCTGATCGAATCTCCCTTGAGATTCATCCTCTTTGGTGGGTAATAATTCCCACAAGAATTTCTCACTGATTCGTGCATCTCAAGAGGACCAATGAGAGGTCTGGAGGGATCTTCCTTTTCTGAGGACTGCTGCTGCCTAGAGGAGCCAGAAGATGGGGACCTTAAGGGATTCTTGGAAGCTGTCCTTTTGAATAGAATTTTTGGACGACTGGGAGGAGAGGCGGCCTCAATGAACATCTCAGCGCTAGAAGATGACATATGAACTGGAGAGGTTGGAGGTTGAGCCCTGGCAGGATCATGCCTAGCCTTTGTCCTCCTCTGCTGAGATGGACCACTGGAATCAACAAGAGGCTGCTTGCCCTTGGACTTAACCATCTTGTGATGGAGACACGGGGTAACCAGGGTGCTTCACTGATCGGCAATGGATGGGGGAGCAGCTAGGGCTTGCTTCGGAGGAACTCCGGAACCTCCGATCGAGGGAAGGAGCAAACCTCCGGAGAGGGAGCAGTGGGGCGGCACCGGAGGGAGAAGAGAGAGAGAGGAGTGGTGAGAGGCGCTGCGGTGCGGTGAAAGAGAGGGGTAATAGAAAAAGTTTACCCGCCTAGGTATAAAAACCCGCAGCCCCCACATCGGATATATCCGATGTGACATCGGATACTCCGATCTTAACATTGGACATTCTGATATCGTATCGAACATTTCGATATGACCTTTCCAGCAGGAAATAAGAAAGAGCTCTAAAATAGCTGGGATGAGATATAAATTTTCAAAGGAGCCTTTTTGCAAGCAAAGAATATATAAATACTCAAGAGAGCACGAGTTACTTGTGAGTTGACTCAATTACAATAATAAGGCAATCAAGTTCAAGCAAAAATTTTGTAACACAACGTTGACTTTTCCAGGTTCTGAAAACACTTTTATTTTCTAAATGTAAAAACTAATGCTTTATTAATTTTTTTTGTCATCTTTTTTTATTATTTTTTTTGAAATTTCCAGGTTATTGGATGAAACGAGGTAAATAAATAAGGGTTCCAGAATACTTACCTCTCGGTGTTCGGGGTCAAAAGCTTGACCCCGGGAGCTTTTCATGATGCAGCTAGTGTGATGATGTAGCTCCCTCCATCACCATTGTCTTCAATTCAGTCCTATTTTTCTAGCTGCAAGATTTGTGCCAAACAAGACTACGAGATTTGCAATATTTATTAAGCACAAACGCATCTACAACCAGCATGTGAAAAAGGTTTTTGCCTAAGAGCATACAATGGTTGATGGTCACGTAAAATATGGCACTCACAGAATCGGAAGGCCTGTCTAGCAAGAATGGGGCTTGGGGCTCCTCAAGACTGAAACTTCCGTTTTCACTAGCAAAACCTTTTTTAACGGGTTCTATGCTTGGTATCTCAGGAATGTCCTTAGACCATATGCATTTTACCTCAAATCTTTGTCTACGACGTTCTAAGGGTACCTCTATTCCCTAAAAACTATCCCAACCCTCTTCGACACTCCTCTTATTGTTATGAACGTTTTTAGACTCGCCCAAATCACGATGAGAAAGTTCCTCCTGAACGGGACCAGGATGCCCATCGGGACCAAAGAACCATTTGATGTATTCTTCCTTCTCCTTAACAGGATCATAGAACCATTCGGGAGCGGATTCGGAATTTTTCTTGGCGCTCGGAGAGATGTGAGCATCAAGGTAACCCTCTTCTTTTTTCGTGACGGGATCAGAGATCAAGTCGGGAGCAGACTCACGAACTAGCTTGGCATGTCGAGCTATGAGAGTAAAAAGATCCTCCTCATCCTCACTAACGGGATCTACGAACGGTTTGGGGCAAGCCTCACGAGCTTTCTTGATGAGAGTGTGAAGGTCATCCTCATCCCCAACTTGAGTAGGAAGAATTTTAGGCTCGAGATTGCAGGAAAACAAATCGTTCCAAATTTGCCCTTCATCCTTCTCTTCAAGGTGAAAGCCTTCAGGCCAAAATTTGCCTAAGTTGTTAGGTTTAGAATGGCCATAGAGAAGTGGTTCTTCCATGAGGGGTTCAGAAAATTGGAAGGTGGTGGTAGGATTACCCTCATAGTGTCCCGAATCACAATGTTCTTGAGAACGGGCTCGAAAACCGTCTTGAGATTTTCCGTCGGAGACATGGGGTGGAGTGCACCAAGGACTGTGGTCCGAGGATTGAAGACCCAAATATTTGGAAGTTTCTTTGGGATCTTCATGGGAGAGCTTTGGGTTTAAGGGGTAAGATGGTTCGGGAAGGCTTATTTCAGGCCGGCATGGGGATCTTGGGCTTTAACAGAGGTGGCCAGGGAAATGGCTTGAACGCCTTTTGTGAGGCCATGGGATTTCTCATAAAT
This sequence comes from Raddia distichophylla, assembly GCA_005191435.1. Classification (NCBI taxonomy): domain Eukaryota; kingdom Viridiplantae; phylum Streptophyta; class Magnoliopsida; order Poales; family Poaceae; genus Raddia; species Raddia distichophylla. The sequence continues at coordinate 14,819 of SPJY01014410.1, forward strand.
TTCCATATCAGGGATTTTGTTGAGAATTTCTTTTCCCTCCTTCACAGTTTTGAAAACAAAGGCTCCTCCAGAGGCCATATCTAGGAATTTAGCACTCTTAGGGCTGAGACCCCCATAAAAGTGCTGCATGAGCATGGGTTCTGGCATGCCTAGGTCAGGCCCTAACAGGACTAAGTTCATAAAACGAATCCAAGCACCATTCAAACATTCTCTCTCTCCTTGTTGAAAGCTTACAACCTTTCTTCGGAGATTGCAAATTTTTGATAGGGGGAAGTAGGCAATGCAAAATTTTCCTCTTAGCGCTACCCAACTTCCTCCTACACTGCCTACGCAAGAGTAATACCACTATTTGGCTAATCCCTTTAAAGAGAATGGGAAAAGCTTCCATTTCAGGGTTTCATGGGACATGACCAAGAAAAAATGGTAGAACATATTTGCTCAAAATCTCGTAGGTGGTCGTATGGATTTTCACCTTTGATCCCCACAAATGATTTTTCCCGAATCTTGGCTATGAGTTCTGGACGAAATTCATAGCCAGATGCATGGTTAGGGTCTGTAGATGGTGGAGGTCCGAAGGGCATGCCCTTCGGAACCGAAAACTGAAAGATAGGAGTGGTGTCCATATGTGGTGGTACGCGGACAAGCAGGGTTCTAAACTAGAACAGCAACCGTTCATCGGCAATGGCGCCAGAAAGCTTGTTGGTGATTGTTATGCCTTTTGGAATTAATCCGCAAGCGCACAGATATCACTTTAGCTTTCACCCGGGGGTATTCCAAGGTATCGATTTACACGAGGAACGAGAAGTGTTCTAGTCTAGAATCTAACTTGACCGGATGGATAATGGTGGTAATGATAGTAATGATGGGAGTGGGATAAGATAATTCGAGTTGAGAGGCTCTACGGTTTTTACTTAGCCAAAGATACAAAATTACTGACACACAATTGCTACTCTGAATCGGAGCTCGGACACTCACTACCACCCGCTATCCTGATTTGGAATCCCGAATGGTCATGATCGTTTCGAATCTGGCTCAACTGGTCTGCAACTAACGGGGTGGATTTCACAAAGTCTAAGCTGGATAATAGGGCTGTCACCACCTATTACCTACCACACGTCCGTTGAAGCAGGTGCCTACCAGCTACTAACTAGTCCAAACACCACATCTGTACCTAGTAGTAATATGTATCAAGAACGTTACTTCGGTACGCACCCCTACTACCTTTTATATTAATCTCTAGGTGGACAATTAAGCACAAAGATCTTAGCACTTAAGAATAGTACGGGCCTAATGCCAACAGAGTAATCAAGTATATGAAAGAACTTTGCTTTACTCAACAAAGAATTGAGCTAAGTGTTACCGAACATTGGAGCGAAGCTGAACTCGCACCCAAGTCGGCTCCGGAGCATAAGGTGGAAGAAAGCCGACACCTCCGGCGTCTCCCCAACACTCAACTCTCCTCTCTCCTTCCTTCAACATTTCTAAATGGACAGCCTAGAGCTGATTACTTCTCTTCTCCACTTCTCCATGATCACAAATGAGGGTGAACACCTCCTTTTATAGTGTGCCGGAGCGAGTGAGCGATTGCCCCGTGTTGGGACAAGTGTCACTCAACCCCCCTCCAAAGGAGAATCCAAGGCGGCCCAAAAGTAGGTCGGCCGGCTAGGGTAGGTCGGCCGGCCCGGCTTCGGTGGATCCCGGCCCTCCAAATCGCTTGGGATGCTCCTTGTGCGGTGTAGATCGTCTCCCTAGGTCGGTTTGGCAGTTGGAGACAGGTAGCATTGGGTTCCTTTAGAATCCTATGCATGTCTTGTGAAGCAATCCCTGTTTCTGGATCAAACCGACTTGCGTGGATGGTTGGGATGGCCTCTAGGTATGTTGCTTGGTGTGTGGGAAAGAAACCGAGGCAAATTGGCCAAAAAAAGGGGCCTGCCACCTGGCTTGGGTTGGCCGGTCCTAGGTTTGGGTCGGCCGGCCTGCTTGTCTGGTCCGATCTGGTCCGTCATCTTCCGAAACTCCTTTCTCCCTCATAGCTCCAAATATAGCAAATAATATACGCGTTTCGATCGCCTCGACGAGCTCTTCATCATAGTCTAAGTGGCGGGTTTTGAAAAATTTAGAAAATCCCTTGTCCAATTTTACCCTCGCCGTCACACAACGCAACCCCAAATAGACTCCTCTGAGCAATACTCATGAACCATAGAGCTAGTGCCAAATCCCCAGTCCACCTCTCCTAGAGCATCCCCAAATTATTCCCCATTCAGCTCCCCCAAATCTCCAATCCCACCTCTTCAATGGCCCTAAATCTCCAAATCCTCCCCCCTCCCCCCACAAACACCATGAACCCTAGATTTTCTTAGCACCGGTCACTCAATCAACTAAACTTGGCCAAATGCATGTTCGGCTTCGACGTTCGCCAACAAGCATTACTATCGACGGGTGCTTAACCGGGGGTTATCGTCGGCAATGAATTTAAATGGGGTTATGCGCTGGATCCAAACTCGATGGTAGCTCATGACGGGGGGTCTTTTTTATACAGGCTCAAGCCCTCATCGGTATAGGTTATACCCTAGTCCTGTGCTCTGGGATTATATGGGGTATATGTGTACAAGATCAGGAGATCTCTCGTATGTTGTGTTCTCGGCCTCAAGTTGTGTCATGAGGTGAGGGCATTGGATTGGTTGCTAAACTATGGCCCCCAACCCCCTCTTTATATTGTGGAGGGGGTGGCGTTACAAGGAGGAGTCCTAGTCTGTTATGAGGTAGGATTCCTATCTCTATCCTCTAACCAAATATGTAGTTATCCAGGATTACAATTGTATCTTTCCTATTAGGGATAGACTTCTATCCTTTTGTCTTTCCTTGCGGCCGGGCAAGCCTTCTATAGTCCGGGTGGTACCCGTCGTCATCTACCCGACTTGGTCCATCCACTGTCGGGTGGTCTTTTAGGCCCTTTGTGTGGGTACCCTAGGTCTATGTTATCCACAGTAGCCCCCGATTTCTTCATAGTCGAGTTGCTACTCCTCTTTACCGCACCTTGGGTGAGTCATGCTTCATGCCGAGTGCTTGTAGATTGTTTATACTTCTTCCCGACTGGCTTCTGCCCATTATCTGCGAAGAGAATGTGAAGGACTCATAGAAATCCTTAGAGTTGTTAGTGATACCCAGCCCGGGATTGCCGGAGTTCTGGCCTGTAAGGCATATCACTTTGATTTTTTATGAAGTGGCACTTGTACTTGTATTGCGATGTACAGCTATTAATCCAACATGGAGTGTACCATGAGTATGGCTTCTTGGTACCTGTCTGTGTCTTGTACAATACAGCAGCCAGCTCATCATGGGGTGTACCTTAAGCTTAGTGGTATCTGTACCCGATAGGAGTGGGATACAGCTAGTGGTCCAACGTGGGGCATACCATGAAGTTTAGGCAGCTGGCATCTTGTTTCGTTGGAACGCAGCGGTCGGCCCAACATGAGGCATGTCATCAGTCGAGTAGTACCTGTACCTGACCAGAGCGGGATACAGCTGGTGGCCCCAAAGGGCGTACCTTTTGGTTTTGGCTGAATAGCCGAGCGGTATCTGTACCCGACCGGAGTGGGATACAACTGGTAGCCTATGGCCATGGGCGTAAGCGTATAGCCATACCGAAATTGGCGTGGGCATGTAACTGTGCCATAGACTTAAACGCTCGAGACCCGGGCGAAGGCACACAGCCATGCCGGGCGCTCGCTGAGCTATAGATTTGGACGGTCGAGGCGCTGGCGTAAGAGTGTAGCCGTGCTAGGTGCTCGTCGAGCCGTAGTTGTCGCTCATTGCGCATGAACCCATGAACCCTGTAACATGTATATGTAGGATTTAGGCAGTATCATGAAAACAGTTATATGGATGTAAAAACCCAATCGCTTTGTTTATGTAATTTTAATATCCTTTTGTTCCTTTTCCTTTTTGATCTTTAAATCCTCCAAGTAGTCTTCCTTTTGTTATGCACTCTGCCTGACTAGTCTAGCCCTCGAGCGTCGGGAGTCGGCTCATTGCTGTATTTCCCAGGAACACGTATTGAGTGACTAGAGTTCACCGTACATAGGTTTTGAAGCTTCACTACTCGGAATAATCACTCAGATTCATTTGTAATCATTAATAGAAAGCAACAGAAGTGCACGCAAGTGCACCTATTAGGTGCAGTCCCCGACTTACTGCTTAGTTGGAGACCGACTAAGTAGCAAGTTAAGAAACAACTTAATTTTATATGAAATGATTATGATAATGAGAACTTAGCTCTGGTGTAGGCGTAGGCGTGTAGTCGATCCGTAGACTTGGAGGCGTGGGCGTGTAGCCGTATCGGGTGCTCGTGGCGCGCGATGGCGTATAGCCAAGCTGAACACTTGGGCGCTTGTGGCTCGGTCGTAGGCGTATAGCCGAGTAGCGTGTCACCGAGTCTTACACTTGGAGGAGTAGGCATGTAGCCGTACCGGTCACTCGTGGCACACGATGACGTACAACCGAGCTAAAGACTTGGACGCTCGTGACGCGGGCGTAGGCGCATAGCCAAGTCGCGTGTCGCCAAGCCGTAGATTTGGAGGCGTAGGCATGTAGCCGTACCGGGAGCTCGTGGCGCGCGATGGTGTACAGCCGAGCCGTAGACTTGGAGGAGCAAACGTGTATCCGAGTAGCGGAAGTAGTCGTATCGGGCGCTCGTGGCGCACGACGGCGTACAGCCGAGCTAAAAACTTGTGCGTTCATGGCGCGGGTGTAGGCGTGGAGCCGAGTATTGTGTCGCCCAGTCGTCGACTTGGAGGCGTAGGCGTGTAGCCGTTCCGAGCGCTCGTGGCGCGCGATGGCATACAGCATAGCTGAACACTGGGATGCTCGTGGCGCGGGCGTAGGTGCATAGCCGAGTCGCGTGTCGCCAAGCCGTAGACTTGGTGGCGTAGGCGTGTAGCCGTACCGAGCGCTCGTGGCGCGTGATGGCATACAGCCGAGCCGTAGACACTGTGTAGTCGGAAGTAGTCTAAGCCGAGCCGTACCGAGCGGAAGTAGTCGTTCAAGTCTCGATCAACACTGTGCAGCACACGCAATGGTCGGCGTCAAACAGCACATGTTCGCTGTGGTCGGCGAAGTCGGCCGTATCGTAAATGATCTCCACGCGGTTGGTGTAGCTTGACAAAAGTCGATGAAAGGCCTCGCTGGTCTTCAACGTCCCACGAAATGTGGCACGACCAATCCTCAGGTCATGGCTGGCACCGACGAGCTTTACGAGCTCACCGAAATTCGCGACCTCTCTGCGCAGTCTGTCTTCAAACAGGCGCTATGGTCGCATCCAAACTCGGATTTAGGTGTTCTTGGATTCGTTGGAACGATAACAAGATAAGCTTTGCAACACATCTTATATAACCTAAAAACTCTTTCTGAGTCAATGGTAAATCGCGACACAAGTTCCGTCCAGATTCTGAATGAGAACAAATCGCATCTTCTTCTCAGTTTCGCCTTGCGGTTCATGAAACCGGCGTCGCACGATGGACGCCATGATCGTCGAGTCTGAGTGATTTGATGCTGATGGCGGTCATCATCCGAGATTCGTTCTCCCTCGGGACCTCGCCGTATCCGAGTCGGGATTTAAGCCCCCGTCACACTACTCGTCGGTAGACGGCGGTGGCGTTCCCCAACACGACCGGGAGTCCGAGTGAAGCGCTGTTGAATTCCCTCTCGGATCGGATCTTGTCCGAGTCCGAAAAAGTGGATCTTTATGTGTTGGTGAAGTCTCTCCCGGATCGGATCTAATCCGAGTCCAGAAGAGCAAACTTAGGCCCCTAGCGCATTACACGTTGGTGTGCGGTGGCAGCGTCCTTCAACCTAAAGTAAACTCTGGGTTAGTCGTTGATGAAGCTGCTCTAAGATTGGATCTTGTCTAATTCCGATAGTGCAAGAATGCCGAAGTTCGCTTGTGACGAAGTTGATGTTGCCGAAGCAAAAAAATCTTGCCATAGATGAAGGCGATGATAACTCTATTAATCGTTGTGGTAGTCGCGGCCACCACCCGAGAATCTTCAGTCTGAGTCTCTCCGTATCCAAGTCGGGAACCAATTCGCGCGTAAGTAGTAACAGAGTTCCATAGCCCAAACGGAAGCCCGAGTGAAGTGATGTCGATTCCTTTCCTGGATTGGATCATGTTCGCACCCGTGAAAGTGTTGTAGAGATCCTTGATTAAGCCCTCGCCGTATCCGAGTTAGGAATTGAGCCGTGCGGCACACCACTCGGGAGTAGGTGCCGGCGTCATTCCTCAATCCGAACGGGAGTTGAGTTTTAGTGATGACGAAGCTCTTTTTAGATCAGATCTTGTCCGAGTCCAAAAGAGCGACTTGGTTGTCGAATACGTGTGGTTTCCCGCCCAGTCTGCCTTCAAACGGACGTCCCTGACAGATTCGAACTCCGTTTTGGGCGTTCTTTGCCTTCACGAAAAGCTGACGAAATTATTTTTACAACGCATCTAGTCCCGACTTCAAATTTCCTCTAGATCATCGGGAATTGTCAAAACAAGATGACATTCATAATCTGTCTTCAAGCCATCACCATATCCGAGTCGGGAAGTGAGCCCTTGGCGTACTACTCATGAGTAGAGGGCCGTGGCGTTCCCCAACCCGAGCGGGAGGTGTTGTTGTAGTTCCTCCAGATTGGATCTGATCCGAATCGGAGAGGTGTAGTTTCGCCGAAGTCGTTGATGACGCAGTCGGCTCCCGAAGCGGAAAGCCTGGCCGGGGGCGGAGACGACGGTGACTCCGTTGATCGATGCCATCGAGCTTGATGAGATTGATCTTGAAGCTGCCCCTACCTGGCGCGCCAACTGTCGACGGGTGCTTAACCGAGGGTTATCGTCGACAATGAATTTAAATGAGGTTATGCGCTGGAACCAAACTCGATGGTAGCACAAGACAGGGGGATATTTTTTATACAGGTTCAGGCCCTCATCGGTAGAGGTAATACCCTAGTCCTGTGCTCTTGGATTATAGGTGTATATGTGTATAAGATGATCGGGAGATCTCTTATAGTTTGGGTTCTCGGCCTCTAGTTGTGTTATGAGGCGAGGGTGTTGGATTGGTTTTCGAAATATGCCCCCTACCCCCCTTTATATAGTGGAGGGGGGTGGGGTTACAAGGAGTCCTAGTCGGTTACGAGGTAGGATCCCTAGCTCTATCCTCTAACCGAATATGTAGTTATCCGGTATTACAATTGTATCTTCCCTATTGGGGATAGACTTCTATCATTATATCTTTCCTTGCGAGGCAAGCCTTCTAGAGTCCGAGTGGTACCCGTCCTTATCCACCCAACATGGTCCATCCCCTGTCAGGTGGTCTTTTAGGCTCGCCGTGTGGTTATCCAGGGTCTATGTTATCCACATCCAGCCTTCCTTCGCTATATCGACGATGAGTGCAAAGGATGATCTTGACCCGAGCCCAAAGAGATGTTGGGAATAAACCCAGCGGCGTGTGCGTGCGCGC
>SPJY01014425.1:0-16700 GCA_005191435.1 Raddia distichophylla
TTAAAGAAGCAATGCTCTTGAAAAGATTAACCATAAATTATATTAAGAGAAAAATCATAAAAGAGATCATGGTAGGAAAAAATAATATGCATTCCAAATGAATATTTTTAGACTGGCTCCAATTGATAATATAACCTAGAGCCACATAGATTATGCTCTTGAAAGAACTTCAATAGCTGCTAACCATATTTTTTTACCTTGCTTCGTAGGGCCTGAGAATAGAACATGAGAGTCTCTATATTACTGCTTTCATTATGAAGTAAACTGTCAGCAACCTTCATATTAAGAACAACAGTAAACAATCAGATGTCAATCATTAAGAACAATAAACAAACAGACGTCAATCATGTCATCGAGTTAACCCCCTACCACTAAAAAATGCCACCAACATGATACAATAAAAAGAAATTTCATATGCCACATTTCATCGTAATGAGTTCCAAAAATATAAATAAAATATCTAAATTTACAAGGAACACATTCGGCACCGATAATGAAATAAGAAACAAATAGCATGGTAGCATTAAATAATTGAAAGAGAACATAAAATTTTTCCAAGACCTTATATGCTTCTTCTGATGTTGCTGAGATGGAGCGTGGTGATCATAATTTTGGAATAGATGGAGGAACACATGAAACAGATGGGCGATGAAACATTGATGAGGTTTTTATTCTTTTTATTTATCATTCAGTTTTTTCCTTTTTTCCTGAAATTACATGAAACATTTTTTTGAATTTTTCCTAAAACTAGCTAAATTCATGTTGAATCCACCTGAAACTTATCTGAAACCATGGTGAAACTAACTGTGAACCACATGAATCTATGTGAAACCAATGCTGGGTTTTTTTGGATCCTGATTTATTTTACAGTTTTTGTGTTTTCTTACTGAACTGAATATACTTTTTGTTACAAGCACCATATGTGATTCGATTGCACACTTTGCTTGAGCAGGAGTTTTTTAAGATAGTTGACAAATTCAATAAGAAGTTACAACAAAGACGCTCTGAAATCATTAAATATGCTACGGAATACATTAATTCTGGGAAAATCGTCTATTTGCCATCCCCAAGAGTGGCCACCCCCTATTTGCCACGCCCTAGATTGCCACCTCTTATTTGCCATCCCAAACAATGCCACCACCTATTATATGCCATTTTAACCCATTTCCACCATTTTCTCCCCTTTTCCATTCTTTTCCCCTTCTTCTCCGGTTCCAACCGTCGTGGATGCCGGTGAGCGAGCTCGAGGCGGCGGCGGCGATGACGACGAGCTCGAGAGGTGGTGGAGCGGCGGCGGCGACGAGCACGACCGCGGTGAGGTTGAGGCGGCGACGGCGACGACGAGCTCGAGAGGTGCAGCGACGATGAGCACGGCTGTGGCGAGCTCGAGGCGGCGGCGACGAGCACGGCCGCGGCGAGGTTGAGGCGACGACGGCGACGGCGACGACGAGCTCGAGAGGTGCAGCGACGATGAGCACGTCCGTGGCGAGCTTGACGACGGCGGCGAGCTCGTGAGGCGCGGCGACGACGAACCCACGGCCGCGATGGCGTGCTCGATGCGGTGACAGCGAGCTCGGGAGGAGGTGGCGGCCGAGGCGAGAGCTAGCGCGACTAGGAGCGGTCGCCGCATCGAGCGGGAGCTAGTGCCAGCGGGAGTGGCCGCTGCCTCGAACGCCTCCAACGCCGGTTGTAGATGCCTCCGCCGTTCGCCGGTGTGCCCACGACGGCCGGAACCGAAGAAGAAAGGGGAAAGGAATGGAAAAGGGGAGAAAATGGTAGGAAAATAGTGAAAATGGTGGAAATGGGTGAAAATGGCATATAACAGATGGTAGCATTGTTTGGGATGGCAAATAAGAGGTGGCAATCTGGGCGGTGGCAAATAGGGGGTGGTCACTCACGGGGATGGAAAATAGACAATTTTCTCATTAAAACCTGTATTCAGGAGTCAGACGCAAAAATTATTGAGGAGTTACATGATGAGCTGAGGTTGGTTGCTGCAAGAGTACAAGACAGGAGGTTGGTTGCAAGAGTACAAGACAAAACATCCACGGTATCGGATGAGGCAAGGAAGTCAAGCAGAGGATGACAAGTACTTGTTCTTCAAAAGACCAAGCACCCCAGGATCACTCCACCTCCACTGCAGGTGTGATTGAACGCACCACCTGTAACCCTGGTTCGAATGTTGATAAAACTGGAATCCAACAGTCCATTGAGGACCTTACTCTTGAACCTGCCGTCCAACAGTCCATTGAGGACCTTAGTCTTGAACCTACTGCCGTGGATGTTCCTCAGAGGAAGCAGAAGAAGAAGGAATCGCACAATATTACAATTGAGCTTCTGAAAGGGATATGCCCTAGATCAATCATAGTGATGATTATACCACGTCTTTGTTCATGTACATATGATAACATTGTTTATCGGTTCCAAATGACACTCAATTCGATTACCCCACTCTATGTGACATTAATTTAGCTTGCCGTGAGCCATATAACACTAAGGGCATGAATTCCTCTCTCGTATGACATTTTCTCCATTTTTCAGCCATTTCACTCTTTGTTTTTTTGTTTTTCACAATTTTAGGTCGGAAAAAAGACCAAAATGCCCCTGGGACTAGGGCTGGAACACGAGCTGAAAGCTCGCGAGCTGCTCGGGCTTGGCTCGGTTCCAGCTCGGCTCGGGCTCGGCTCGTGTATAAAACGAGCACGAGCTGAACACAATTTTGAGCTCGTTACTCTAACCGAGCCGAGCCGAGCCAAACCTTGGCTCGCTCGGGCTCGGCTCGTGAGGCTCACAAGGGACAAAGGGGATCGGGTCTTGGCGGCTCCCCATCTCTCTCCTGCCTCCTCCTCACACCACGCATAGAGACAGAGAGGGGAGAGGGAGGCCACGGGCAGCAGGCAAAAGGGGATCGGGCATGTGCTTCTTCTTCAACCTACAGACAACACTTCCACGAGCAAAAGGGGATCGGGACCTCGGGTGCTTCTTCAACCCCTCCCATCGCAGCCAACAGAGAGAGAGGAAGGAAGGGATGGAGGTGGGGCCGCTCCTCTCGGCTCCGGTGAGGTCCCCTGGCGGCGGCGCGCCCCGGGCAGCAGGTGCTGCAGGCGAGGCCGGCGAGGGAGGACGGGACGGGCCCGGCGAGGCCCCGGCCGGGGAGGCGCAGCGCCGTGACGCGGCCGGCGGCGTCGCAGCCGACGCCGTCCCAGGCACAGCAGGAATCGCCGGACCACGCTGCGCCGGCGCGGAGGACGGTTCCCGGCGAAGGCCCGGAGAGCGAGGAGGTCGTCCGGGTGGCACGGCGGCGGAGGCTCCCTCCGCCAGGCAGTGCACTGAGCGGAGAACGCAACGAGCGGGAGCAGGATGGCGAGCTCACGAGCGCTCGCGAGCTACAAACGAGCCGAGCCGAGCCTAGCTTTCAGCTCGCGCACCTTCCCGAGCTCGGCTCGGCTCGGTTACGAAGCGAGCCGAGCCGAGCCGGATGCTGGCTCGCTCGAACTCGGCTCGTTTCCACCCCTACCTGGGACACATTGCTTGTCTCAAGTCCAGTGTTGCAAAACCCGCCTAGGGAGCTCCAAACTCAATAAGCAGTGGCTACATTCACCAATAATGCAATCTCCAACCCTAAACATCAAATCGAGCAAGGGGAATCGAAGCTTTACCTAGGAAGACCGGGTCTGGATTCATTACAGCGGTGCGGCCCCTGTCTCGCCGGTCGCCTGATGCCATCGCCGCCACGGGATCCCTCCTTCCCGTCGTCGGTTGCCGTCGCCACCACGGGCCCTGTTCCCGTCGGTCGCCGCAGCCCCCTCCCCATCGCCGATCCCCGCCGGGATCCCCCTTCCCCGTCGCCGCCGCCCTAGTCGGGTTCTAGAGGAAGGGGACGGGCTGGGATGGGAGCGGGACAGGAGGCGACGCACGCAGCAAGGAGGCAGGGGCATTTTGGTCTTTTCCCATCTTAGAACTGCGAAAAAGAAATGAAAAAGGAGTGAAATGGCTGGGAAATGGAGAAAATGTCATATGAGAGAGGAATTCGTGCTCTTAGTGTTATATATCTCAAGACAGACTAATTTAATGTCACATAGAGTGGGATCATCGAATTGGATGTCATACACCCGATTTTCCCGTTCCAAATTCTCCGCTCATGGCCTGCATAGGCTGGCCCGTGGTGAGACTGTAGCAACGCACAAAAAAATTCACGAAATTTTTTACTGTTTGCCCATAAAAAATCGCGCAAATGAAAAAATGCCCAAGGTTTGGACGCAATTGTAAAAATGCCCCTTGGCGCTCCAACGCAGGGCGGCATCTGCGAGTTAAGCACTCGAGCGGACAGCGCCAATGCTGAAGGCGCCCTTTCCCAGAGCGCCAAGCCCTCGGCGCCCCCGTCCAGCGCACCAAGGCGCCTCGGCGCCCCCGCCCAGCGTGCCAACGGGGAAGGCGCCACCGGCCAGGGCGTCTAGTCGCGGGTGGGCCCGTGTGGTAGGCGGGGCTCGGCGCCCCCGGCCAGAGCGCCTAGGGGGGACCGCCCGGTATATAAGCCTCGGCTTCAGACCGTCGCTGTCACGCAGGCTCATTTCTCACCGCAGCCATTCCTTTCCAGTAAACAGAAGAGAGCGCAAACAGAGGAGAGCTCTCACCCTTGTGAGATTCCCACTAACAGTGGAGAGCTCACTCAGTGCAGAGTTTTCTTCTCCTGCGGGTAAGTGAGAAAATTAGTGTAATGATATTGCATAGTAATATTTCTTGTTTTATGCTTAAAACCATGGTAGGATAGTCATTCTATTATTATATTACTAATAGTATAGTAGTTAATTTAGTACTATACGGCTATTTAACCTCTTAGATTTTAGGGTAATAAGTAGGTACTATAACGGCTATTTAGGAGGATAATAAGTAGCAGTTTATTTGAACAGAATAGTTATTAATAATGAAATATTTAATTTTTTTTGTTAATTTCAGAAAATGGATACGTTACCGTTTATCATACATTATGGTCCTGGCAATATCATGGAAGGTCCAAATGGGGTAGACCTTAGTCAATTCGCTTACATGCAGACAATTTATCAAGATGTTAACAACGTAACACTTAATGGACTGCAAATATGGATATGCCAATTATTTGGATGGTCACTGGAGAACCATATAGTTTGGATACAGGCTTTATGGTCCAAGTCTGTAGAAACCCCATATTATAAACTAACTGCCCTGAATACGGAGAATGGGCTGTTGAGATTTATTCAGGGGTGTCGGAGGAGAAATTGTTGGGCTGTTGTGTTGGTGCAAGCTACCCTGAGGCCGACTATCCCTATAGCACAAAATGTTGGCGAAGCTGGACAAGGCAGTGGGACGGCAATACAAGGAGGCTATGCTGACACGTACGCCCACGAAACAGGAGGTATTGTAGCAGAACAATATGTTTCTGAAAGAGTAGGTGGGGAAGAACATGCTGTGGAGAAACAAGATGGAGATGAACAATATGTAGCTGATATGGGAGAGATTAACAAAGCAATTATGGATGATATGAATAATGATGATGCACAGGCAATGGATAAGAAACAGCTGTAAACGGATGATAGTTCAAGTGATGAGGAAGATAGAGCTATTCCGGAAGAATGGGATAGAGGCAATTCAAATGAGCTTCTTGTAGATGATGGTCATGGATCGTCAACTGTCGTTGGGGCGAGTGAGGTGCGTGAAGGGCAAATATATAGTTCAAAGACGGCTGTGCAAAATGCTGTAAAGATGTGGTCCATACATATGCAACGGGAGTTCATGGTGGACAAATCTGACAAGAGTAGGTACACAGTTCGATGCATGCATGATAATTGCGACTTTAGGGTGCACGTGAGTAAGTCTAAATTTGCTTTGAAGTGGCAGATTTCAAGCGTGCACCCACACACATGTACCTTAAGTGGCATGTTGCAAGAATACCGCAACATGAGTTCTACCTGGATTGCTGCTATGTTGAAGCAAGAGATCATTCAGAAGCAGAATATAGCAGTACAGTTCATTATGAATGCATGTGAAACAAGATATAAATATAAGATAGATTATGAAAAAGCATGGAGGGCTAAACAGAGGCATTAGTGTCTCATTATGGTAGCTACGAGGCGTCGTACGACAACCTACGTCGTATGCTGCAGGTCTTGAAGACAAGAAATCACAGCATGTATTTCAATATTCAAGACCATCCAGATGATGACCATTCTGGGTTTAAGGTCCTGAAGCGTGTTTTCTTCGCTTTTGGATGTTGTGTTCAGGTATTCAAGCATTGTCGACCGGTGCTATGTTGTGATGGTATTTTTTTGACCGAAAAGTACAGTGGTACAATTATGACAGCTATTGCCATGGATTCGAATGATCAGTTATTACCTGTTGCATTCGCTTTCGTCGAAAGCGAGAACTATGATAGCTGGTTATGGTTCTTGACAGAGTTGAAGTACGGTGTGGTTGAGGAGAGGCCAAACATATGTCTGATACATGATCGACACCTAGGTCTTTGCAGTGCAATAAAGACTCTGTAGAAAAATGAGGCTTATCCTTTTCATTGGCCAGACATGACAAATAGGTGGTGCATGCGTCATCTTGCCGTAAATTTTCACAGACAGTTCAAAAGCAAAAAAACATGGTTCTATTCAAAGCCTTATGTAAGCAGAATCAACAACGAAAATTTGATCAATTATGGGCCCTTCTGGATGAGCTGATCGGAAGCTCCATTCAGAAAATGACTCGACAAGCACCACCAGGCAGCATTGATATTGTTGAGCCTTTGTCTTCACTCCCAGGAGTGGAAGTACCAGGTTTGGTTCGTCGTCGTGGAAGGAACATAAGGTGTTTTTCGCACTGGATTGAGAATGAGTCAAGGGAGAAGTGGGCCTTACTGTATGACACAAATGGTGCTCGATTTGGGGTTATGACAACTAACCTAGCCGAGGTGTACAACTGGGTCATTAAACAGTTGCGTCCATTACCGTTAGTTGCAATTGTGGAAGGCATAATGCATAATATCAGAGGGTACTTCCATGACAGGCATCAAAAAGCTGCATTGTACGCACAAAGATCTGGGATTATTTACAGCTCCATGATGACAAGATATTTAGAACAGAAGTGTCAGCGGGCGAAACTACATACGGCAATCCCTACGGGCAGCGAAAGGGGAAAGTACGAGGTATGGGTAAGGTCGAAGGACGGGTATGGTGGAACGAACATGCGCGCTGTATATGAAGTTGATACCAGTGCAACTCAACTGGGAGATGTGTGCACATGTAAGAAACCATTGTTGTTGCGCAGGCCTTGCTCACATTTGATTGCCGTATGCGCTGCTATGCGACAGGATTTAAGTACGTACGTGTCTTATTATTTCGTCAAAGAGAGAGTTGTTGATACATGGACTGAAAATATAAATGGTTTTAGAATGTTCGGATCATTTATTGAGGAAAGAGGCACGGACAGAATATGGATTCCGGATAGCAGCCTATTCACAGCGGGAAAGAGGGGTCGACGACATACTCGGCGTATCCGTAATGAGATGGACGCGTCTCAGAGCGGAGGAAAATTACGGCGATGTGGGTTGTGTCATGGAGTCGGGCATAAGAGAGACAAATGCCCACTGCGCAATGCATAATTTATGAGTTAACTCCGTGAGCTGAATTGTAAGTTACCGTTTGCTAGATTTGTCTGCTTTATATATACTAATTGTTTATGTTTTTATATATACTAGATTTGTCTCGTTTTCGAAACACTCATCCCTTGCACTGCCACTGTATCTTCAGGAGCTTGTGAGGCAGCCTCTACTTTTATTCCGTGTAATTATGACTATATTTTCAAATTTTATTATGTTCACACTGCTTACATATGTGTTGTTCGTGTTTTATCTTCCTCTTTATGTATAGTACATGGATAGCATGCATACTACTACTCGTCCATTCGTGCCACCTAGATGGTGGCTTTCATACGGTCCAGGAGTTGAAGCACACGCACCCTCCGAAGATTTGCCGGTCGTATCGAGAGCTCACTACAACTCAAATCCGACAATACTTAGAGATCCTGAGTTCTATAGAGGATAGCCGAAGTGCCTCCACGGGGTCGACACGGTCGTGCAGATTTTTGATCGTGTTGCAGATGGTTTTACGGGCCGTAGGTTTTACCGATGTCCCATGTTTGAGGTGCGTATACCATCAAAATTAACCTTATTACGTTACAAAAATGTTATTAACAATATACTCGACTTTTCGCAGGCACATGATTGTGGCTTTACAAAATGGATGGATAATCCATATCCCATGGCTGCATCTACATACATAGACTATCTACACGGAAGAATACAACAGTTACATGATCGAGTAAATGGTCTATTGAGTGTGCAAACGACAGAGTGGGAGCGAATGCGATTAGTTCTTGACTCACAATTTGAGGTGAACCCCCATGCACCAATTTTAAATGCCTTTGTGGATGTCACTACCCCGACAGTCCGAACGAATTTGTGTGCTACAAACAAAAGTAATTTCGGAGGGAGTACGGGCACCTCGAAGACCCAGACTTCGTACAAAACCATTCATGCAGTACTCGATGGTGTATTTGTCTATGTCATTTTTCAGATTAATTGTCTTAAATTCACGCATACTTGTATTTCGATCGAAGTCACAAAAAACAGAGGGTCATTTCACCTTGTGCTGTCATGTCCGGTTGTCACCGTTAAGTTTAATGGTTTTTATAACCGGTGATTAACAATAATAAATCATTATTATTAACATGTTGCGTGGAAGGTTATCATCCCAGCATCCTTTTTTAGAAATTTTAAATGATACATTTTATTTAAACAAGTGAACAATCTATTGCGTGCTTCGAGGATATTTTTCCTTTCTTAGTGCTTCAGCTGAAGCACCTGCTGCTTCACGAGCTCTTGCCGCCCTATGTCGCTTGGCGTCACGTTCAGCCTCACGAGCACGGGCTTGTGGCTCTTTTTCCGCCTGAGCCTCTCGGGCTGCACGCCCACGTTGTTTCTGTAGTTCTATCTCCCTCTCCTGGCGCCTCTCTTCCTCAGCGGCACGTCTCTCATCATACTCGTGTCCAGATTGATCAATCCTCATGTGTAGCGCGAGGTCCTCCTTCATCTCGGGCGTCTGCTCCATGTCGAGATACTGCATAAACTCGCATAATGGAGGCTAACAATTTTGAAAACATCAGATCAATGTGTTCAAAAATATGTAAGCCGAGAACGACGGACAAAATAAAGTAAACTCACCGGACGTTTTCCTTTCCGCCGCATCTCTTCAGACGGATCAAACACAAGATTTGCGCATGACCAGTACCTACGTCCGAAGGTGTATGACAATTCGTATGACTTTCTCAAACGACAGGGATCCCACACAAACATTTTGCCACATCTACGCCAAACGGGATATCTGTTGGAAGAGACTCAGACGGTGTCTGCGGAAACGCCATACCCTCGAACACTAAGTTTAAAACAATCACTTCTTTCTATTGTCTTCAAATTTCACTGCCCAAATATCTTGCCTGCAAATCGACTAGCGAGCGCTCACCTATTTATAGCCGAGTACAGTGCTCACCTCCTTCGTGGCAGGGAGAATGTGATGGCGCAGTACTAACTAGTTTGTGGCAGGCAAGATGTGATAGCGCTTTAAATCGTCTCGGGATGTGGAGCGGGAACGACGGAGAAAAATCATTTCGAGATAGCGGAAACGAATCCGAGTTGAATGCCGACGAAAACAGCGCCAGATGTGATAGCGCTTTAAATCGTCTCGGGATGCGGTGCGGTAACGACGGAGAAAAAAGTTTCGGGATGTGCATCGCGAAGGAATCCGACGTGAATGCCGATGGAAAACAACGGGTCCCCGGCCACCCCCTCCCTCCCCCACCCGGTCCCTGGCGCCCTCAGCCGGGGCGCCTAGAGGGATGGCGCCCTGGCGGGAGCACCTAGTATCGGCGCTCTGGGCGGGGGCGCTTAGCCCTTGGCGCTCTGCGCTGGGGCGCCTTCCCTGTTATACCGCCTTGCTTGCAGCGTCTACCACTTGGTGCTGTCCGCTCGAGCGCCTTCCCTGTTATACCGCCCTGTACTGGAACGCTGAGGGGCATTTTTGCAATTACGTCTAACCTTTGGGCATTTTTTCATTTGCGTCATTTTTTATAGACAAACAGCAAAAATTTTCAAAATTCACGCCGTCCGTTGCAGTTTGGTTAACGACGGCAGGCGATCCGGATCTGCGTCGTCGAGGGTTTTCTCCCCGTTCTGTCCGCGAGGTGCCGCGCCCGGGCATTGCCTGCGATGGCCACGGATTCACCGGAGAAGCTATCTGGCGACGAGGCGGGGGACGACAATGACTACCTGCGCCAGCTTCCAGACGTGGTGCTGCAGGAGAAGTCACGGATCCTGAAGGATTCCCTCGACAAAGGCTGCGGCAGCCGTGTCCCTGACCTCGGCGAGAAGGTCCGCCGGAGGATAGGCGCAATCCGCCGAGAGCTCGCTCGCCGCCAGCCCGCTTGCTCGGCCCAACCTTCGTCCTCTTCCCGGCCACCGACCCCGCGCGTACGCGGTCGCCACCGTGGGCCGGTGAGAAATTCTTCCTGTCCCGTGGTCATTCTCATGGTGTGCTAGAACCTAGAGCGTGGGTTAAAGATCCAATCTTTGCCTGGTTTGCTCCTATTTGGGCATGGTCTGTATAGGGTATCGATTGGAGAAGGCGGGGAACATTTGGGGGTTTCAGTTCGACAAAATGCCTGCAAGTCGTACGCAGTTGTCTTATTAAGTAGATATAATTGATTATTTGCCCCGAAGTTGATGTGCCTTTGATTATTTGCCCCGATGTTTGATTATTTGCCCTGATGACCCATATGTCATAGACACACACTAGGGCAAATAATCAATTGCAAACCAACTTTGGGCAAATAATCAAGAGTGCATCAACTTCAGCAAAAGGTAGGCGTATGCTTTCTAGTCGGTCTCATTACGTAATCAATAATGTGAGAGCTCCTAGTTTTCGTCTTGGGCGGTGGGCGCCTCATGGATTCTTTGTTATTACTTTAAAAAGTGAAATCCACGTTAAAACTCTTACCAGCCATTTTTCTCTTTCTTCTACATATTAATTTTTGGTGGCTCCAATGAAAACATATTATTTGCCTACATACGTGGCTTGAAGAGCTATGTGGAGAGGTAATTTTCTCTATCCACAAGTGTTGATCTAATTTTTGCATCATGGTTTAGGTTCAAGAGGTTGTTCTACTGGATGAAGATACACGCCATTCAGAATGTGCAGAAAAAGCATCCAGTAAATGGTAAGTAAGTTGATTCAGTTTTTCATTTTTCGTATGTGGGAGCTTCCATACATGTGTATCATAATTTACCTGCATGCTTGGTGACATTCAGTTATTCTTTTGTCATCATAACATTGCCTATATTCTGTATTTAGTATCTTTTATAATTATTGACTAATTCCATACTTGTTCAGGAATGCAATGAAGATATACTATCCCTCAAGGTTAGCATGAGAACTAATAGAATTCTTTGACCTTACTATTATTTTTTGGAAAAAAGTCATTTTTTGGCCCTAAGCAATGCACATGGACAACTTTGGTCCCTAAATACCAAAATTGGTCAGAGCCAGTCCTAACTTACGTTACCATTTAGAATGAGTCCCTCTGACCAGAAAAAAGTGGTTTTGGACAGCAAAGACTGGTATTGTCTTTTCTGAAACAATCCCGAGATTAAATTAAATAAAATTTAAAATGTTTTTTAAAAGATAATGCTGGTCAACTTTGGTTCGGTCATAGGGGATAGTTGTACACAATATTGTAAGATGAGGACTTTTTTTTGCGTTATTAAATTTTAGGGACCAAAAGTTGCCGATAGGCATATTCCAGAGACCAAGGTTCTTTCCTAATTTTCCAACTTTGGGGTGGCATATATAGTTAAATGACCCTTTTAATTTGTAGTTGATGCTTTTTACACCCTTGTTAACAGGGAATACCCTGATTTCATAGAAGAACTTTCTGATGAGGATATAAAATGCCTTCAGCCTCGGTCGTTATTGTCCTCCCCTGTAATGAACTTCTACATTAAGTAAGTATTGTTCTTTTGATACTTATTTGACAAGAAGCAAGTAACAAATACAATGGATCATATATTTATGCATCATTTAATAGCCTCGTTAGGTACTGTCATTTTTTCCTATTGGCGCTTGGCACAGGATCCAGATCCTACGGCCATGATAGGATTGTATGAATGGACCTAGGAAATTGCAAATATGCAGAATATGATGCAAAAATAAAAACAGCATGGCATCTTACCATGGTCATTGCCTGTTCTTTTTGGTGTTCGTAAATAATGTAGTTCTGAATTCATTTCATGTGGCGTAGGTACCTACAGAGGTCATCCGTTAGTAGAGTAAGAGGCGATTATCACATTTTCAACACATACTTCTATGGCAAACTTGAAGCCCTGGAATCAAAGGTAACTTTGTATTAAATTCTTATGGTCTTTATTTGTTTGATAAATCTCAAAATTCCATACTTTGATTGCTACAGCTGGAAAGCTTTCGAAATCAATCTTTATTGCTTGATTAACATGTTATCAACAGGACCTTCATTGGGCTGCCTTCGATAAAATATAGAAACTAGAAAATTTAACCTAATAACCTTATAACCTGGAATAGTGAACTAATCAACAAACTAGACCAACCCTCCTATCTACTAGAATAACCAAATAATCAGCAAATCAAGCAAATACCTATTGCAGTTAGGGCATGATGCCCACACGCTCTTGATCAACGCACTTGGTGGTGAGAACAGTGGGAACAATGGTTATTAGGTTGTGTACATAGAATAATGGGCAATCCAGTGATTTCATAATTATTTTCTTAAAGGAAAAAGGCATTGATAGAAGCTTATGGTATGGTAGAAAAACTAGCTGGGATATCTTTGGGTGGTATACAAGTGCACTAGATGTGAGGGAGTCTTTCAGTACTACACAGTGGAGATGAGATAGATATCCAATAGAGTGGAGATGAGATAGATATCCAATAGATGAGATATTCCTAACTAACAAAATCACCATGAGTGAATAGTAGTGTGTTACTGTTTGATTTCAATTAATCTTGACTTGGATAATAAGTAGTTATAATTGAGAGCAGTTAGTAGATAAGCTATAAGATTCTAGAATAGTAGGAGGTAATAGGTGTGTAGAACGATAGATAAGTCTAAAATACTCTCGTATCTGGTAATATTTAGAACCCATTGTCTATATATATGTAATTTCATCTAAAGGAAAGAGGGTGGCCAGTTGAGATCAATATAGACTAATGTGTGCTAGTGATGTATGCTATATTGAGTGACCAAGAAGGGTCTTGCCTCTTTTACCAATATACTTGCCTCTTTTACCAATAGAAATATTTGTTTAACATATACTTGCCTCTTTTATCAATATACTCGCCTCTTTTACCAATAGAATATCGCCTCTTTTACCAATAGAAATAGATGGATGCAGCGACACCACCGATCCCTAGATCACGTCACCCAACCTATAGGAGATCAGCACAATGAAACCCTAGCTCCCCCCTTCCTCTTCTTCCATTTCCCTTTCCCATCTATTCTCCTCTTTCCTGCCTTACCTTTCTTCTGTTGCCGACCTCCCTCTTCTCCCTTCCCTTATTTTCCCTTCCTTCTTCCTTGCCCCTCTTCTCCCTTCCCTTATTCCCCTTCCTTCTTCCTTGCCCCTCCTCGCCACGAGTAGTGCTGCAGGCCTGCAGCAGCATCAATAGTAGCTGGCTACAGTGCTAAGGGAGGAGCAGCCGCGGGTAGTTAGGCGAGGCAGCTAGGGAAGGGCGGCGGTGTTCCGGCACAACAACGGTGGCGCCTCCACGGCAAGGCGGCGGCTAGGGCGTAGCTGGAGACAAGGCGGCAGTGGCGGTGGTGGCTACGTACGACTGGGAGATCAATCTCCTTGGTCTCTTCTCTCTCAATAATTAGTGCCCATGTGGGTCGGTCATTGCTTGGGCCAAAAGAAGCCCATTCAGGGTATTACACTGCTACTCAATGGGATTAACATATCTGATATATTCATACATTTCTTTGTGCTAGCTATTGATTTTTTTTTTTAATTTCTGACCCTCAAGGTAGACGATGCTGCTTATTTCTTGAAGCTGAGAAGGTGGTGGAAAGGTGTAGATATATTTGGAAAGGCATGTATATTGTTGCCTGTGCATGCAGAGTAAGCATTTTTGTTATATTTTTAGTAAATATACATTACTTTAGATAGTCACCTTTTATTTTATTCAAGCACTATAGAAGGTAGCTCGACTGTCGAAGCGGATTCAACATCCCTTATGATTATTGTTTGAGCGGGATGCTTCACACAGCAGGTTTCTAGTAGACTGGTAGGGACCAGGAACCAGCCTGGTATTTGATGATGAAGTAAATGTCCATCAGCTTGTTTGCTTTAGTATTCCTTGATAAAACTATTCTCTTTTTACTTGTATGTGCTAGGAGTTGTGCGCAAAATTTATTTTGCATGCGTCTTTGCCTTAGGTGATGTAGATTTTATAGTGCGTAGGACATGACCAGACCACTCGTGAGAATTATCTTTTACTTCTAATCTTTTATTTTAGCTGAGCTTTTTTCTTTCTGTGGTTCAGGAGACACTGGAGCCTGGTCATTATATGTATGCCAGCAAATGAAGATCAATCAGGACCCATCATACTCCATTTGGATTCACTTAACTTGCATAAGAGCAGATTGATTCTCCGCATTGTTGGCAGGTCCATATTGTATTCCTGTGCGTTTTTGTTTTGTCAATTTAAACACAAAAGCACAAATTTGACAAGGGCTAACATTTTGTTTCAAATTGTTCTTTTTCATATAATTTCTGTTATGGTCGTGCCCACATAGCCAGTAAATAGTCCCACGCACGTGGTACTGTAGTGCGATCCTGTAGCTCTGGTTTGTTAATTTCCTCCTAGTAGTTAGGGATTAGATTGGATCTCATAGTAGTTAGAGATTAGATTAGATAAGTTTCTTAGGGATGGGATAAGATTAGTTAGAGGGTAGTTTGTTAGGGGCTAAGTCTTTTATCCCTATAAAAAGGAGCATCCAAGCAATGAAGTAAAAATTGAGATTTAAATCTCATATGCGTTAAAAGATTTGACTAACAATTAGTCAAGTTATATGTAGCTTTATTGTTGAAAAGTTACATCAATAGATTCGATACAACATTATTGAATCAATTGATAATATATAATAAGAGAAATTTAACTTCTGGAATATTTGTAACATTATTTAGTGCATCCATTATTTTTCCTGTATAGGTGTGATTATGTACATGATATTGTCAGTGTTTTGTCTTTTCGTTGTACTATCTTATCTTTATGTAATTTTTGTAAACATTGTGTATTTTTTTTATAGATTCTTAAAAAAAGAATGGCAGTACCTGAATGAAAATGGTTCTTCAGTAGAATTTCCTATACAAGAAAAGACCCGGAAGAACTTTCCTCATAAAATTGAGAAGAAATCCATTGCGGTAATTAATTTTTCCTTCATTTGAAGTGTATATACTTGAATATGTGTTTTTATTTTATCTTTAACAAATAATGTGCCTATTTCGTTCCACCTTCTAAAAGTTTGTGCATTCGTATGTCCAATTGTCCACTTCAGAATGTTACAAAACAAAGCAATTATATAGATAAAATTGCATCACAACTGTGATGTTCATTAACCATCTGCACAAATACTCATGTATATTGCTTAACCATCTGCACAAATACACATGCATATTGCTGATAAAATTGCTTGTTAGAAATGGAAGGATGAATTTTTGTTATTAAATAGATGCTAAGATGACCACTTGGAGCTTCCATGTTGTGTGGCAGATTGGTTGGGCGGTAGAGGCTCAAGGCATGATCGTGCAGACTGTTTAGTGATTGACTTGAGGGGATACAAAACTACACATTACATAGGGACAAATAGATCTAAAATCTTAAACACATTTCTCTAATAAACAGCTAATTTTTATCCTGATGGATATTCTTAACTAACTATGTCAGAACTGCAATCTATTACTTATCCCTAAACATTTTGGAGGCACTGCATGCATTAAAAATACAAGGCACAAACATTAAATTGCCAAAATTATAATTACATGTATTAATTGGCAATGAACAGAAGCTTAACCATCATAAAAAATAAAAAGCCTGTGTCATCCATATTTATTGGAAGTAGATATCCTCTTGTTTACATGTGGTATTTTGAACATCTCGATTCAAAAGAGTGTTTGATTTTCACATACTTTGATCCTATAATTACCCTTGCATTAGTAGGTTCCACAGCAGCAAAATGAATATGACTGTGGTCTGTTTGTTTTATACTATATGGAGCGTTTTATTGAGGAGGCACCTGAAAGGTTTCACAAGGAAGGCCATTCTATGGTTAGTTACTATTTGTCAGTTTCTTCCTTTGTTTAATGGGTTTGAGTCTGGCCTGTCGATAGATCCTGCCATCTTATTATGTGTCCTATTTCTGTTAGTTTGGCAAAGGATGGTTCCAACCTGAAGAGGCTTCTGAATTAAGAAAGAAAATGTGGGCCCTGCTTCTTACGTTGTTTGAGGAAGCCAAACGTGACAACACATCTTTCTTGCCCGGCCTTCAGCTGATCAATCACTTCACTAGCCCTCTCCAGCTGATTCTTGTAATATTGCACC
>SPJY01014425.1:16933-205998 GCA_005191435.1 Raddia distichophylla
CTCGGCGACGGCGGCGTCGACGGGAGCCGAGGCGACGGCGGCTGCGGCGGAGGCGCGGCGGCGGGGCGACGGCGGTGCGGCGGTGGGGCAACGACTGTTGAGACGCGGCGCGGCTGCGGGGGCGTAGGCGGCGACGGCAGCGGCGGCGCGGGGGCGCAGTGGCGGCGTCGGGTACGTGGAGACCCAGAAACAATCGGACTAATATAGCTCTTTCTCGACGGCTATAAGCCGTCTAGAATAACACAACCGCACGACCGGCACCACGTGGCACGCACTGAGTGGGTCTCCCCTATCTCAACGGCCGATAGCCGTCAATATAGAGAAGCGCGACCGTTCGCTTCATCCCAATGAACGTTTCTCGACGGCTCATAGCCGTCAATAAAGAGATGCCCCGCAATCTAGGCCGCCACGTGGCGCGCTCACGTTTGTCGTGCGCCTGAGAGACCTGTCTCGACGGCCATAGGGCGTCGAGATAGAGTCGCCCTCCAACGGCATCTGGCCACATTCTCGACCGCCTCAGGCCGTCGAGAATGACTAGTAGTATACCCAGCCTATGCCCTGGATCGCTTATTTCGACGGGCAATTCATCTCAGCCGTCGAGAGTTATCTATATCGACGGCCTGCGTTGACTACCGTCGAGACAGGTCATTTGTTTCGACCGTTTTTGCGATAGCCGTCGATAAAACTTTATTCTCGACGGCTGGTAGTGCTTACCCCCTCCGATAGTCAACTATGCTTATTTAATTTTTTAAAGAACATGGAATTTTTTTAAAAAATATCATTCTGCATAGTCTTGCTAACCACATGAATATACACCTCCAAAAAAATTTATGCGATGAAATTATATCCGGAATAACAGTTATATGTGTAGGTGGTCATATCGTCTACTGATTTATCGAACGTTGTATAGAGTTGTATGAAATACATCTACCACGTGCACATAAAATTTTACTAAATCACCATTGCATCCAAAGACCTTTAAATAAATATCATTGCACTGTAATGTTAGTAATTACAACATTTTAAAATTTTGCTACAAAATTTAATAATATTAAACACACACATATATGTTGTACAACAAATAACATGCAAACATGAAACATGTATATATTTCGAAAAAAACATTATTAAATTTTGAAGATTTTTTTAATGGACAACTAAATTTTTTTCACCTATTTCTACAAATTTCAAATTTTTTTCAAAAATTTACAAATAAAATAAACTTGTCTGCAAATTATTAAACAAAAGTTCAAATCACAAAAACATCAAACGGGCCGGCCCAGTAAGCCTCTGGTCGTCTGGAGGAGTCAGTCTATCTCGATGGCCGTAAAAATGCCGTCGAAACTATATCTTGTATCACGGGCCGGCCCATAACTATTCTCGACGGCTTCAACGCAGCCGTCGTTACAGATGTTTTCCCGCCCCCGTGCAAACCAGGAAAAGACTATTCTCGACGGCTTCAGCCTAGCCGTCGTGAATGATGATTTCCCGCCCCCCGCGAAAACCAGGAAAAGAGACGGGCACGCGCTTTTGCGACCTTATCTCGACGGCGTATATCTGGCCGTCGAGAAAGACGTGTTGTAACGACGGTTTTTTCACGGCCGTCGATATTAGTTGAGTAATAGCGATGGCTTTTTTTGGCCGTCGAGAATGGATTTGGCCGTCGATATTTTACGCGTTTCCTGTAGTGAGCCCCTACTATTATTTTTGTCTGTGTCCGCCCCCGGTATCTGACCTCAGGAAGGGAAGAGCACGGTGCAACAATAAGAGCCTACAATACTGGAGGTCAAATGAGTCAACGTCACACGTGGGTCCATACTTCCTTCTTTGGTGATGGCTTGGTTCTAGCTCCATTCTGGGATGAGTCAGCCAAGAGAGAGAGATATCTCCCTCTATCTCGATCATCACACCCCTGGTTATGTATCGTCACATACCCAATAGTCATCTTTATAACTACCCTATTATGGTGTAGCATTTGATGATATCAAAGCATATGAGTCAACATGCTGGGCATCCATGACAATCTCAGGTCTAAGTACCATATAGGCATGTCACTCAAAACTATATATTGATGGTACTATAAGAGATAACAACTCACAGTGTCTCGGAGTGGGGTCTGTCCGACTACCCATGTTGTCTAACATGTGTCCACATTATTAGTTCGATATCTCCATATTTATGATATGTAAAACATTATCATTAACCAATACGCATGCTAATCAAATCATCACTACTCCTTGTAATGATATGTGTCGGTGAATTAACATACGGCCCATGAGCATGCGCAAAGCAGGCACGACCCATCAGACAATCCGGCCTAGGTAGGAACCCCCGCCAAACCTGCAGGGCCATAGGCCGCCCAAAATCTCCCCCCCCCCCATCCCGGCTCGAGCTTCCTAAGCTCGAGGCCTTCAACATTGTGATTCTCACGTCCTTATCCACAATAGTCGCTGTGCAGAGGTAGCCTCGAGTCAACACAAACCCCAATACCAAGACACGCAACGGCGCAGCTACTCAGTTGTGTCACATCACCCACAACGTCTAGCACTAATACAGTGTGGGACCCATCATAATGAGCGGAGCGACTACTTAATACAACCCAGTGGACTGGACAAGGGATCATGCAGATCCGCGACTGTGCGCCCATTGGCCATCAAAGATCCACGTGCCCCGGTAACCTACCAGGAAATCCACTGGTCCAAGACAGCCCGCCTATAAAAGAGGGCCCAAGACGAAGAGGTAGGAGAGGCGACCAAGACTAGAACTAGCGAGGTCCTGCCTCCAGAAACCACTAAAGAACTCCAAGTAGCTTAGAGCACCGATAGTAAGGAGGGGATTTCTTACCACTCAGGCTGAACTTTCACTTGTACGGTTGTACCAGTGCCTCGAGCACTTATTGTATAGGAGTTCGAGTTCCCTGGGTTCGTCTTCCTCCCTTTGTATTCACTATTGATCATTTAGTAGCAACAAGAACCGGACGTAGCGCTATTATCCGAAGGTGAATGCCCGATCCGGGATAAAACACTATGTCTCTATCTCTTTATCCACCAAGCCTTCCCAAGAAGCACCCTTTGCAGTTCGGAGGAGAAGGATCATGGTTGGGCCTAACATCCAACTAAGTAAGCTCGGCTCGTGGAGCCTGTCTCCCAGTCGCCAACAGCTAGCGCCCACCGTGGGGCCTAACTACAGCCCTTCTCTGACTGCTCCCTTGGGGATGGCTGACATGACAAAGAGTGAGGATGCTCTTTACCTCCACTTCGATGGGAGCGATGATCTCGACGACGTCGACCGTGTGGCAAGAATTGTCTTACGCTGACACTTGTTAGCGAGACCCCCATGGAGGTGGAGCCTACCGCCAACCTCTCGCCTCATCTTTGCGGCGTCGAGCGACGGGACTCCGGCTCTGCTACTGGTTTCAGGTTGCAACGCTGCCATGACGCTGCCCGCGAGCTGTTTCGTGGATTGATCGAACGGGCCCTGGCAGACGTGCGCTAGGGGATGACGCACATCGGGTCCATTTCTCCGCACCCAACAACGGACACGAGCTATTGCGCAAGTCATACGAGATCTAGACAGGACCCCTACGGCTTTACGATGGTTGACATTAGCCTCGATGTGACCTATGGCCTCGAGGACTTCGTCGCCGACTTGAACCATCTCCAAGCTCGAGCTACATCTAGAGGAGCCACAATCTCGTGGCGCAAGGGTCAGCCAGGATGCTCACGGCGGTTGCTTGCACCATCGGCGGCTAGCATGCTGCCTCCCAAGCGAAGTGGGTATTTTCCCGTTTGGCCGTCTCGGCACAGGGCGAGGCGGGGAGATGTTGTCGGTCATTCCAGGCTGCCCAGCCTTATGCCACGCACTGCGCGAGGCCCCCTGGCCCTAGAAAGTTCAAGCCCGAGCCCATCGAAAAATTTGACGGGAGTAAAAATCCCAATGAGTTTCTCACGGTTTACACAACGGCCATCATGGCGGCTAGTGGTAACGAGGTCGTCTTGGTGAATTACTTCCCCACCATCTTGGAGAGGATGGCCAGGACGTGGCTCTTCAAGCAGCGGAGAGGTTCCATCCATAGCTAGGCTAAGCTCTAGGAGGCCCTCCGCACCAATTTCCAAGTGTGCTACGCGCACCCTGGACG
Source organism: Raddia distichophylla (assembly GCA_005191435.1). Classification (NCBI taxonomy): domain Eukaryota; kingdom Viridiplantae; phylum Streptophyta; class Magnoliopsida; order Poales; family Poaceae; genus Raddia; species Raddia distichophylla. The sequence continues at coordinate 21,072 of SPJY01014425.1, forward strand.
CTCCCAAGACCTCAAGCTCGTGGTCCAGAAGAAGGGCAAGAGCCTGTAGGACTACATCCGCAGGTTCGTCCAGGTCCGAAATACCATCCCTTCCATCTCTGGCGAGGCTATTGTGGAGGCCTTCAAGGAAGGGGTAAGAAATACCCGCTTTAAGGAGGATCTGGAACTCCACCACGTTCACACTACAGCCAAGCTTTTCTGCGCTACAGAGCGTTACATCAACACCGCTGAGGCAGTTCAATGCAAACGGGGAAGGTGGAGGAGAACGCGCAGAACAAGGCCGGAGAAAGTTCCGGCAAGACCAAAGAAGAAGAAGAAGAAGAAGAAGAAGAAGAAGAAGCGTCCCCCACCTTATCCAGCCAGGCCAGCCGGTGGGGGTTAAGGCTGCGTGGCACCAGGAGCCGCGCAAGGCCGCCACCCATGTCCTCGATTAGCTCAAGAGGCAAATCCTCCTAACGGTCGATTCTACCAGCTGCACCAGCAGTATGGCCACGACCTTCGTAACTGCAGGACATGGGTGGCCCGGCTTGAAGACTTTTACAGTGGATGCGTCCCTATGCCCGAGCTTCCGGAGGAAGGGGCTCGTGACCAGCCCCTCGTAGGTGTCAGCGGCGATGGCTTTTAGGAAGTTTGCGGCTATGTCCCCGTGATCTTCAGCGGTACATCAACATATGGCCCGCGCCGCAAGCTTAAGGCCGGTGCCCGTTAGGTATATCACTTGAGTAGGGCAAGCCCGACACCACCCCCTGCGCTGGTCAAGCCAAGCTATCACTTCTCCAGGGAGAATTGTCCCCCTAGAATGACAAAGCCCCAACGACTCCCATTGGTGCTTTGCCCCACCATCAGCAACACGTGGGTTGACCGCGTCTTAGTTGATGGTCGGAGCTCCCTCGATATCATCATGACCCAGGTGTTGGACTAGATACTGGTCCCACACTCAAAGGTCAAGAACATCGCAATACCGTTCCACGGTATGGTGACCGGGTCATCCCTTCAACTGATCGGATAGGTCATCCTACCTGTAACGTTTGGGGCGGCCCAAAACTTCCGCACGAAATACATCACCTCTGAGGTGGTGGACTCCGAGCTTCCATATAATTGGTAATTTTTCTGTATGAAATAGCTAAATTCTCATATCAATAACAGTGCGCACCAGGAAGAAAAGACAATCTTCTGCCTAAAACCGGAAAAGCAAACGTTCTGCTATGTTTATCAAATCCGGTAAGAAAAAGACGGAGGCGGCTCCCCGTGGTCGTCTACTTCCACGGCGGCTCGTTCTGCACGGAGAGCGCCTTCGGCCGGACGTACCGCAGCTACGCCACCTCCCTGGTGGCGTGCGCTGGCGCGCTCGTCGTCTCCGTCGAGTACCGTCTCGCGCCGGAGCACCCCGTGCCTGCGGCGTACGACGACGCGTGGGCGGCGCTCCGGTGGGCGCGGTCCCTCTCCGACCCGTGGCTCGCCGGCGCCGGCGCGCCCGCGCGCACGTTTCTCGCCGGCGACAGCGCCGGCGGCAACATCGCGTACCACACGGCGGTGCGCGCCGGCAGCGAGGGCGTCGACGTCGAAGGGCTCGCCATGGTGCAGCCTTACCTGTGGGGCCCCCAGAGGCTGCCGTCGGAGGCGGCCTGGGAGGGCGGCGCCTCCCTGCTTCGGCCGGAGGCCGTCGACAAGCTCTGGCCGTTCGCCACCGCCGGCGAGGCCGGCAACGACGGACCCCGCATAGACCCGCCGGAGGAGGAGATCGCTGCCCTGACGTGCCGCCGCGCTCTGGTCGCCGTCGCCGGGAGGGACACCCTGCGCGACCGCGGCCGCCTGCTCGCCGCTCGGATGCACGGCTGCGGGGTGGCCGGTGGCGAGGTGACGCTGGTGGAGTCGGAGGGCGAGGACCACGGCTTCCACCGGTACCACCCGCTGCGCGCCGCCAGCAAGGAGCTCATGGAGTGCATCGCGCAGTTCATCGACGAGGGTGATGACGTCACGGCGCGGCGTCTGCATGGGTGCAACTCTACCACGTGGCGTGCTCGTCAAGGTAAGGCTGTGGTGGCGCCAATGGTGACGACGGTGTCAGGCTACGCGGTGGTAAGCGTGGCAACTAGGCCATATAAAGCAGTATTTCTTGATGGGCTGGGCTCGAAGGATTGGAGTGTGCCAAGTGCTCCGGCCCGCAACGTGTTAACCGTTGGACGGGGCAAAGCTCGCATGAAAGGCAGCACCTATGGATTATATATGGGCCAGATGAAGCCCAATAAGGCCCACAATTTCCCGTCGTCAGCAGCAGCTGTGTGTGGAGCTCCGATGAAAAGTTGGCTGATGAAGTAATTAATGGTCACTGAAGACACTTAAGATATATAATAATAATTAAAATAATAATGCAACTGGTTCATGGACAGTTAAGATACTAAGTCCTATGTGTTATTGGACAGCGTGTTCGGCGAACAATATGAGTTCGCACTGGATTTTCACCTGCTATATGTTAGAGTTAGCTTGACTAGTTCCTTAGCTGCAACGGTCTCTGTACAACAACGCATACCGAGTCTGATGGCATGCCAGTCTCGTCCGTTGCCTCTGCATCATTAGCGGTACTTCTTTTATTCTGTTAGTTTGTTGCCTCAGCGCATGGCCATCCCCTGCGCTCATGTATTTTTTGAAGGAAAAGACAGAAGAGCTGCTGTATATTGATCAAAAATAATTACAATAGGAGCCCCTGCGGCCTCCCAAAGCCGCAGTTCGTCGATAAGCATGGCGAAGAACGCGGTGGGATGCTTTTCCTCCTGGCGAAAAATCCAGTTGTTCCTCTCCAACCATAGGTGCCAGATTAACGCCGCGCAGGCCGATAGAGTGCAACCCGTTGGCTGGCCGAAAAGCACGTCCACCGACCACCATGAGGTAATGCAAGTGGTGACAGTCCATTCAGATGGTCGAAGGCGCGAATTGTTGAGGAGGTTGGCCCGGTTCGCACAGTAAACGAACCGAACGGGCCCGAACCGGGCCGGCCCGTTGGCCACCTCTAGGTGCCGCCGGCAAAGTGGGCAGAAGTAATCGTTTGGAAGCTGTCTCTTGAGTAGGGCATCGGCGGTGAGCACCATTTTCTGAATAAGCGTCTAGAGGAAGAACCTGCACTTGGACGGGGCCCAGAGTTTCCAGATCCTGTGAATCATTGGCCTCGGGATGCGCCCAATGAATTGAAGCCGGTATGCCGATCTGACCGAGAATCTTCCATCCGCAGAGAAACGCCAGATCAACTGGTCAGGGGTTAGTGGGTTCAGCTGGATTTGGCCCATTTGATGAAGGAGTGAGATGAGTTCGGGGAACATCTGCGGGGTGAGATTGCGGCTAAGATCCGCAATCCAGTTGTTATTGGTTAAGGCGTACGCACCGTTCTGTTTTTCCTGGAAGAGGCGGTGAACAAAAGAGGAGCGATGAGTCTGGGGGCACCACTGGGAGGCCAGTTGTCTCCCCAGAAGCTCAAGTTTGTACCGCCCCCCAGGATGGTGCGGCACCCGACCCTTAGCAAAGCGGACTCAGTGTCATTTGTCGCAAACTGGGAGGCCCAAGCGAGGTTGGGGGAGGTCCTGCTAAGGTGAATCCAACGCAGACGCAGGGCCCTAGAGAAATGGGTTAGGTCAGGGATCCCAAGACCCCCTAGCAAGGTCGGGGAGCAGACGGTGGCCCAGTTTACACGACCTCCTCCTCGGGCGTGGTCAGAACCCTTCCAAAGCCACGCCCTCCTGATCGCGTCAATTTTCTTTATGACCGAGGGCAGTGGTTTGATGACCAAGAGGATGTAGGTTGGTAGCGTGGACAAAACTGCTTTCAGGAGAGTCAGGCGACCTCCTTTGGACATAAGGGGTCCACGCCAACCAGCTAGCCTGGAGGACACCTTGTCGAGGAGCGGCTGAAAGTGGACTAAGCGCAAACGCTTGATTGAAAGTGGTATACCAAGGTATTTGATAGGGAAGTTTGTCCTCGTGGCCGAAAAATCTTCGAGGATGTGGTCTAGGTCAAAGCCTCTGTATTTAATTGGAACTATCTGGCTCTTGGAAAAGTTCGTTTTGAGGCCAGAAACCTGCCCGAAGAAACGAAGAATGTTAGCGAGGGCGGAGACATCTTCTTTTGTTGGGCTTAGGAAAATTGCCGCATCATCTGCGAAGAGGGAAATTCTTGTCCAATGGCGCGGTCCATTGATGGGTGAAAGTGTTCCCATATCTGTTGCTCTGTTAAGAAGCGCGACGAGCGGCTCAATAGCTAGGTTGAACAGAAGCGGAGAGAGCGAATCCCCTTGTCGCAAGCCACGGCGGTGGTGGATGACATCAATGGGGTGGTTGTTAAGGAGGACCCTGGATGAGGTAGATGAGAGAATCATGGTGTTCCACGCGCGCCATGTAGCACCAAAACCGCTAGTGCGAAGGTTGTCAAGCAAGTACGGCCAGGACACGGAGTCAAAGGCCTTTTCCAGGTCCAGCTTGAGGAGCCGGGCAGGGGTATTTGCTTTGTGGATAGACTTGGCATAGCCCTGGACCAAGAGGAAGTTGTCTTGGATGTGTCTGCGTTTAATGAAAGCGCTTTGCGAGGGAGAGATGAGTTCCTCCATGAAAGGGGCTAGTCGGGATGCGAGGATTTTGGAGAAGAGCTTTCCAAAACTATGGATGAGGCTAATTGGTCGGTATTCCGAGGCCGACTGTGAGTTTTCATTTTGGGGAGTAGCACGACGTGTGCACTATTAAGCTGTCGAAACTCAGAGACCTCCATGTTGAAGATGCAATGGAGTACTGCCAAAAGGTCCTCGGCAATGAACTCCCAGCACACTTTGTAGAAATTCCAAGTGAAACCATCAGGACCAGGGGCTTTGTCATTAGGAAGTGAGAATATGACCTCCTTGAGCTCTTCTGGGGTGAGGGGTGCCTCTAGAGAGGAGAGGTTCACCGTTGGGAGGTCCAGGAAGGACCAATTGAGAGCGCGCGTTGAGTGGAGAGGGTTTGTGTTGTTGTCGTCTCCAAAGATGCTGTTGAAGTGTTGATGAAGGGCCAGAGCCTTGTCTTGAAATTCTGTTATGGGCCCATCGGGGCCCTGGATGGAGTGGATTAAGTTGCGCCGGCGCCGCCCGTTGGCCTGGAGGTGGAAGTATTTGGCGTTCGCATCACCAAGTTTAAGCCAGCTGAGGCGTGAACGTTGCTTCCACTTCATTTTTTCGACGGCACTGAGGCCCAAGATGCGGATTTTGAGCTGCTTCCGAAGGTCGATTTCTTCGGTAGTGAGTGTGCGCCTCTCCATAGCCACATCGAATAGTCTGATGACTTCAGTGGCCATGGAGAGTTGGGTCTTAATGTCCCCTATCTGGTATCGGGACCAAGAGCGGAGCGTGGAGGCTAGGCGATAGAGTTTGAATTTGAAGCGGTGCAGTGGATGGGATGGTAGTGAGGGGGGAGAGCTCACACCAGGATTGCTGAACTACCTCCCGGAAGCCGTCCATGGACAGCTAGTAGTTCTCGAATCTGAATCGACGCGGGGGACTGGGGATCCATTGGCAGTGAGTAGCAATGGGCAGTGGTCAGAGGTGGAGGAGGATAGGGGCAAGAGCGAGCAAGAGGGGAATAAAAGCTCCCAGCTTGTATTGGCAAAAGCCCGGTCTAGCCTGACGAGGGTTGGATTGGCTTGTTCGTTGCTCCAAGTGAACCGCCGCCCTGAGAGATGATTTCACAGAGTAAACAGGCATCCAGCGTTGCTCGAAAACGCATCATGAGTCTGCGGTTGAGGTTGAGGTTATTCTTGTCGGAGGCTTTGTAAATGAGGTTGAAGTCTCCAAGAATCACCCAAGGACCCGAGAAGCTAGCCGCTATGGTTTGCATCTCTTGGAGAAAGAGGGGTTTCTCGGAATCTTCAGTTGGCCCGTAAACGTTGGAGATGAGCCAGTTTGGTTGCCCATCATTGGAAGACACTTTAGCGGAGATGGAGTGTTCGAGGAGCAATGGGTCGGAGAGTTGGAACTGCGAGTCGTCCCAGAGGAGAAGCAGGCCTCCTCTGGTGCCCCGCAGCCGGGATATGCAGGTGTCCGCACAGCCTGTGACCACAGAGCTCCAACAGGACCTAGTTGGTTGGGTTGGAGAGTTTGGATTCCTGAATTGCTAAGATCGAAGGGCGTTGCGCGCACAAAAGTGAAGCCACAACGTCACGCTTAGCCACAGAGTTAAGGCCGCGCACATTCTAGCTGAGGATCTTCATAGGAACCAAGAAATCAGCGTGCGAAGCGGGGGGCGTCTCTTACAAGAGGTCACGAAGACCCCGAGAAAAAAGAGAGCGAACACGGGCGACCCGAACCACGCAGGGGGGTTGAGCCCAGACACGCCGCACATAGGCGGAAGGGGGTTGGGTGGCAAGGACTGCACGCAGGCAGCACACAAAGCCAGGGGAGCCACACGCAGGTGGCCTATAGTAAGAAAAGAGAAAAAGGGGTAGTCCCACGCGCAGGTGGGCGACATTGACTAAGACACTAATCATCAAGGCAGAGGTGCTCCGTGAACAAGTAGGGCCTGACGTGCTACTGAGCGGCGAGGGGGGTGCCCTCCACCATGTCCGGGCCTACCTCAGTCAGCTGGACGGATGGGCAGGACAGCCCGCAGAGGTCGGAGAGAGCTGAGACGACGACGGGGCTCAAAGGGGAGCTGTGAAGAGAGTCTCGAGCTGAGCCGAGAGGTCGGTGACAGTAGGTGTGGAGGAAAGACCAAGGCGGCGGGCGAGGATGCCCTGTGCCCTACGAATGGCAGGCACATGGGAAGCGCCAGCTGGAGCCAAAGCTGGGCGGGAAGAGGCTAGGCGAGCGCTACGCCTGGTCGAAACTTCCCTAGCGGAAGGGCGTCGGCGGGGGCGTTGAGGTGGAGGGGTGGTGATAAGCGGGGTGGGCGCTGCAACCAATGCCCTGGCAAGGAAACCAGGGACAGAGGAGGGTGGGTGTGGAGCTGGCAGGGATGCCTCCAGAGCCATAGGGTCAAAGGTGGGTTTGGGAGTGGCAAAGGAAAGCCCGACCGAGGGCCCATCGAGGAACAAGAGCTCAGGAGCTGAATGGGCCAACACCAGAGGAGCCAGAGTTGCTGGTTGGGCCGAATTTGAAGTCATGGGGCCACCGAGTTCCACAGGCCGGAGGGAACAAAGTGAGCCATGACAACTGCCTGCAGAGGGGAGAAGGCCCAGAAGCGGGCTCGAGGCAGGCGGCCCACGAAAATTAGCCGTAGTGACTCGGACAACCGGGTCCTTCTTGCGGGTCACACTGCCACGTCCAGCAAACACAGCTCCGTCTGTTGACCAGGCGGGGAGATTTGAATCTCTCCCAGGCCTGGCGAGTTCTGGTAGGCGGCAGGTCAGCAGGGTCACGGGCGCAGATGGCACGGCGGGTGCGACCATCGAGGTGGGCGCGTCGACCGAGGCGGCCGCGACCTGCGAGGCGGGCACGTCGGCCGAGGCGGCGGTCGGGGCGGCAAGGGGAGATGAACCACCGGAGCCGTAGAGGATTGGCGCTGAGGAGGATCTGGGTGAGGAGGCGTGTGGAGCTGGCGGTGGGGAGGATCTGGGAGAGGCGCACACGCGTGGCGAGCGGGTGCGGCGGCGGGTAGAGGAGTGCCCACTGTGGCTGCTGTAGTGGCTATCATGCCGGCGGCGAGGGGGGGAGCGGCTCCGAGCAGCGGAGACGGCCGTGGGCGATGGAGAGCGAGCATGCCCCGCTGGGGCTTTGCCGTGGCAGCGGAGGTGCGGATGCTCAGTCTCCCGAGGTGAGTCGTCGTCGCCGTCATTTTCGTCACGGCGGTGAACCGGAGCAAAGAGTGAACGGCAAGCAAACGGGGCAGCCGCCGCCGGCGGGGCGGGCATGGAGTCGGGCTGCCCAAGCTGCCAGACGTACGGAGGATGCACGATAGGGGCTCCGCCGCCTACGCGCGAAGAAATGTGGGAGTAATCTTCGACGGTGTTCAGGTGCAGGAGAAGGTGGCGGCGAGAGACACGGGGGGGGTCGCGGTCCAGGCGCACCGGCGATGCGGGCAGGGCCGCGCGCGCCGCCGCGTTGAGGCTCCATGTTCGGAGATTGGTCGGCGAGCTCGAACTCAACCTCCAGCGGGATGCAAGCCGGGTCCCGCGTCCAGATCCAAACGCGGAAGGCGGCAGTGTCGGACCGGTGGCGAGTCTCGGGCTCAATCACATCAACGCGTCCCACGCCGGTGAACAGGCGATCCACAACGGCGGTGGACCAAGCGTGCAGGGGCAGCCCCTCAATGAAGATGAGCACACGGAAGCGGGCGGCGGCCGGCTCACCCCCAGTGTGAAGGTCTTCGGGGTAAGCTTCAATCCGAAAATCTCGGCCATTTGCGTGGAAGGAGCGACGAGCGGCGTGCCGCGCCTGCTCAGGGCGCGTGAAGCGCACAAGGTAGTGGAGGTGGGTTAGGTGGGTTACGGTGAGTTCCAGGATGGGGATGTCAGTGAAGGAACTGACGAGCGAGGCAATGATGCCGGTGTCGAGGTGGGGGCCGCCGGAGACCGAGATGACAACGGCGGTACGGCTGAGAAGGTCTGCATCAGCACGTATCTCGTTCGTGACTTCAAGGGTCACAAAGGCTGAGGGCGGGCGGAGCGCGGCGATGGCCGAGCGGCGAGAAGGAGCCATCGGAGGTGGTGGAAGGGGGGCAGAAGGGAGCTTGGTCGGATGGGAGAAGGATTTGGAGGTGTGGGCGGCGCGGCGACGGCAGTGGCGCTCGGTATGACCCGAGCGGTGGCAGTAGAGACAGCGAATCGGGTCCCGGTAGGCTCTAGCATGATGGCCGCGGCTTAGACAGCGAAAGCAGCAATCTTTAAGGCGAGTGGCCCGAAAGGGACGGTGCTGGAGGGCGTTGGCCGGAGCAGAACCATGCGCCGGTTGGGGATGCTTCATGGCGCTTCGCCGGGCTCTTGGGCGGACAACTTTCCACATGGGGGAAGAAGGCGTGCCACGAGCTGCTGGAGCGGGCATAGCGACGACCGACCGGAGTGGAGCTGCGAGCGTCGCCGGAAGGGGAGAGCAATGAAGGTGCTGATCTCGGAAGCAGGGGAGCCGAGCACCTGAAGCGGAAGCTGCATTGAAGGCTGTTGCATTGAAGGCTGGCGTTGCTGCTACCGCCGCGTAAGACCTGGGCGGCGCAGCTTCAGAAGTGAAGGCAGCAGCATCCTCATTGATGGCGGGGGAGGATGGAGGCGACGAGGCATGGCTTGGCGCCCAACGGCTCCAGGCCGAGGGAGGTGTCGGCATGGCGACTCGGCGCTTGTGAGAGGATTGGACGGGGCGGAGCAGCGGAGGTGGACGCCGCGGCCCCAGCAGCGAGCGGCGGAGGTGGACGCCGCGGCCGGAGTGGCCGGTAGCGGGGAGGGAGGTGCGCGAGGGGAACCCGCACCAAACCTCTCGTCCCACTCGGTCTCTCCAACAAACATGCCCTCAATCAATACTCTCAAACGTCTAGATGGACAGACAACATGAGTTTCTGCAACTGGTGGATCACGGCCTCTTCCCAGACAGCCGACAAAGCGGCCATGAGAGTCCTAAATGGTCTCATAGTTTACACTATATGGAATCTTTAAAAGGAAAGAAATAGACGCATTTTTCAATATAAGAATCTTCCTTCTAAAACTTTGGTTGATGGAATTTTGGAGGTGAGGGGATGGAGCACGGGGCTCCTTGTTGCCTCAATGTAATTCTTTTTTGTATCCCTAGCTACGTCCTTGTACAGTGTACAGTTCTCTTCTTATTAATGAAACAGCAGAACGCCTGCCACGTTTGTTAAAAAAAATCCTCCAAGAAGAATTAGCTCCAAAGGTTAACAAATAACCGATGCTGCCTAGCCAGCTAGCCTAAGTTTTATTTAAACCCGACCAGATCTTCTCTCAAGTTTGCGCGCGCCATATGGTTCAACGTTATTCCCATGAGGACCTGGCATACGTGATATGAAAAGATTATTTCCATTTCCATTTGTAATGATAACATAGTATTGGTAAATAAATATACTTGAATTAACTTCAAGGTTCATCCAAGCTACCTCTATGCAATTTCAAAGCAATCATTTCATGAAAGTAATGTTCACCCGAGAGAGCACTTCCTTTGTTTTCCAGAAATACAAGTAGATAAAAGAAGAGACTGATATGTCCCTGGCGTATTCTCTAGCTTGCCAAAACATTGGCGGCAAGCATATGGATTTTCAAGAAATTCCACATGAATTAAGTTCAATCCTACATAAATGGGGATAGTTCCGGCGTACCAACCAGAGTCTGCTCATACTTCTAAATTATGATGCAAGGAACAGGTAGCCATGCACCCAGCTGAACATCTAATCAGTACTCCACATTGACACAAACAAGGCTAACAACTAAAAGTTAGATAATTGGTATCATGGATACACCTAAATGGTTGGCATCCTACAGGAAGTAGGTCAGTTGCTCCTTCTTCTTTCTAGACCAGCCCTCGCCATAGAGGTCATTCCACTCCTTGATCTGATTCATGAGAGGGCCTTCACTTGCGACGCTTGCTGCAACCTGCATATAGTGTTAAGTGTGCTACGGTTTACCCGTCTGTTTTTGTGGTGTTAAGATTAATTAGTCGTCTAGAATGCAAATTGATCACCACGGACTTACCTTGTCCTTTGCCTGCCTCAAGTCATCCATGGTTATCGGCCTTGGAGCAATGGCCTTTGAATGTTTCCCTTGTGTTTTCTTCTTCTTATCATGTCGATGCGGCAGATCCAAATCATGATGATCCTGGCTGGGTCCAGGAAAATCTCACTATCCTCATGTGGCTTTACGCCACAATCTCTGAGGAGCTTCTTGACATGGTCATGGGTCCTAGCGTCACAGCCTTCAGCGTCTGGTCCAAGCTTGAAGTCATCTTTCGAGACAATAAACCCAGTCGAGCAGTTCATCTAGAGGTGGAATTTCATGGCCTAGTGCTGGGAGATATCTCTGCCTATTGTCATAAATTGAAGACTCTTGCCGATGCCTTGGCTGATTGTGACCAGCCTATCTCAGATCGTGCTCTTGTGCATCAACTGATACGGCGTCTTAGTCCCAAATATGCTGTGCTCATCAAGACTATGCTGCCAATGCTGCCCACTTTTCCCTCTTTCATGCAGGCTCGGGGCTACGCACTTCTTGAGGAGACGGCTCAAGCCGACACTGCCAAGCAAGCGGCTGAGTCTGCTCTTCTCGCCGCCGGCGTACCATCACCGCCCAACAAACCCAACCATGCCCCGCGTCCTGACCAACCTGATCGCGGTTCCACCAGCGCTGATCGGGGCCGTGGTCGTGGTGGTCGTGGGCGCTACGGTGGCCGTGGCAGAGGAGGACGCCACCCCAATAACTATGGCGGCTACTACTACAACAATGGGGGGCGAGGTCCTCCCCAAATGCAGATACCACCTTGGATGGGCTATTCTCCGTTTTGGCTTCTTTCTCAGCTCATTTCCAAACTTCGTACTAAATTTGCCATGACTGATCTTGCACCCCTCAAACACTTTCTTGGCATTTCGGTTCAACCAACCTCCCGTGGTATCTTTCTTTCTCAGTCACAGTATGCCATGGATCTTTTAGACCATGCTAATATGAGCTCCTGCAATCCATGTTCAACACCTATGGACACCAAATCCAAACTGTCCTTCTCTGATGGTTCACCGGTTTCCAATCCCACTGAATATCGAAGCCTACCTGGAGCTCTTCAATACCTCACTCTTACACGTCCGAACATCAGTTATGCAGTACAACAAATTTGTCTCTTTATGCATGCTCCCCGTGAACCACTTCTTTAGCTGCTGAAGCGTCTTCTTCGTTACATTTGTGGCACTACTCATTTTGGACTCCATCTTTCTCGATCGTCTCATCGTGATCTAATTGCCTACTCCAATGCGGATTGGGCCTGATGCCCCGACACCCGACGATCCACTTATGGTTTCTGTGTTTTCTATGTGGGTAACCTTGTTTCATGGTCATCTAAGCAGCAGGCCACAGTTTCACGGTCCAGCGCGGAGGCTGAATACCGTGGAGTTGCAAATGCTGTGACAACATTGGCACCTGCAGGACACGGAACAAGAGACCAAGTATTGTTCGACATCAAAGCATTATATTCATCGAGCATTGCATTGGACCAAATTGGATCCTTAAGGGCTTGACAGTAAGTGGAAGGAATAGGGGAAAGAGCAGTAGCAGTAAGAGAGAGTTGCTGCTTTGGTTTAAAAATACCGGATTTGGATCGGGTTTGCATAGGATGCACTGAGCAGTTTGAGGGTTCGAGAGGGATGGGTGCTGGAGGTGCAGCGGGAGAGCCAGGTGATGGTGGTGGGTCGGGTGAGGCTGAAGACGTTGCCGGAGATTGCGGCGAAGATGGTGCAGCTGGCTCGGAAGGAGATGCGGACCGGATGGGCACATGATATCCCAAAAGGAGTTGTAGTATGAGCTGCGGCTGGGCGTGGCGGTTGTATAGATTGTTTTTTTAGGAGAAGGCAGGAGAACTGCGTTGTCTTAATTCAATAAGAAAGTTACAAGATTAAAATTTAGGGGGAGGTTTAGGCGCATTCCCCCCGGACGCGCGCTACAAGTAAGCTAACTTATTACCAAACGAGTGCGAACTACCCTCCAAAGGCACAGGACCTCCACGAGCAAGTCAAAGAAGATCATCGGTGACAGCTCCTTCGAATTAAAAACGCGATTGTTTCTTTCGAGCCAGAGGTACCATAAGGTTGCTGGCACGACAGATCCTAGACCCGAGGCAAGGTTGGGCAGCAGGATGTCCTCAGCCCACCAGGCGCTGATATCGTCGGTGTGGGTCCACGCTGAGCGGAGAAGGCATGGGGCGTTGAGTCTGCAAACCAGGAGGTCCCAAATGTGGTAGGAGAAGGGGCATTCAAGGAAGAGGTGTTCTGGGTCTCCAGGCATCGGAGACAAAGGGCACAGAAGTAATTATTCGGCAGTCCCCTACGCAGGAGGGCATCCGAAGTCATGACCCTCCTTAGGAACATCGTCCAAGCAAAGAACTTGCACTTGGAGGTGCCCACTGCTTCCAAACGAGTGCTACCGCTGTCGGAGATGTCCTTCCAGCAAACTGTTGGCGGTATGCTAAGCGGACAGAGAAAATCCCGTCTGCGGAGAAGCGCCAAACTGCTCGGTCCTGTTAGGTCGGACGTAGCGCAACACGACTGATATTTTGCCAGAGGGAGACCAGCTCCATGGCAAGGTTGGGGTGAAATTTCATCGTAAGTCCAACAGCCAGTTGTTGTTGTGCAGGGCATTAGCGACTGTGCGGTTTTTCCGTGCGGAGGTCGCAAAAAGTCCTGGGGCCACTTCCTTTGGAGTTTGCCCAAGGAGCCAAGTGTCGGTCCAAAAGAGAAAGGTGGCGCCATTTCTAAGAACCAACTCAATACCCACTCTGAAGAGAGCCGCATCAATAAGGTCCACCTTGTCCAGCGAGACGAGGCACGATCTTGGGGAGCCGGATTTGGCAAGCCAAAGCCAACGTAATTGGAGGGCGCGGGCAAAAAACTTCAGTTCAAGCACCCCGAGTCCCCCAAGGGTAGTCGGGGAACAGACGAGTTTCCAGTTGACACGACACCCGCCCGCCGTAACATTGTCATTTTCGCGCCAAAGCCAGTCGCGGCGTAGTTTATCAATCTTCGGAATAACCGAGGAGGGCGGGGTGATCACTGATAGGGTATAGGACGGTAGGGCCAATAGAAACGACTTAACCAAGGTGACTCTACCCCCCTTTGACATCATTTGCCCCCGCCAGCCTACCAGACAGCCTCAATCTTGTCGATTAAAGGTTGGAAGTGAACGTGCTTGAGCTTCTTGATTGCGAGTGGGAGGCCAAGATACGTGATGGGAAAAGACGTTCGCCGCGCGGGCAGGTCGACGAGAATGTCGTCGAGGTCAAGCCCCTCGCACTTGATGGGCACGGCCTGACTCTTTTCGAAGTTGGTGCGGAGGCCAGAGATTGCGCCAAATCTCTGTAGTATCTGGGCCAATGCCGAGACCTCTTCCTTGATCGGTGCCACAAAGATTGCAGCATCGTCAGCATAGAGCGATACACATAGGTTGGCCGGGATCCCTCGAAGAGGTGAAAGGACCCCCTCCTCGGTGGCAATGTGCAGAAGGCGTTGCAAGGGTTCAATTGCAAGGTTGAAAAGGAAGGGGGACAGCGAGTCCCCCTGGCGGAGCCCTTTACGATGGATGATGAATGGGCCCAGGGAGCCGTTGAGGAGGATTTGGGAGGAGGAGGACCGCAAGGAAGAGGCGATCCAATTCCTCCACTTATCACCAAACCAGCGAGCGCGAAGGTTGTCTAAAAGATATGGCCAAGAGACTGAGTCGAAGGCTTTTTGGAGGTCTAGCTTTCGTAGGAGGGTCGGCGTGCCGGATCTGCGGAGAAATTTGGATTTGCTCTGCACAAAAAGGAAGTTATCTTGGATGTGGCGTTTCTTTATGAAGGCACTCTGATAGGGTTAGATGAGCTCATCTATATAACTGGCTAGGTGAGTGGAAAGAATTTTAGTAAAAAGCTTTCCAAAGCTGTGGATAAGGCTGATGGGTCGATAGTCCGAGGCTGTCATGGGGTCTTTTTTCTTCGGGATGAGGACGATCATGGCAGAGTTGAGGCTTTGCAGCGCAGTGCAACCGTGAGTGAAAAGACATTGTAGGGCCGCAAGAAGAACAAACCAGATAAAATCCCAGCAAAGCTTGAAAAAGATCCAGGTAAAACTGTCTGGCCTGGGAGCTTCATCATTAGGCATTGCCATTAGGGTATCGTGGTGTTCTTGAAGGGAGAGTGGCGCCTCGAGGGACGAAAGGTCGGCCACTGGGAGGCCAAGATTGCTCCAGTTGAATGTGAAGGGTGAGTCAGGCGTAGTAGCATGTGGCACCCCAAAGATGGAGCTAACATGATGGTGCAGGGGGTTAGCCATCTCATCGTGGTTAGCTAGGGGCCCACAGTGGATGTAGTTTCTGCAGCGCCGCGAGTTTGACCGACTATGGAAGTATCTTGTGTTATCATCCCCTAGCTTGAGCCAGTTAAGTCTTGAGCGTTGTTTCCAACGAATTTTCTCAATAGCGGCCAGGCTCAGAACACGGACCTTAAGAACCCGCCGTAGTAAGATTTCATGGGGAGAGAGCAGGTGACGCTCCACGGCCATGTCAAGGAGGCGAATACCTTAAGAAGCAATGGCGAGCTGGAGTTTGGTGTCGCCGATGTTATTTCGGTGCCAAGTTTGTAGAGCTGCTGTGGTGCGGCGGAGCTTGATCCAGAGAATCTGTAGGGGGTCGGTGGATGCGGAGGGGGGGAGAGCATTCGCACCAAGCTTGTTTGGCCACCTCGTGAAAGCCCGGCATTTTGGTTTAGAAATTCTCAAAGCGGAAACGCCTGGGCGCCCGTCGAAAGGAACTCATGGAGAGCAGCAGTGGGCAGTGGTCGGTGGCTGATGAAGAGAACAGTGTGAGGGCGGAGGCCGAGAAGACCGTCTCCCAAGTTGAGGTGCAGAACATTCGGTCAAGCCTGACCAGCGTTGGATTGGCCTGCTCATTGCTCCAAGTGAACCGCTTGCCGGAATGGTGAATCTCACGGAGATGACAATTGTCTAAAGTGCTCCGGAGGAGGTTCATAAGTCGGCGGATAAAATTCTGGTTATTCTTATCGGAAGCCTTGTAGATGAGATTAAAGTCACCCATGATCAGCCAAGGTTCCTGAACAGTGTTGGCGATGGTTTCGAGCTCATCTAGGACGGCTTCTTTCTCTGAGTCGAATTGAGAGGGGCCATAGACGTTGGTGATGACCCAAGATTTATTCGAGTGGGTGCAAGTGACCTTGGCAGTGATGGAGTTGTACAGGAGTAGAGCATCGGACATTGAGATGGAATTGTCATCCCAAAGCAGAAGAAGGCCCTGCGGGTCCCGACAGCAGGGAGCTGAATGGAGCCACGGAGCTTGTGAGCGCCGATCTCCCCGAGGATCGCAGCCCCGGAGGAAGAGAGCTTGGTTTCTTGAAGGACCAGAATAGACGGGTTGTGAGAGCAGACGAGGTTGGCAACGATGTCACGCTTGGCAGCAGAGTTGAGACCACGGATGTTCTAGGAGACGATCTTCATTGGGAAACTTGGTGAAACAACAGATCGAGGAAGTCAACGAGGCCTAAGTGGGTAATTCCCTGATAGAGGACATACCCACAGCAGGTAGGTCTAGGGCTGGTCTGTCGAGACCGCACAGGTCGGCCATGGTGCTTGAAAGGATCGCTATGCCACCTAGAGGGGGGGTGAATAGACGAATAAAACGAAATTGCGGAATTAATAAACTTGAACAGTCACCAGCCCGTCGGATGTTCCGACCTGGTCCCGAAACCCCTCCGTCGGATGTTCTGATCTGGGTCGGATGTTCTGACGGCGTCGGATGTTTGCGTCGGATGTTCCGATCCTGGGTATTCTGGATTTGTCGAAAACCTGCAGTAAACTGATTTTCTCGCAAAACCAAGATTAGATCTACTCAAGAATACTCAGAACAAGCTAAAGCAACAATAAAAAGAACCAAACAAGATAAAGACAAAAACACAGCGATTTTTGTTTACCGATGTTCGGATCTTTGAAGAGAGATCCTACTCACCGTTAGGGAAGGCACAAAGCCCGGATCAGCAAGACCCTAGTCCTCTTACCGGATGAAGCACACAACACTCACCGGCGATCACTAGTTGAATCCTTTTCCTTGCGGAGGTTGATTCACACCTTCACAAACTCCGGAGGCACGCCACACAAAGATCGGCGACTCACCGGCGACACCTAGCCGTCTAGGAGGCCTTCAAGCCTCCAAGAGTAACAAATGCGATGAAGAAAGTAGGAATCGCTAAGTGCTCAAGAATTTGAATCTCTAATTCACGGAGCACTTTGGTGCCTTGATCTCTCTAGATCTAGATGTCACAAGATGAACAAGAGAGACAAAGGCTAGGGTTCTTGAGAAAGATGATGGAGAATATGAATTAGGCTCAAATCAGATTGTAAACAGAGTGAGTAACCTTTGGCAGGTATTAGAGTCGGCTTTAAATAGGGAATCCCGAAAACTAGCCGTTGCAGCAGTTAATCACGCGTCAGATGTTCAGACCCCGTCGGATGTTCCGACCCGCGTCGGATGTTCTGACCGAAGTTCCGATGGACCCCTTACTGGATGGCATGAAAAACTGGCAGACTGGATTACCATCGGATGTTCCGACCCTCGTCGGATGTTCTGATGGCATAGGTTTTGTATTGGTCCATCGATGATTTATTTTTAACTACTCTGTAGAATCTACCCAACTTTACCAATAAAATGATCAGTAACACGGTTTGGACAAAAAATTGTATCTTTTCTATCATAACATAATTCAGTTACGAGCAATGAACAAACCAAGCACCGGCCCCCAAACAAGTGTCCCCTAGTCCATGACTAGAGCGACCCACCATGCGTCTCACATTTCTATTGTTTGTTCATGCTAAACTTCCAACAATACCGAAAACATCATCACCAACCTTACTATGATCAATACTTCAACAACTCAACTACTTTCTCTTACTTAACCTCAAAGTTTCATTATTAACAAACATGATCCTACAGGCTTATATGAGACCTTGCTATTATTATGGCTAGATTATAATTCCTAGGGTTTTCCTATGATCTAATAGGGAAGCTATAATCTAAATGGGATTATGACTACATGCAATCATAAATATTTTTAAATAAATCGGACATAATTTAATTATCTAGAAAATAAATGCATATTATAATATTAAGGAACAAGAAACCTGCCTGGTTCGGCTCGATCTTCGTTGTCTGTACTATTGCCCAGATGTTCTTGCTCGGTTGATTCGAGGGCAATGAATTCGTCTTCTATACGTTGGAAAAAGGGAAACAGGGAGTGAATTTAATAAAAAGGAAAAATAAAAATGCATGGAGCATGAATGTATAAAAAATCATTTTTGAAAATATATTTTTTGGAAAAAGGGTTAGGGTTGACTAGGATGGTGATGGTTTGTATGATTTGAGTATCTTCAGAAAAATTCTTACAAATGAAATGGTGAAGGGGATTTTTGACATTATTCTGGATAGAATAGACTGGAAGGTTGATTTTGACATTATTTTGGTAGAATGCCGGATAGCAAGAATTTATGCATGTGTACGTGGAAAAAGTGTGGATCAACAAATTTCCAGAGATCCGGGTCGACGACAATCACGTTGCCGGAGTTCCGAGATGGAAATTGCTGAAGATATAAGGTGAAAATCATTAAAATATATTTTTTAATAAAATATTAGAACAAAATACTTTTATTAGAAGTTTTGGGATTTTCAGAAATTGAAATGAATTTTAAAAAAAGCATTTTTCCTATAAAAAGAGAAGTTAAAACATTTTATTTTCGAATTTGTAAACTGTAAATGGGGCATTTTATATTTTTATAAAACATTATGGTAAATGGTAGATTTTTTAGAATTTTGGCAGAATTTTTGCAAGGAATTTGGTACTTTAAATAAAATTGAGCAACATTTTTGGATGATTTAAAAGGTAAAGAAAAGGAGGGATGGGCATCAGTCGGAAGAAACTGGGCTTGGCCCATTTAGCCTGCGTTGGGGGAGGAAGCCTAGGTGCAATCTGTGTGCGTGCAGGGGTCAGCTGACAGGTGGGCCCCAAGCGACAGTGAGACAGATGGAGGGTGATAGGAGGAGGCGGCGAAGAGGAACTCACCGGCGGCGAGGGTGGCTGGAGATGTGGGTAGTGGTGCTCGGTATGAGCGATTGGCGATGAGGGGAAACTAACCAAGGTGGCAGCTGGCTTCAGGGTGATTGGAGGTGGCAGCGCGATAAGCACAGCGCATCGGCGGAGGAGGGGGTCGTCGGCGGCGATGCTCCAATGAGGAGAGGAGGGGAGAGTGGCGGAGGAAGGAGGGTTGGGTTGGGTTGGGTTGGGGAGGCGCCGAGGGAGGCTTATTTATAGACGGAGATGAGCAGTGGAGGCTAAAGGCGGACGCCGAGGGTTTGCACAAACTGCAGCGAGCAATTCCGGTGAAGTGGCGGTGAACAGGGGTAGTGATGAGGTGGATAAAGTTGGCGGCGATGTGGCGATGCCATAGAGATTGATGCCGTGGCCTGGAAGGGTCGGGAATGGCAGCGGCGTGCGAGTCCTGCTGGCGGCACGACAGAGATGGCGGCGCTGAAGGTTTTGTGGGTGGTGGTGCAACCGGAGGAGGGAGAATCTGCGGGCGCCGTTGGATTTAGAGGCGAAACAATGAGCGCCGTCGGATTTGACTAAACCGAAGGGGTATTTGGTTAGGCTGACGTGGCAATATATGGAGCGTTGGTTTGGATAGAATTAATCTGGGCCGTCGGTTGTCACTTAATGCTACGTTGAAGGCGTATTCCCATAAGAGAAAGCATAATCCAGGAATTTCTCAAAACGGAAAGAGTTTAATTGAATTTCCGAAAAATAAATTTAGGCTTTGGAAATTCATAGAATATTATAGGAAGCTCAGAAAAATATGAAATTGGTCTCTATAAATCATGAAAAATGAGGAGAACCTAATGGTGGAATAACAGTTGATATTTTATGAGATGAATATCCTTGGAAAAATAAAAGCAGTGATTTTTTAAATTGAATAAAATAGGAGTTGCTTAAGAAAATTCTGAGAAAATTAGGGAAGGTTTCTAGGGGTTAAAAATGTTTTTTTTGCAAAAAATTTTTATGCTAAAATTGAGTGAATTTTGGGTACGTCATAGTTATTGGGGAGCTGGGTTCTCGACCTAGATATATTTTTAGGTTATGAATATGATGCCAGTTCCTTCGTTATTCTTGTCTAGATGTTTTGGTTTGGTCGATTAGAGAGTGGATGCATTGGATGGGTTAGGCTATAGGGGTCTAACCAATGCCGAACCTAGATGGTTAAGTAGTAGAGTTACATATTGCTTAGCAACGTGGGTTGCATGATTTATTTATTGTGATACTCTCTATAGGTGAAGTGGCTTCGAGGTCGATGCTGAGGTTGCATTATTTTGCTTTGTTGGTAAAAGAGGTAAGAATATGTTAAAAGAGGTGATGAAGAAAATGAGTAAGATTCAAATCAGGATGTATTCAGGGTGAGTAACCTTTTGGCAGGTATTAGATAAGGTTTAAATAGGGAATCCCGAAAACTAGCCGTTGCTGTAGTTAATCCCGCATCTGATGTTCCGACCCGCGTCTGATGTTCCGACAGCCATCGGATGTTCCGACCCACGTCGGATGTTCTGATGTTGTAGGTTCTGTATAGAGTGTGTTTTGAGTGGAAAAACTCACACGAACTTCGAGATACCTATTTTGAGCACTTAGAAACTTTTATAAGCTTCTCCATTGCATCCCTCTTTATAGTACGACATCCCTATGACTTAATAAATAAATATTTATAAATAATTACTAGTCTTGATGCCTTCTTGCAATATATCCACTTTGAGGGGTACACCATCACTTGTAAACATGTACTTCATAGATTTAACATGTATAACATCTGTGTACAATTCTCCAATAGAAAATATTAGCTCTATAATTGTTAATCATTAATCACCAAAATTACTTAAGGGCCTAGATGCACTTTTAGTTTTGTTTATACATATACTTTGCTGAGTATTGTTGAATACTTAATCTTGCTTTTATTTGGTTTTTAGGTAATAGAAGACACTCATGCATGGGTGAGGGATAGAAGCAAGGTGACCCGCGCACACTCACTGCGCTTCACATTAAAATTAGTGGTCATAGCTTTCTTATAAGATTTAGTTGTTAATTGATTTTTTTATAAATGAGACATGTGACTTTTGTTTTCAATTATTTAATGTCCTTTGTTGATAGGAAGGGGTTATATACTCACGTGTTATCAACTACTTGTTGTGGATGTCCATGTAAACAGAGGAGTTGCTGTCAAAATTTAGAATAATTGGTATAGTTAGTAGCATTTTAGGCTCAGGAGGAGTTGGGGTGTTACAGCTTAGGCAAATTCTAATTTTTTTTTGAATAATCGAAAACTTGATTAAAGACTTGATTCAAATGAATAAGTTGGGTGGACGACTTATTCAATGTAATAAAGTTGTGGTATATACGTGGAAGTCAAAATGATTTTATCATATAGAGCAATTTGGAAAGATTCGGTAGTCGTAACAGACCTGGAATAATACTAAGGCTCACGTATATGAGTACCCCTGCTAGTAATATTAAAAAGTAAAATATAGAAAAACATGAGAACCAATGACAACTTGCAGCTCTTGTAGCCGAGATGCTACCAAATAAGCTCGATTCTAAGGGATTCTGTATTTGTATCGAGGGAATTCAACTCCTTGATACCATCTTCAACCATATTCCCTTCCTTTCATTCTCTTTCCTATTCTTTTCCCCATATTTGTTCTCTTCATTTCCTACCATCTCCAACAGCATCCCTTCGAAGAAATTTACGAAGAAAACGGAGAGAGAATCTCGTTATAAAGGGAATGCAGGAAGAAATTTCTTCTGACGAGAACCGCGACGAGATTCCGTTGGGGCATCGGAATTTCTTCGCGAAGGGATTTTGGCTTCTGAAGGGACTCGGTTGGAGATGGCCTGAGATCCCAGATAATTGAATCCACATTATTTTTTTCTTTTTCGCTTTCACCGCAATTTTGGTAATAAATGAAGATGGAAGAAAACAAGTCTCGGGTTCTCTATGGTCCGCGGCTTTTTCCGATTTGGTTGAATCAAAAGAGGAGGAGAGAGACTGCACACATCCCAATTCCCCATCTCTAGTGTAGACAGTGGTGTGGGAGTAATAATAAGTAGAGAGAGAGAGGGAGAGGGGCGTCGGCTCAGTCCTCCAAGGCAGCCTCCGCTCAGGCTCAGCTCAGTCCTCCAAGGCAGCCTCCGCTCAGGCTCAGCTCTTCATCCTCCCCTCCCAAGTTCCAAGTTCCCACGGCGTCGGCGTCCGATCCGGCTATGGAGCAGGGCGCGGCGGCGGCGGCGGCGCCTGCGGGACTGGGGCTAACGGCGGCGGAGTACGCGCAGCTGCAGCCCACCGTGGAGGCGCACCACCGCTACGCCCTGGGGCCGGGGCAATGCTCCTCCCTCCTGGCGCAGCGCATCCACGCGCCGCCCGCCGCCGTCTGGGCCGTCGTCCGCCGCTTCGACTGCCCCCAGGTCTACAAGCACTTCATCCGCAGCTGCGCCGTGCGCCCCGACCCCGACGCCGGCGACGACCTCCGCCCTGGCCGCCTCCGCGAGGTCAGCGTCATCTCCGGCCTCCCCGCTAGCACCAGCACCGAGCGCCTCGACCTCCTCGACGATGCCCGCAGGGTCTTCGGCTTCACCATCACCGGCGGCGAGCACCGCCTCCGCAACTACCGATCCGTCACCACCGTCTCCGAGCTCGCCGCCCCCGCCGAGATCTGCACCGTCGTCCTCGAGTCCTACAGCGTCGACGTCCCCGAGGGCAACACCGAGGAGGACACCCGCCTCTTCGCCGACACCGTCATCAGGCTCAACCTCCAGAAGCTCAAGTCCATCGCCGAGGCCAACGCCACCGCCGCCTCAGCGCCGCCTCCGCCGCCGCCGGCGGAATAACACCGGCGTGGCCGCCAAATGGGGAAAGGGGGTCCTGGACCTCGCTGTGATTTTGCTCCCTTCGGAAGGGCCAGCTTCCAAATAGGTGTGATTCTCAGGGTTCTGCCTGTAATAAATCCTTCTCCTTTCTCTTCTGTTGCTGGATTCCTTCCTTAGCTTTCTTTACCTTCTTCTTCTTCTCCTTTGCTTGGAATTACTATTACTTTTGTTTGTGTGATTCGAATTGGAATTCAACTTTGCGTGTCACCCATAGCTTCTCAAATAGAATGATCGATTTCAAGCCATTGCTTTCCATTCATGTTTTACCACTTTCGGATTAAGAATTGAGGTACCATTAATGTGTTCATCACCTCCATTCATGTTTGAACAGCTCTTGATTAAGAATTGTAAAACTAGCTACTATCAGCGCGGTCACTACTTTCATTCCTATTTTACCTGCTGTTGATTAAGAATTGATTAAACCCAGGGCCCCATTACCGTCTTGATTGCTTCCATTAATGTATTACATTTTTTTTATCAATGATAATGGCGACGTACAGATGGTTTAGAGACAGTCTGGGTTTACTCTTTTTAGTGTATGGTTGCGTTGGCGTAATACCATAGTAAATTTGAGAGCCTCGAAAAGAGGTCTACAGATTATTAAAAAAATTAAAAATAGTTTTAAGATCTTTGAAAGGACTACTACGTTAATACGCAGCAACAGCACAGTACGCTGAAAAGAAGAACGAGGCTAGTATTGGACTGGTTTGCTCTCCCTAGTTCCTAAAATAGCTCTGCATGCTACTGAGCATACCAGGATAGTAGCTAGTACTATATCATAAGTAAACAGCAGCAAGATAACTCAAATTGTTCAAACAGCAGCAAGATAACTCAAATTGTTATTTTCAAATTGTTATTTTCACTGATGAACTGTCTTGGATGGCTATTTAGGATGTTTTTTGTCTCTTCTTTTTGTCGTATGTTTCAGTTTGGTTAAATCAGTGTATTCAAGGATGGTTTGTTTGGAGCTATCATGAAAAAAATGCAGTGGTGACACCTTTTGTTTTGCCTGGAATAGGAAAACACTGTCTACATTTGAATACTGGTCGAATGGGAAAAGACTAGAAACACAAGTGACATATATTAATATTAATAGATCACCTAATTGCATAAGTCATTGGTCATGACACTATGTATATATTTAAATTTAACTAGACACCCCCTTTTTTTTGGGCGGGCTACTTTGTGCGGCAACATTTTTGACTCCCACAACTTGTCCATTTAGGCATAGTTTGGAAGTGGAGTATTTTGTAGTTTCTATGGAAAACCATGGTATTCTTAAATACCATGGTATTTTAGACCATGAGGTGTTTGGAAGCAAACCCAAAAACTCTGTTTTGAAAACCATGGTAACCATGGTATTTTTAGAGTATTGTAGACTTCACTCCAATCTAAAGTTTTCTCACTTGTGCTAGCAAACCATGGTATTGAAAAATCATATTATTTCATGGTCATAGCAAAACACAAACCAAACATTGTTGCCAAACAAGCCCTTAATTGTGTAACCTGAAACGTGTCTTGGCCGTGCTTTCCAGAAGCCATATCATGATGCAACGCAATGCGTGACCCTAGCATATTCATAGTTCAGTAGTTCAGCTAGCTTATTTATTCAGCTCAGCCACTCTAAATATGTTGTAGCCTATTTATTCGGCTCAGCCACTCTAAGGTCCTGTTCTTTTGAGCTGATCTGAACGGCTGAACGGCTGAAATGATTGAATTTCGAGAGCTTGTCGAGATAGTTTCGAGATTCGGATCCATTTCGTTTAACTTGCTTTTTAAAGCGTTAGGACCCACCTTCAAAACAGCAAAAAAACTGACTAAAAAAACTCAAAGCATGTCTTTTTAAAACTTAGATAAGTCGTTAAGCTGTTTAGCCGTTAAGCTGATAAGCTGAAAAGAACTGGGCCTAAATATGTTGGACGTCGCTTCCTCCTTTTTTTCCTTTTTTCTTTTTTTACAAAATTGGCCCAAAACAAGCTAAGGTTGAAGAAAACAGGCTTTCTTGCTTCAAATGTCTGCAAAGTTTGGGGCTTCACGTAGTTTACTTATTTTGGTGCTCCACTAGCTATTAGTGGGTATCCCCTTCAACCAATCCCCTTGCTTCAATGGCAATTCGGCATCATTAAAAGGCTAATCACGAGATCCTCTAAGCAACAGCCCAAATACCATCTCGCTCTCCTTCTACACCTTTCCACCCTCTCCTCCTTTCCAACTCCATCACCTTATTCAGATTCCTTCTTTCGCGCTGATGGACATGAGATGAGACTCAGCATTGCACCAAAGATAATAAAAGCCGATGACAAATGCAACCCTCCAAAGAAATTGACAGCAGGTAGAATTCGGCATGCGTGCAATGTGGCCGTTAATATGAAAAGGTTTATCTTACCCTCTGTTTTCTGATCTCCTGCAATGCCAAAGTTTGTCAGAGTAAAGGTTATTTAACTTATCTACTTGTTTGCTTATTTTCGTTTAGATATATATAATTAAACCGGTGGAGGTGGTCTAAACAAAACCGATGTTTTGTATGCTCCCTGGGCCGGATCAAAGGTGCGCCCTTGAGATGCTGCAAGAGAGAATATTTGTGTTTGACAAAATTCAGCTGAAACTGTCATGCGAACAAAATGGAAAAGAAAGTGAGATATTTGTGTTTGACAGCAAAGCTCGTCACTGGTACGCATAAATTACACCATGGGTGTGTAGGCAAACACCACAAAACTCGGTCAATACTGCCTTATTACATAAGCAAGCGGCGACATATTGGTGGCTGACAGCAAGCTGCTAGTGCCCATAAACCCATTGTTACTGCAGTGGATGGCTGATGAAGGAGAGAGATGGGATCCGATGGACGGCGTTGTCTCTTGGATGGAGACGCTGGTGGGTGTGCAGCCCAAGACGAAGAAGGAAGGATAGGAGGGGGCAGTTGCAGTCTCACATGGCGATGTCCGACCCTCCCTCATCAACTTGCCCAACTTGCCTTGGCCACAATTAATCAAAGCCAGAAAAGACAGGATATCATATTCTCCCAGCCCATTATCACCATCACTAATGTGTTGTGTGCTGTCTGCTACCCTGCAGCCTCTAGTGTTCAAACCACACCCATCAAGAAAAGAGATTGCAGGCTGCATATGTAGATGATTAGTTAATAGTATCCGATGTGCTAGCAACGACCACTAGCAGTAATAAGACGATCCATCCATATCTATCTATCTATCCAATGGTTCAGACTTTGCTGTTGCTTCTTGCATGTAGCGCAAAGAGCAGCACTAGTAACTGAGACAGCTTGTGGCAGTTGAACTTGCACAACCCGTGGCTTCAGTTATTCAACAGATATCACTGGTTTCCATGTCTGTTTCGCAGGGAACAATATAGCTCTTCTTCGGTGCTCCTGCCAAATTTCCCAACCAATTCCATTTATGGCCACAGCCCACTGTTTCCATAGGATAGGATTGACCGGATAGTACGTAAATGCCGCTGGAAAACCAGTTCTTTTTTTCACGGGTGTCATGTGATGCGAATGTGACAACCTCGCAGATTTTTTTCCAGTTTTTACTGATGCCAATAAAAAATTGTTTTGACGTAATATGTCATACTTTTTCGCATAAACTTTCCTATGTATATTGAAGTGTGAATACGTTTGTAAGTCTACGTGTGTTGTGATATCATAGGGTGTTATTTGCTCACCCTACACGGCAGGTGCCTCGTCTTGATCGAGGTGGCAACGGATGTGTTGTGGTTATGTCTCAAGTGCTTTGCACGGGACATTTTTTATGTATTTCTTTCTTTACTTAATGAAAATAGACGGTAATTCTTTTATCTTTTTTTTTAAATAGAGTGAATATGGTTTTGCCGTATTTTTTAAAAAATAGCGTGAAAATGGTTCCGTTGCCCAAGCATGGGCTGATGGGCCACGTCCTACTATTAAGGAGTAGATAGATTTCGAAAGAAATGAAAAAACGTGAATATGGTTTACCGCCTTTTGAAAAAAAAACCGTGAATATGGTTGTCTTTCCCGAGCAGCGTGGGCCATGTCCTATCGTAGAAAGTAGAGAAATTTCGAAAGAAATCATAAAAAGATTTGCTTGCAAAGAAGAAGCTTATGAAAGAGAAATCTGAAAACAAAAAAACATGGGGTGAGAGAGGCTCGAACTCTCGACCTCAGGATCACTCGCTTGCTTAGCTATGAGACCTACGCGCTAGCCAACTGCGCCACCACCCCACCATGACTCATGGCAAAAGTAACTTTTAAAAACCATGTAAGCCTTAACATATATTTTAAAGCAATACTAGACAATGTGGAGCTGATTTAAGGAGTGGACAGGCGCAGGGCGGAGCAAGTTGTGGTGAGATTCGTGAGCAAATTAATGAAGCCCGTATTCGTGGATAAGCCGTCTTTGCCGTGATCAAGATGGCTTCTTTTCGTCCGTGCGGCGTCAAGAATTCAACAACGGTTGAACTCAAGCCAACGGAGTTACTACAATTGATGGCCACATCATCAATTCTATATTACAATAGCCCTAACTAACCGGCTGCTGGTTAGGCCACGTCTCCGCCACCAGAAGCCGCCACGTCGCCCTACCAAGTGCGTAGGCCACGTCACCTAAAAACCGGTGGCCGTCCGATTTTGTCGCGAGACCAGATCTGACCATTCATCATAAATTAACATTTAAAAGGAAATGTTCCAAACATTGCACAACAACTCGGGCGTGGTGCCCTCTTGGCACCAGCATGTACGTGCTCGGTTGGCTAGCTCCACGAGCGTCCGACCTGGAGACCACGGATCGACTTACCTGGCACGCCAGATTGGGCTGCGTTTTTTTCCTTTCCTATTTCTTTTTTTGTAGGTCACAAAAAAGAGAAAAAAACCGAAAGCT
This sequence comes from Raddia distichophylla, assembly GCA_005191435.1. Classification (NCBI taxonomy): domain Eukaryota; kingdom Viridiplantae; phylum Streptophyta; class Magnoliopsida; order Poales; family Poaceae; genus Raddia; species Raddia distichophylla. The sequence continues at coordinate 48,576 of SPJY01014425.1, forward strand.
TCCAAAAATTAGACCATGACTACAAAAGGAATATCCACAAAACATTTGATGTTATTTAGAGTTTATAAAATCCAAATTTACAAATAGTTTGCTCTTTGGTATTAAGGATATATTTCTTCTCGATTTTATGCTTCTCAATTTATCTACAATATGTCAACAAAATAAATAAAGAGTTTCATAACCATGTCTACAAAAGAATCCAAATTTACAAATAGTTTGCTCTTTCTTATTAAGGATATATTTCTTCTCGATTTTTCACTTTTCAATTTACCTACGGTATGTAAAAAAAAACATAAATTTAAAAGTTTCATAGCCATGTCTGCAAAAGAATATAAAAAAATAAAAAATAGATGTTTTCGTGATGCAACATTCGAATTAAGATTTTTTTTCGCAGGTCACATTTTTTTTTTGAAAGTTTTCAAAAATTAAAACATACCGGAACAAAGAACATACATGAAAAGTTTCATAACCATGTTTGTAAAAGAATATTCAAGATTAGTTTTCTTCAAAAAATGAAAGTTTTCATAATGCAAGATTTGAAGCAAGGATTTCATTTTTGACAGGTTGAAAAAAAATTTAAAATTGAAAGTTTCCAAAAATTAAGCCATGCCTGCACAAAGAACATACATAAAAAGTTTTATGTTATTTGAAATTTTTTGAAACCCAAATTTATAAATAGTTTACTCTTTCTTATTAAGGGCTCATTTGTTCTTGATTTTCCACTTTTCAATTTTATTTGTGGTCGATCTAAAAAATGATAAAAATTGAATGTTTCAGGACAATTTCTGCAAAAGAACATCCAAGATTATTTTTTTCATAAATAGTTCGTTCTTCTTTATCATAGGCATATTTTTTGGTCGAATTTCCGTTCTCCATTTTCATTTATGGTAGGTCACACCAAAAAAATTAAGGATTGACGCTACATAAATGCAACAAAAAAAATGATGAGGGTGTATAAATATATTTGAGCATTATAAATGTTAGCTTCTATAGAATGAATTAAGAAATAACAGAAAACTTTTAAAAAAACCCAAGAAAACAAAATGTGCTTGTGTCTTACGAAATTAGTGCCACGCGCCACGGGCGCGTCGCCATCGCTAGTATATAAGCAAAGTGCCAATGGCACGTGTCTCAAGCTCTCAACTTCGTAACCTAATCGCGGGCCTAATGACCATCTTATCTAGTGGGCAAAGTAAACAGCATCAAGATTCCCACTTCAGGCGATAGTTTTTGTGGCTAACCAATAAAGCCGAGTTCTAATGTGCTAACTGCCCACTAGCATCCTGATCGGAGCACCCTAACCAACTTTGGTGCAGCCCCCTAGTGCACAGCGCCAAATAAGAAAGGGGTAGGCTGTTAATCACGGATTAGCAGCTAATCATGATTAGGTCACCCCTAAGCCCAACCCGATCTGGAGTGCGCTGAAGCAGTCATCGCTTCTGCACCACCGACGCCAGCCAAGAGGAGACTGTGCACTGCCTCCTCTCCGACGATTCTCTGCATCGACCTACATGACGTGGGGATGGGCCTAGGCTCATCTTCTTCACTGTTTTTTTGATGGCATTGGTAATTAAAACCTTACCGTTCTCGGAACTCATGCTTTAAGTGTTCACACGTTAGGCTAAGTTAATTATATTCAAGTTTCAGTTAATGTTAATTATGTCCTAAGATTATTTCTAACACTAATCTGGTCGGGAGAGAGTGTATGAGAAGAAGGAGAAGAGAAGAGAGAAACAGTGAGGGAGGAAAGGAGGGGTTTAGTGAGACGATTTTGGGCGGCGATTCGGTGCTTGCCGACGACCTCTATGTCATGTTGATCTTGACAAGATCACAGCCGCGGCGCGCCCGAGTATAATCATATTGTAACACTAAAAAAACCAAGTCTCTCCAATTTTACATTTTTATCGTACATATTTTACACCCGCTGAAAGCACGTAAATTCGCGTATAACCTTGGTGTAAAGAATGTGGATACACGTCCTGTCCATTAATGTTTTTACACTGACGGCTCCTGTCATGTTGTTTGGCGGTGTAAAACTTGTTGAGCATCATCAACTACATCAGCGTGGCAATCATATTGGCCATCCATGGATGATGCGTTTGGACGGGAAATTTAATTTTTTGGTGCCTGTTGTCGGCATTCGTCAACAATTAGCATACATCAAGAAATTGTTCTGGCTGGCAGCATTCAAGGAAGAGAGGGGGATAATTGCTGGATCAAACGACCGAAATCGGCGTGTGTTTTGGTTGAAACAACTGCAGCACTGTTCACGGCAGTCAGGGGAGCAACTCTGACATACTCGCCTTTGGAGAAGCGGTTGATCCATAGCAAAAGGCTAGGCCAATACATTATGGACAAAAAAAAAGGTGTTTAACACAGGCAAGCATGGAAATTTTCGCCCTTTTGTCCTGCCTGAACGTGCACTTTTGGCACAAACAAACACATTTTTGCCTCTTTTGTTCGGAGATGATCGATTTTTTTTTGGACAAAAAGGGTTTCGTCTGGATTTGGGTAGAATGGCGTGCTGCTCATTGGGTTTTGGGACTAGGAAAACCAATCCGACGAAGTTTGCTTGGATGAGGATATTTGAGCCGTCGTGTCGTCGTGTGCTTTGTTGGGCTTTCTAAAACTCCAATTAGCGGCCCAACAAAGACGTGGAGGCAGTGGGACGGCCCAACAAACAGCAGACAAGGACTAACGCCGTTAACGTATCGATTGGGGAGGTTCATGCGCCCAGAGAGGTGACACAGGATCGGACGGGCCAAAGCATGGACTCCAATTTTCAGCGATCTCACTCAACTGGGACCAAAAAAAAAAAAAGTTGCTGCTGTTGTGAAACGACATATTTGTGGGTAAATTTGTAATTAGTTGCTAATGGTGGTTATTAACTAAAGAGTGGTGGTTCTACGTATTAGAGAGATGTCTCTTCAAGTCACCCATTTATTCTCTATATAAAGGGGCTTTGTTCATTGTAAACACAACATCATCATTCAATAAAGAATCACTCCATCTCAATTCTCTCTTGTCTCTCTCACTATGCTAATAGACTACAACAGCCGCCAACCTTTAGGCCTTGTTTTTGCTAAAAAATTTAATTCGAAAAAATCGACGCTTTGTGAGAGGTTTTGAAAAATCTAAAAAATTTTATTTAGAAAACTAAGAAAAACCAATCAAAGCACCACCAAAATTGCTACAAAAATATTATATGCTTGTTAAAAAAAATTACAAGCTAATTTTTAATATAAGGGATTAATGCCACAGAACTACAATTTGAAGATGAGAGTCGTCGTCGTCTCATGGAGATGACAAGAACGCAGGTGAAAATGGATCACCCCAGATTTCCAATTTCCAAGTAAAAAGGGGAATTTTTCATGTCATAAAAATTACAATTTTGAAGATGAGAATCAAGGTGGTGGTGATCGTCGTGATGGAGATGAGAAGAATGGGCCTCAGCCGAGAGCCGACCTGGTGACCTCGTATGCGAGGAAGCAGGCGGCATTTGCGGGGACACTGCGCGCCATGGCTGGGCCGAAGCCCTTGTACAAGCCCTTGACCCCGTCGGCGGCGACGATCTTCCTCAGTGCGTGGATGGAGCCCGAGTACTTGGGGTTCTTGTAGTCGTCCACCTGGATCACGCTCTTCACCACGTCGGTCGGGTAGACGGTGCCCCAGAAGGAGGCGCCGGCCAGCCCGCCGGCGACGACAAGGGACCCCCTGCCGAGCTGCGACGTGTCCTGCCCTCCGGCGAGGTACTGCTTGATCGCCTCGTACACGCCGAACATGAGGGCGTTCCCGGGCACCTCCCGCCCCAGCGTCGGGACCAGCCCCTTGAACAGGCCCCTCACCCCGCCTTCCGACCTCAGCACCTGCCTCGCCACGTCCACCGGCCCGCCGTATTTCACCGCCGCCGCCGCGATGGTGGCGGTGCCTCCACCGGCAGGAGCAGCAGTGGCGGCGGTGGCCAAGGCGCTCTGGGCCTGCAACCTGACAGCACAGCATGCAACAATCAAGAATCAGTGCTCAGCACCCCATGTATGTGGCAATGTGGCGTCTGCATGATCTGCAGCTTCATGAATTTTCTGTGCTGTTGCTAGACAGCAAGAAACCAACAAAAGATCATAGTGATGTACTCCATCATGAGCAAAGTGAACAAGTAGTAATATTGGAGCATATCATAGTTAGTATTCACAAACAGCTGATGTGACCGATACATGCAACAAAGTTCAGACTTTTTTTCTCTCCTTTGGCTAATGCACTGGAGTAGAATACTAGATGACTAGCCCTCCATCCAACCACCTGAAACATGTCTCATGAAAAGTGACATGAACAGTGTTTTAGGGGGTTGGATGGAGGGGCTATTGGGGATGCTTCGGAAAAAATAATAATGAGTGCACAGTGGGACAATTTGACAGTGTGTATGTTCATTTATTGACAAATGCATTTGCAATCAGGTTACTGAATCACCTAATCCTGAATCCTTTTCTTGAGAATATGAATAGCATAAATTCGCTAGCTAGGCGGCAGTAATCCGGACCTGCACTTGATGAGCTCCGTAGGACAGGCCAGGAAGGAGACGGCGACCCCGGCGCCGGCGCCGGCAACGACCTGCTGGCTGACAGTGAGCGGGGCGCCGGGCTCGGAGCGCAGCACGGCCTCCATCTGCCCCCTGACGGTGAAGAGAAGGGCGTTGAAGGCGGCGACGGTGGCCAGCGGGGCTCCCATCCCCTTGTACAGACCCCTGGGGCCTTCGGCGGCGAGCGTCTGCCTGACGGCGTCCACGGCGCCGGCGAACTTGGGGGGCTGGCCGGGCGGCGGCGTCGGCTGGCTCTGCAGCTTCACCTTGATGGTGTCGAACGGGTGGCCCACGATCAGCTGCGCCGCGCCGCCCACCGTGCCGGCGGTCAGGTCCTTGGCCACGTCGCCCATCTTCTGTCACTCGTCACGGATGAATCTGGAGATCTGCATCCCAAGCAGGTGGTCAAATTCCCAATCCATGGACAAGAACCCCAACATCAGATTAACCTAATCTGGGAGAGCAATACGCAATAAGCAGGGGAGGAAAGAGAATTACTTGGGAGGAGACGAGACACGAGAGCCGCCGCCTCCTCACCCACCAAGAACAAGAGAGAGGCAACTGCAACCCTCTCCAGCAAGCCTCCACGCTTCACCCTAGCGCTGCACAACAACCGCCACTTGGACTAGATTAGAAATACATTAATTGCCCTTCTTTTTTTTTTAAGATATGCCAATGGCCCATTTTTTAAGAACCAACAAAAAAGACAAGGTGGGAGAGAAAATATAGAATTGAGGCCAAGAAAGGAGAGGAGAGGTGATCACGGCCACTCACCAAAACGATCCGCAAAGCCCCCGTCGCCATCGCAGCATCACTCCCACGTCATTGGATCACCGTTGGATGGCCAATCCACTCTTGGCCAACCATTCCGACAAGACAAAATAAACACATTTTCCCCCACGGAATGCATACACATGCTTCATTATATCGCCTTTGCTATTTGACAGGCGCCTGCATGGAGCCAAATCGTGCAGGCGCTTGTTGTTCTAGTAAGTTTCAACTGATTTTCCACTTTTTGGTTAACTGGAAAAAATGTATAGTGAAAATTTCACTAAATTTATACTGTTTTTTCTACATTTTCATTTTTTAAAAAAAATGTTTTGCGATAGTGGAATTATTTGCGCGAGGTCTGATCTATTATATATTTATTTTGTTTTCTGTTTATTATAGATTTATTTTGTTTTCTGTTTATTATAAATTTTATTTTGTTTTCTATTTTTCACATCGAGAGATTTTTTGCTCGTATAATTTGCGAAATCGTGCAGTCGCAAAAAATTCCACTAAATTTTTACTTTTTTTCCACATTTCATTTATTGGAAAAAAGTTTTGTGATAGTGGATTTTTTTTACCCAAGGTGTGCATGCATGTACGTGGCAGGCGCCTGCACAAATGCTGAAATTGCAGGCGCCCGCCAAATAGTGCCTCCTTATTATATTAAAAGGATTTCCAACAATCCTGCCATTGCTGCCAAGCTTGCAAAGTTATGAAACACTAATGTTGTAGCAAGAAAAGAACAAGGGTAAAAAAAAAAATCTTGCAATGCTCTCAATTCCCCCAGAGGTTATTGGAGAAGGAATGGCAGTGGCACTGGAATCATGCTCATGCATGTATCAGCCCAATGCCGATCTCGTAATTTCGTAGGCCACGAAGGTGGCGGCGTTGGCAGGGACGCTGCGAGCCATGGCAGGTCCAAACCCCTTGTACAGGCCCTTCACCCCATCAGCTGCGACGATCTTCTTCACCGCGTCGATGGAGCCCGAGTACCTTGGCTTCTTGTAGTCGTCCACCTGGATCACGCTCTTCACCACATCGGTTGGGTACACAGACAGCCACAGCACTGCTCCGGCCAGGCCTCCGGCGAAAATGAGAGAACCCTTGCCAAGTTTTGACGTGTCCTGACCGCCGGCGAGGTACTGCTTGGTGGCTTCGTACACGCCGAACATCACGGCGTTGCCGGGAACCTCACGGCCCATTGTAGGGGTGAGGCCCTTGAATAGACCTTTCAGGCCAGCTTCCTTCACAACATGCTTCGCCACCTCAATTGGTCCTTTCGGTATCGACATGCCAGAAGCAGCTGCTGCCTCTGCTAAAGCACTCTGGGCCTGCAATCTGCAAATGACACAAACAACATTTTCAAGAAGCAGCGAAGAAACAATTTTTTTCAAAAAAAAAAAAACCGGCAGGACAGGATGCCTGCTCTGTTATTAGAGGAGGAAAACGACCCAACAGGTTGTGTACACGGCCTGCCAACAACTAGGAAAAACAAAAAACAGATCGCTATAAACAATATCAGAAAACATAAAATACTCTTTCACAAGATGGTGTCAGGGAAAAAAAAGCATCATTATACTCTTTGGGCATGTCTATAGCTAAATCGAATCGCAACTCCAAACCAAATCAAGTGCAGCACTGCAACAGCTCCCAAATTAATTTCAATTAAGCTATTCAAGAAGATGATCTTTTGCGAAGAGAATAATCAGACCACAAACAAGACACAATCCAGTTTTTAAGCTATGCGGTTTCATGTCATTTGCTTTTAGAGGTACTGATGCCAATTATCGAAAAATAATTCTCAGTGGCTTGCATTTAGTGTCGGAGTGGGAATGAGGGCTAGGAAAATTAATGTGATGTTGCAACGCTTCATCTGATATTATGGTGTCACAGAAGTGAGATGGATCAAGATACAACCCAACAAGTTACAGCATAAATGACATCTAGTATGTGAAGGAAATGCCGCAGAAGGATTAAATATCAGGAGTTCATCCCACAGATTTCTATGCCACAGGCACCGAATATTGCAGTTACTAAATACGGTTGTTCAGGTACAGTGAAGATTATTTGTAGAAGCACAAGTAAATCTTTGAGCTGTGCAATGTTATGCCATTCGCTATTAGACTTTTGGGCCAATAAGAGAAGATAGAGGAAATACTACATCTTATATTGACCCTACAACATTAATCTAATATAGCGATGCATAGTATGCTGCAATGCATGAAGGTGTGAAGGTGAGGTGGACTGAAAATCCGAAATACAATAAAATACATGGTGATTAAGTGCCTGAGATGATTGATGTGTAATTTGTTGATGAAAGCAAATCCATTTTTGACAAGACAGATGTAAGAGTTTTAGCACATAGGTTCCACTTTCACACAGCAAAACCCACAGACTACATATTACAGTTAGCATCAACCATTTTTGGAGAGCTGGAGATTGGATGGCAGCAGTAAAGTCACCTGCACTTGACCAGCTCTGTTGGGCACGCAAGGAAGGAGACTGCAACTCCAGCACCAGCACCCGCAACAACCTGCTGGTTCACCGTCAGTGGAGCTCCGGGTTGAGACCTCAAGAGAGCCTCCATCTGGCCCCTGACGGCGAACAGGAGGGCGTTGAATGCCGCAACGGTGGCGAGAGGGGCCCCCATTCCCTTGTAGAGGCCCCTGGGGCCTTCGGCCGCAATGGTTTGCTTGAGGGCATCGACGGCGCCGGCATACTTGGGGAGCTGGCCGGGAGCAGGGGTGGGCTGGCTCTGGAGCTTCACCTTAATGGTGTCAAACGGGTGGCCGACGATGAGGTTGGCAGCCCCTCCAACTGTTCCGGCGATCAAGTCCTTGGCAACGTCCCCCATCTGCGACATAGAATCTTGGAAATGAGTACAAATCGGTCCATCGCCTGAACATCAACTGAGATGCGAGATGCGAGAGGGGTTTACCTTCCGCTTTGGCGCCGGCGCCGCGCCGCCGCCTCGGTTGCAGGGGAGCCGGCGAGCAGACAGGAAGTGGGATCGAGGCGACTGACACGTGGGGTCGGGGCTGGGGTTGGCGTGTAGAGAGAGAGGTGGATCCGGACTGCTGAAGTGCTGATGACTAGGCGTAGCAGCCCCACCCTTTATGCTAGGAAGGAAAGGGAGCTTAAATTTGTATTGTCTTTTGCTTGCCAATTGCCATCACCAATTTGAATTCGCTCAAATTCCAAATTCCGCACCACCCCCAAAGGGCCAATCGCAGCCTAAACAAACCCACCAACCAAAATACAGTAACAGGTCACGATGCTTCAAAAGCGACACGACACACACAACTCCGGATGGTCCAAGCACATCCAAACACAACCCCTCACACATCGAATCAGCCTTGCCGCACACATATATCAACCTAAAAAAGATTTTGCTAATGCACACCAGGCTTAGAAAAAGATGACCCAGATGCTAATGCAAACTTGACACACAAAAGACGGGGCCCCCAGCAAAATAGCCAGTGTACTCCAGGTCACCCACCACTGCTACGGAGACTGCACGGGCACGTCTATATAATTCAAATACCCCTGTTGTCGATGTATTAACCATGACATCAATAAGTTATGCACCAAAGATTAACCATTGCAAACCACACATCCAACATATCCAACTGTCAAAAGTACTCCGGCTTCTTATATACACTAGCTCTATGCATTGGTACTCAACAATGAGCAAGCAAAGAAAAAAAAGACGCATTCACGTATTAGAAACACTAGCTCTAGATATTCAACATGGTAATTAGTTCTAACATAAATGAGATTCATGCTGCAAACAATGATTCAGTTCATTGAGCAACCACCATAAACAGTAATGAAGACATGCAATTCGTGTCCAGTAATTTATCACTGAAGGACCCTGTCGACAAACCAGGTCCTCAAGTTAGCATAAGATATGTCACAACTTTACACCAACTCTGTGCTGACAAACCAGCTTCAAATAAGTGCACATTTTCAAATGGCAAAACTGAAAATCCTCAAGGTTATGCAATTACACATGCACAAATGTGCTGAATCAGTCTAATGGTTGTTTTGCTACATAGAAAACAAAGAGTATCACACAAGGGGGGAAATCTTACAATCAAATATGAACTGTAGCCATATCAAGAAATCAACTAGACATGGTCACATGGCATGCAAAATAACCAACTGCATAAGGTTTGGATTGAAGACTACACTATAAAAGACATGAACCCCACACAGATGCCAAAACAACATCTGAACTAATGGCACTTAAGCATTAAGTCATAACTCATCAGCAGAGCACCACCTGTTATGGCAGCCAGGAGTCAGCTTTGTACTAAGGGCAACGAAATCGCATAGTTGATTTAGCTCGATTTACCAAAACGCATTATGATCGTTTGATAATTAGTAATATGTAGAATAAGTAATAGCGATAAGCAGTAAATGATAAACTTTCAGGCGAAACAAGCATTGAAGGTATAACATTTAATCAGCAACTGTACAAAAACTGACAAAATAAATGAGTCTGTCACAGTATGCACTCAGCAACAAATTATATTTTTTTGATAATATTGCATCTACTTCATGGTGCACTGAGAAATAATATATCGCAAAAGACATGGAATATCACCAAATATTAAAAACAGAGACATCACAGTTACAGCCAGATACAGGATAACATTTGAACCAACATTGGTCCTAACAAACAGCGACAAAATTAAAAGTTTGAAGTAACACCTCCAAAACTTTAACCTATAGCAGTAAAGGGGGAAAACCTTATATGAATTAAGCAAACGCAGTTTCAGTCCTATGATCTGATGTGGGACAGAGCCGTCAAGGATGATGCAGCAATATATAAACATGCCTCTCATTAGACCATACCAGCACGTTCGTTGCCCTCCTCTTCATCCTCGTCATCACCAAGGCTCAGGTCCTCAATCAACTCCTCAATTGGCACAGTAGGGACATCATCACCAACTGTGGATGCCATGTCTGACTTGTAGTCCTCGTCCTTGTATAAACTAATGGGTAATCTCATTGCTGGGTCTCGCTCTAACTCCTCTAGGAATTGCTCATACTCGTCTGCCCTCTTCTCTTCCTCGCCTTTGGCCCTGTTTGCAGCATCTTCCTCCACCGGAAGCCTTTTCAGCTTCCACCGGCGCGTGCGTGGCCTCTTCTGATAGCTCTTCTTGACAAGAACCACTTCAGGCAAACTGTGTCGCATCTTAGCGGTGTCCATGTCATCATCATTCAGATTGGCACCAAAAAGATCATACCCAAGAGCAAGGTCCCCAGGGTTCAGCAGGTGCCCAAGATGAGTCCGCACTGTAAACATGGTATCGTTTTTGCCAAAATCAGACACCCGAGCCACCTGCGCATACGCCAACTGGTATCGAGATCCATCGATAGTAATCTCTGGAGACTCATGCTCAATGTCAAGCACAATGTACTCCACAAGCTGCTTGCCGGTCAGAGCAGCCTTGAAGTTATACACCCTGTACTTCTTCTCCTCAAGGTGGTGCACGCGTAGCGTGAGGGGGTCCAGCAGCGTGATGGCATTGGTGACCTTGACGCAGAGGACAAGTGGGCCAAAACCACCGAGGTCGCGGGACGCCTGGGGGCTGAGGGCGATGAGGTCCTCACGGCAGATGGGGCAGATCTCGACCGAAAATGTGTGCTTGTAGTTGTAGACGTTGCTCTTGGTATCATGGGAGACGAGCTGCTTGGCGGTGTTGGTGTGGACGGGCGCAACAGTGGCGAGGAAGTCGACAAGGCGGGCGGCGTGGGAGCGCGAGCCAAAGAAGAAGTCAAGCCCGCCGGGCGCGGATGCAACGCGGAGCGCGAGCGCGGCCTGGCCGTGCTTAAGGAGGAGCTGCTCGAGGAAGAGGAAGGTGCGGCGGTGCGGGACGTGCTGGCGGAGCTGGACGACGGCGACCCACTGGTCGGGGTTGGACTGGGCGCGGGCGCAGGCGTCGCAGAGGCGGTCGTGGACGGTGAACTCGACGGGGTGGGCCTGCTCGAGGACGACGCCGTGGAGGATCTCGCGGCGGAGGCGGAGCTTTAGGCGGAGGCGCTTGGAGTGGGGCTCGGAGAAGGCGAAGTCGGCGCCGGAGAGGGAGACCCGGAGGCGGGCGAGCGGGCGGTTGAGGCGGCGGAGGAGGATCTGCATGAGCTCGGGGGACTCGGGGCCGGCGCGGAGCCAGGAGCGCGGGGGCTGGAGGTAGGAGGAGCAGTCAGGGCAGTAGACGACGGCGGCGTGGCGAGGGACGCCCTCGGTGATGTCGACGCGGGCGCGGAGGCAGCGCGCGCACATGTTCGCCGGGTTGGGCTGCATCGACACGCCGCAGATGCAGCACAGCACCGTGCCCACCGTCTGCGCCGGCACGAACATGCCGCCCGCCGCCGCCGCCGACTCGGGCATCATCCTGGGACTCGGTGAATGGGTTGGGGATTGAGCGGGATTGGATGGAGAATTTTGTTAGGGTTTTGCGCCCTCCGTCCCCTATTGTAGTTGCCGGCGCGGCGGCGAGGGAGCCGGTGGTTCGTCTCGTCCTCAGTCCTCACCGTGACGAACCTGATTACGGGAGCCTGTGGGCTTTTCGGCTCACGGTCCATACGGTTTATTTGGGCCCTCTCAGTGCTCACGGCCCATACAGTTTCTTTTCAGGCATCAGCTACGTTCCCTTTGTTGTTTTTGCCCTTTTTTGTTTGGTTTATTAATTGCATGCATGCCGCTTTTAGTTTTTATGCATGACGATGCTGCATACATCTTCATCCGATCAATTTTTTTAATGCTTCCTGATCAAATCAGCATTCCAAGATTAGAGGATTTTGTCAATAAAATATGAGATAGATTACAGAGGAAGAAAATCAAAGACGAACAATGAACTATGAAAACAAGGTTTATTTTGTGTTGAGGTCTCAAACATCTTGCATTTCAGTTTTTTGCTTCTCGGCATGGACGAGGATGCAGAAGATGTTACCGGAGACTACGCTCTTGGTTACTGGAGTTGGCCGGGACTCGATCTTTTAATGAAAATTGACCCATTTCTGAAGAAGAAGAAGAAGAAGAAGAAGAAGAAGAAGAAGAAGAAGAAGAAGAAAGGTTGTCAAAGCATGATCGTATTTCCTGATATATCACTGAAATGGGCATGCAGCCTTGATCCAAGATAATTCGATAACCTTACAAGTTACATACCTGGATGAAAAAAATTGATACAAAAGCACCAAGGTGTAATAATGCGCAAAACACAGGTGAATCCTTTCGGCCAGACATCCTCCCTCTTGCAAGGCTGAACCGCTGATGTCTCGTTTCACTTCCATCAATTTAATGGATCAAAAATAATTAATAATGCAAGAGAACATCCGGATAGGAATACAAGTGGGTTGCTTCGTCGGTGCCCACAAACCCGCTTGCTTTACTAAAATAAACTAAGCCTCACAGTGCTTAGTGCATTTTAATGAAGTAAACGGACTCGCGGATACCCGCAAAGCAACCCACTTGCATCCCTGCCTTCGGATATTACTGCCTCACAGTGCTTAGTGTATTTTAATAAAACAAACGGGCTCACGGATACCCGCAAAGCAACCCACTTGCATGCATCCCTGCCTTCGGATATTACCGCATCTTGTTTGGAATGTAATCTTGCAGACTGAAGTCTGTAACTACGCATGGATGATGTATCCACCGCCGCTATAATTGTGCGATTATCCCCAAATTGACTAGACATCCTGCAGGTCAACAATCGTGCATGTTGATGTCCGTAAACATGTAATCTTTCTCAACTTTATACTATTTAACCAAATTAATTAGCATATCTAGCAGTTAATACCCAAAATAATTAGGCAGGGGCAAGGGCCTGGCGTACGTGATAACTGTTAAAGAGGAGGACCTGTATATCCATCCGTCCCATTGCGTTAGCTCGTATGGCATGTAGATGTTTTTGGGCCTGCTTGGTTCATACAATAACATTGCCAGCTTTTACCACAATATTTTGCCTAACTTGCGTTAAGGTTTAGCGATCAAATTCTTCACCGCATTCTTTTTTTCTATTCTCTGATGACAAACGGGCAAATTTCCTTCCTTCAGCTTACTGAGTTCAAAATGAAAATAGCTAAAACAGAACAGGCATCTTGAAGAATGAAACAGAAAAGGCATCTTGAAGAACAGCCTCGATCCAACATCATTCAATAAACTTAAACATAGCTCGGATGTAAAATTGAAGCAAAAGCATCAAGGTATGATGCGCAAAGCACATTTGGATTCTCAGCCATGCCCCAGGCATCCATCCCTCATCCTATGCCGAAAGCGCCACATACTATCAAGTCTGGACTTGAAGCCTCGTTTCAGAATGCCCTGTCACTGACAACAATAAAATCAGGTACAGTTTCTTCGCTTCAAAATGGAAAGAACTCAAGATACAGAACCTCCCAATTAATTAACATATATTGCATGAAATGTAATCTTGCAGACTGTAACATACGTGCATGTATCTACCACTTAATTATGATCATATATGTTGATGTCTATAAACATGTAACCTTTCTGATCTCTATATTTACCAAAATTTATTAGTATATCTCGCAGTTAAGACCCAATTTAATTAACTCTTCCAATATGGAAATATCAGGGCAGAGGCCTCATGAACGTGATAGCTGTTAAATAAGAGGATTTGTATATTCATCCATCACATATTTGCAGCCTTGTAAATATCTTGTCACTGACGAGTTGAGCTCAGGTCAATTGCAACTGACGAGAAAATATCTTGCCAGTTCAAATGAACGAAGAAGAAAAATTTTCCATCCCATATTCCCCACAGTGAAAAGAATGGAGGAAAAAGGCCCCAAAAAAACCAATAATCAGAAGAAGAGCTACGAGGAAAAAGTCGTTTTGATTCTTCCTCCTTTCAAAAAGAACATGCATGTCGAAGGAGACAGGGGTGGCACCATGGCAGCAGAGCTCTGGCCATCAGTCTGCTGGGGAAGCAACGGTAGACATGGCGGCAACGGAGCTTCACGGCGGACCTCCAAATCCGATGGGAGGCGGCGCGGCGGTAGCTCATCCTCTCCAGCGGCATGGTGGGCAGCACTTCGATTGCATTGGGGAGAGGGAAGAGTTGGACGCCCGAGATTTCTCCATCCAACGGCTGCGGGCGCAACTGACCAGGGGGCTCGTCAGTTGCAACTCACCTGAGCTCAACTCGCAAGTAGATAATGTTTTGATTCTTTGATGATGAATGGGTTATGGGTCAACCCGACATCACCTCAATCAGCCATGGAATGTAAATTGTTACACGAACTCAGAGTTATGTGTATTAAATGTTCCATTGTTTACTTACCAGACAGATTGAGGTGTACTGTAATCTGTAAGTGCCCCCAATTCCCTCCCTTCAGCCCAATAGGTTCTTCCACTTTGTCGCTTTGGCTCAAAACAAAAATAGATAAAACAGCACCAGCATCTCGAAGAATGAACTAACGCTCGTTGATGGCATGGTACAAGACTTGCCATCTGCAATTCTGAAAAAAAAAGGTCATGACTCATGAATTGGCATGCTTGTCCAGGAAAGCATTTGCCAGATTGCTGAAGCTGCTGTTAACAGATCTAGCTGCAGCATACTCTCTTATCACCCTAAGTACATCTGGTTTCAGAATTTCTTTCTTTGTTGAAGGGTTGCACAGATAATACAGAGCCCCAAGCGCATAATTCACCTGTTTTGGAATCATCAAAGGGAAAATTACTTACGAATAAAAAGAAATTACTGAGAAATGAGGAACCAATCAGGATATATTGATGTTATTAGTTTCAGAAATACTCACAGTATTCCTAACTGGGCTAGATAAGCATTGTATAACCAATGGGATTCCACCACACTGGGTAATAATGGAAGCATTTGCTGGATCTGCGTTAATACAAACAAATATAGTGACTTTGCCACAAACTTAAGTTCAGTGATAACACAAAGAATGACTGCTTCAATTATAAATTAAATAGGAAATCATAGAGTCATAGGCACTGCAATGCTCACCCACACATGAATTACATATTCCACCAACACCGAACTCAACAAGCCTTTCATTTGGCTCTGTAATGCAGTCCAAGAACAACTCGAGTACATTCAGCTGAGTAAGCAAACAGAGTTGTCTTACTAAACAGGAAAAGGTCATTGAAGATTGTCCTTAAGAGGATATTAGTGTCAACTGTACCAAAAGAAAATGTGTGTGTGGAATAAACTACCTGACGCATAAAGGCATAGTTGTAAGGGTCATATGCGAAATTTGCAAGGTTGGCCACAATCTTCTCTTTGGATTCTGCGATAGAAGTGATGAACATATAATAAAATCATGGAAGCTGCACAACCATCGCAAGCAACTGCAGCTTTGCTGTTGGACCTAAACTAACACAGTAGTTACTAGTATATAGCCTAAACATCAATCTTACTTCCACCCCATTGTTCTGGCTAAATCTGTTTATGCACATTTTCCATGTTACTCTTTGGATCTTCCTGCACAAGTTGGTTAGGGTTCTAACAGTAGTGCACCGGTCAAATCCAATGCAGTGTTTGTTAACATTGCACATAGCAGCATGTCAATTCACTCTTTGCAATGTAGCTGCAGTAAATTCAAAGAAATTAACCCCCGAAACGAATGGTCCGATCCAATCCCTGCCTCTTATAGGAGGAAGAAGCAAACCAACCTTCATCCGTGGAGTCTTGGAACTGCGCCACAAGATCCTGGCGCGTAACCAAGGGGAAGAGGGTGAGAAACCGATGGCGGGAGAGGGGATTGGGGAGAGAGGCGAGGCGGCGACCTGAAGGTACTTGTCTCTTGGGGTGCCGGTGCGGCCGGTGCGCTCGACCTGCCGCTGCGCGTTGGTGAACATCTCCTCCGGCTCCGGCCGGCGAGGGCAACCAAAACCAAGCGATCGATTCGCTGCTCCGCCTCTTCACGATGCCGCAAGGCTGCACCTGCACCTGCACTAGAATGACGCTGGACGCGGCCCATTCGTTGGACCGGTAAACTATTGCTGCTGCCTGCCATGTTGAACTGTTGAGCAAAAACGATACCAATTTCTCACATATCCCTTTCGAAAAAAACTCACATATTGTACTTTGTTTCATATTTGCGTAATATAGAGAAACGAACTTTGCATTGCTTTTTTTCCTCAAAAAAACAAAATTCAAGTCATTTTTATTCTCTCTTGTCACTCACCACGCGGATCGCGCAAAATCTCGACGGCCAAAACCGTCGGTAAAGAACAGTAAACCGTCGAGAGATGTAAATCTCAACGGCCGGCCGTCGATATTTGGCCCTCTAGACAGCTTGGTCGAGAGAAAAGGCATGTCTCGACGGCCCAGCTGTTTAGATTATCAGTCTCGACGGCTTTAATACAGCCGCCGTGATAAGGTCACGGTCCAGGCGCGGCGCGTGGCCAACACTTTGCCATCGAGATAGAAGTGAGGCAGGCCGCGCGGACTCTCGGACCAGCCCAATATGTTATTAACAACGGCTTCAGATAGTCGATATTGTTCAGCCCGCTACAGCTGCCTTTGGCCCCGCCCTGCGCTCGACACAATCTTGATGGCCATGACCTAGCGGACAAGAATAATTGTAGACCAGCAAAAAAAAATAATGTAAAAAAAATACAATTTTGCAACAACCGCTGAGCAGCAGCTGCAACCTGCATACCCAAAAATAACCCGCACATTCAAATATCTCACATTTTCACGGATATACACATCTACAGCATTATCAATAATATTTATATATATATTAAAGCACAATAAAAAATTTCAAACATACAAACATCACATGGCACATACAAGTTTCTGACACATACAAGCAGCATACAAAGAGGTAGATTACGGCTGCGGTGGCAAGGTGCCGAAGAGCTGCTCCACGAGGTTGGTGGCCATGTTCCCGGAGGCATCCTCGCCCTGCTGTGCGTCGTCCTGAGGAAGTGGCACAGAGAACGGAGACGTAGACATGGCATAACTCGAACTTCACCAGTGCTGTGGCCGTCGATAATTCGCGCGATTCCTGTAGTGACTAATGCCATCACAGAACTTCACCAGTGTTGTAGAGCATCTCTAACAGACTCCTAAAACACAAACCCCCTATTAGCAAAAAAAAGAAGCCCCATTTAGATTAAAGAGTTGTTTATTCTAAAAGACTATCTAAATCCTCTATCTGTTTTTTCAGTTGGAACTATCTAAATCCAACCATTTTTTTCCCATTATTTACGGGAGAGAGAGGGGAGCGGCAGGTGGCAACTTGGATGCAGCCCGATGCGGCGATCAGTGTGGACAGACCGAGGGAGGGAGAAAGAGAGGTGGGGCGACGGGCGCAGCAGGGTCCGGCTGGGTGGCGGCGGCCGGTACGGAGAAACAGAGAGAGATAGAGAGAGTATTACCCGTACAAGGCGGCGACCAACAGCCCGATGCAGCAGGAGCAGCGGCTGCGACAGCCGGACTGATGCGGCGGTGGCGGCGGCGGAGAGACTGAGGGAGGGAGATAGACCGAGGACGGAGTGGTGGGGCGTAGCGCGGGGCATAGACGGTGATAGCCTGCCCGATGCGGCGACGATGGAGAGACCAAGGGAGGGAGAGAGACCGAGGGCAGCGCATGTGCGACACACAGGACAAAGACAACACGGGCGGCTGGCACCACGGGCAGGTGGGCGGTGGAAAGTTAGGGTTGGGAATAAGAGGTGGCAGGGTAGGACGAGTCGACGAGGCGGGGCGCGGGCGGGTAGCTGGGAACCTTGGACTAGAAGTGAGGGATGGGGCCATGGCGGGTAGAACGAGGCGGGTGCCTAGTTACAAGATTACAATTTTTTTTTGCATGCACCATACTATCACCATAAGAGGCTTTTATTAGTAGAGATTAGAGCATGGCCAGCAGTGCCGGCAAAGCACTATGCATGCGTTGTTTCCTGTCTGCCGCTTTAAATTTTCTATGTGCATGCATGCAGCAGCGTAGTGCAGCCAGAATCTCCCGTGATGTAGGCCAACAAATGTGGTAGCTTCTAGCCATGCTCTTACCCTTCCTTCTTTTTTCCCTTGTTTTTGTGGGCGCAAATCTTCTTCGTCTGGCCGCATTGCATCAATACACTGTCCTTCACAAAAAACGCTCGGTTCGTTCAAAACCACCGGTAGGTTCGCCGGTTTCTGGAAAAACAACAGTTTAGTTATTTTTTACGGTTCGAATGCATAAACAATATTTGAAGCGAATCGAACCGGTTACCTACCCACTTATTGTTTATTTCCTGATGACTCATCGATTCGAACTGGTTTTTATAACTATGATTGGAACATTTTAGTTCAAGCTATATGTCGACGGTCAAGAACTGTGGTCTTCGGGAACGAAGCTTATTTAGTTGAATCGGGCCCTTTTCCATGCCCTGTGAGGTCATTAAGGGATGTCCTCCCAGAGAAATGAAGAATTGGGGCAACGAATGCTCAAGATCTCGGGCCTTTTTTACTTTGGTTCAGGTCTCTTAAAACAAGGATAATAGTCCTACGTCCAGCTAGATTGATTAAAACCAAAAAATAGTACATTAGGCGTCGAAACGCAAGACTGCCCCAGTGGTGCCTCTATTCCTAGGTGAGTGGATGTTAGATGGTACAAGATGAAATGCATCGGGGTCTGAGGTCGAAGTGTGAGGGTTGTTGTGTTGTGTGCCCTTTCTCCTTTGACTGGCGCCTCCCGGTGGGCCAAACGAGAGAACGGACGATCATCACCCTTTGTTCTCTACAGTAAAGATATCTGAAGTCCATTTATTATATAAACACGTAACATTAAAAGTTGGCACACAGAAAGTTTGGATATACAGGGTTGTTTCCAATAGCAAGAAATGCATTGACGACCACGCATTCCTCTACACAAATAAGGGCATACATGCTTGTTTTCGATAGAAACAAACGGCAGCATTACAGCATGCACAAGGCGCTGTGATTTAAATGCGCACCAATGCTTATTCACCAGCGGCACGATAATAGCAGCACACTAGCACAGGTGGATTTGTTGACGGGATGGATTATTCGGTCTTCATGGAACATTGCCTTTTTTTCAGATTCTTTGCTATTAAGGACCTGTAGAAGCTCATGAACCTCACAGTGAATTCTGCAAGGATTAAATCCCAAGAGATTTAAATTAGTAACTTTCATTAGACTTAACAGTTCAGAACTAAAATAAGCACCTTTTTTTAAAAAATAAAAACTAACAGTACCTTCAATCTTTATGAAGCACTGTATGGTTTCCCTTTGGCCATGAGCCTTGGCGAAACCTTCTATCTTGATACCTCGGGTGTCAGAAAATGTATCACGAGTTTTGCATAGTTCGCACTGCTGTTTTTGAAACATGCAGTCTTCACACTGACCACAGGGAAAGGAGCAACACAATATACATCTCAGTATATATGCCACACACACTAGTACACTATAATAGTTGACGATCGGAAATGAGAATCAGGACTCAAGATGTTAGCAGTCATGCTCACACGGTTGAAATCTGATGCCAGTTCGTCAACACTATTCTGAAAATCTTCATCCATGTCCCTTTTCAGTTCAGCAACCAGGTGCTGCATCTCAAAGGGGAAAAAAGAACAAAAGGGCAATAAAAAACTTAAAAAATGGGACCAGATTGGAATACAGAGATCATGGGAACATAAGGAGGAGCTTACACAGAAAATGAAATAAGGGGACACATTATGTTCAATCAGCTTTCTGATCTTCCCCCGGATGACAAATAACCTGGACTCACAGAAAACCGTATTTCCTGTGAAGTTTAAAGAAGGCCACATGCACTGAGCTAAGAAATATCACAATGGAAGGGTTAACTGACTGTCTTGGGCTTGGCTCCTCAATGATATTTTTGGCTACATTTGAGATTTCCTCCTCCCATCCTGTCAAAATATCTTGCTCTTCTCTGAATGAATAGCTGTGTTTGTAGGAGGATTTATTGATCAATACAAGAAGCTCACAGCGATTACTTCATTGAAGCGACATGAACACACAAGTCACAGTAAGCAAGCATCTCGGCACAGATGAAACATACACCTAAACAGATTAAATTGATAATCCAGTAACTTTACTCAATATATGACCATCACACTCCTTGCAATCATTTCGAAATGAGGGAGAAATGAAATCATGTTGTAAGATGACTCCACCATTAATGTAGCTTCAGCATCCATCCCACATATCTTGCTACCTCTCCCACTACCCGTCTGGCCTAAGGAATAACGAGTTAACGACAATCCGAACAACGGTGACAATGACGCCGTGTACCAGTGCAATGTGAGTCAGCACTTGCACAGTAAATTGGCTCATGCTACACTGGCACACTGGCTTCTAAATAGACTAAGGTAATGTCTTGGATAAACAATCTTTGAGTCTTTTATGAAAAAAAAAAAGAAAGAAAGAAAGAAAGAAAGAAAGGGGGAACTTCATAGTGTGCTTACTTTGCCTTCCAAGTAGCTTCAAAAGAACGTATTGCCTGTCGGGGATTATTGTTTGCACTCATTGTTATTCTCCTGGCAACATTGTGAGGCAACTCTATTTTCTCTTGCTTAGCAATGTACTGTAGAACCTTGATTATCTAAGAGAGGATCATCTGTTAGCGAATCGTCCAGAACAGGAAGTGAAGATAACATTATACATCTAGCAGACTAGCACCAATAGATAAATTCTGTTACCAAGTACCTCATCAGGTGAAGGTAGGTGAAGTGTGAAAACCTTGCAGAGATACCTGACAGCTTCAAGATTTGAAGCATCAGAGCAGCAGAAGATGATTTTGTTGCAACCTGCATACCTCCCCAAAAACCATCCAATATATAGTTGAAGATCGGAGGAGAGCTTATCAGCGTTATGGACAACAATCACTGCATATACATGAAGCACTACCACTTTGAACACATTGCATACAAGCGCCAGCGTAACAATGTAGAACAGGCAGCAGTATGAATCACAAGGAAAAAATGTATTAGCATATACCTCTGCAGTTAGTATGATCGCAAGCTGAGTTTGGTGATGGAATGGATTCATTCAGCAAGGTGGTGATGACATATTTCTCATAGCCATGCAAATCAGCCAAGTTTACCTCCACATGATGACTTGAAATCTTCACTTTGATATCAATGTATTTGGCGATTTCACCCTACAATACCGAACCGGTCAATAGCTCAGCAGATAATACAAGGTGCAGAACCAGTATATTTTATAGTGCTATCCTCAACAAATAGCAATAAGTTGACTAATGAATAAGAAGATTTGCTCTTGCAAGTCATACCTTGAGCTCAAATCTCTTTGTACGTTCCTCTATCTGTGAATGACAAGATAAAATAATAATGATGATAACAAAGCACGGCAAATTCTGAGCACCAAGATTTTAGCTTAGGAGTCAAGCTAGAGTAAACAATCTGTGCAAACGTAGTCACAGTAACCTTGAGAGCATCCTCAGGGTGGAAAGCATCCCTTATAAGCGCCAGCACCATGCTTCTCTTCCCGACCGACTGCGGACCTTCGAATATGAAATGGTTGCATTCGTGTGCTGTCACCTGAATGTAGCAGAAATGGTGGGTGGGTGTCAGAGTGGATGCAATGTTTCGGTCCCTGAAACCTCGAGTTTGTGATGGGAATCACCAGTTGGTGGAGCTCGAGGGCAACGTGCTTGTTGCAGATGAACTCCTTGAGGGCGTTGGGCCGGTACTTGTCTGCCCACACGTACTTGTCGTCCGCCGGCGGCGGCGACTCGGCCAACGGCGTGTGCGGGGACTTCACCAGCAGCGGCGGGTTCATCACTGTCTTGGGCGAAACTCTGACCCAGATGCTTCCTCCTCTCCCGACGACGGTGGACGCGTGTTGGCCGCTCCCCGTGACATTCTCGGCATCGGTATCGGTGACGGCTTTGGGTTGGGACACCGGCGGCGTCGGTTGGTGCAGGGCGGCACCCTCTCTCTCCCTCAAAGGCCTCCTCTCGGCGACACTGACGACGGCCGCGTGCTGGCGTGGCGGCACTGGCGCGCGCGACCTAGGCGGCGGGGCGGGGACGGAGATGGGAATGGGAATGGGAGTGCGGGCGGCGCCCCCGCCCTTGGGGAGGCAGGCGGCGGCCCAGCGGTGGGCCCAGAGCAAGAAGTGGGAGTAAGGGCGCCTGTCCTGGCGGCGGGCGGCGGAGAGCTCGTCGTTGAGGGTCCTGCCCGTCCGGGAGGAGGGCTCGATGGCCATGGCGCGTGGGATGATCGGGCGGGGGACGCGGCGATGTGGGAGTGGCACGCATGGGCGTGGAGGGCGAGGGACACCGCGTGGGCGTGGGCGTGGGCGTGGGCGTGGTCATGGGCAAATCGCAGAGAGGTCCAAAGCTCCGCGATTCCGTCGAGGAGGACGGCGATGAACACAACGCCAGGCGCCGCCGCCGCGCTGGTGCTGCTGACGGTGACCGGAGCGGCTTGCCATAGGCCTTGTTTGGCATCCAGATCCGGTGCAGTCGTTACGTTAAGGACTGCACCAAATCTTGGCCGTCCATTTTTTGAAGTACCGGCTGAGATGGATTGCTACAGTACTGTATGGTACACTGTGAAACAGTGCCTTTTCGCTGCTACAGTGATCTGGCCGGTTTTGAGCCTTTGAATTTAGATCGGACTGCTCGCTAGTGACTGCTTAACTTGCAGTCATTACTACGACTGCACAGGAACCGGATCCGTTTGTTTGTTTCAGCTTAAATTTAATTAAATTAAATAAAATTGTTATCTTTGTATAAGTCAGATGTTGTAGTACTTTTTAGTATTTTTATGAAGTTTTAAATAGTTTTTCTTAAATATTTTTAAATTATTTTTTAACTTTTTAAGACATCTTTCGAGGGATCACAGCTTTTCAGATTAAAGTCTTCGGTAACTTTCGGCTCAAAAAAACAAGGCCATAGATACTCGGCTATAATTATATGAAGATTGAGAGTATCTAAATATAGAGAAGATTCCTTCTAGTGACTTCTGATAATGATCTTAGAACAACTCTAGCGTACTTCTATAATGAAGGAGCATACATGGAGCGCCCGCAGGGAAGAGACATTTTAGAGAGCAATGCAATTTGTGAAACAAAATTAGAGAGTTGCATAAAGATGGTGTAAATAATGTTTTCAAGGGAGACAAGGAGTTGCTGTTTATTGGAGTTACCGTTGAATTTTCAATCATCAATGGAACTGGTAGGTGCTCATTCCCAAGTCCCGACGCACAAATAAAATTGGACCCGGCTCAAGGTAAGAAAGGAGCCACGGCCCAATTTGGAGTTGGAGAATGGATGGGGCTCATCATGATGGTATTTTTCTTCATGCCATGCCTTTCTTTTTCAGACTTTTTAAAAATACATATCATTTTAAAATACCATTATATTAGAAATATCGTTATAAGATTTAAAATATTGTCGATACCATTATCAAATGCAATCCAATTTATCAGCACCATTAAGGAGTTTTTCAAGAATATACCCCCTTCAAATACAGTCCAAAATATTGGACACGGATCTCCTCCTTCCTCTTCCTCCTCCAGCCATCTCTTTCTTTTGGTGACGACATGCTCCCCTCTGGCCATCTCCCTCCTGGTAAGCTCCCCTCCTCTCCTCCAACCATCTTGCTCACTACATGCTGGAGCTCGCGCCACTGCTAAGACCACGCTGCCGACCGTTGGAGCTCGCGCCGTCGCCGAGCCCACGCTGCTGACCCATGGAGCTCACGCCACCGCTGAGCCTGCACCCCCGTCATGTGCCGTCACCATGCTCGCGATGAGCTCTACCCACCTAGGGTTTCGATGGTGGCACGAGTAGCGGGGGGTGGAGACGTTGCCGGAGTTGGACGAGATGGAAGATGGGGAAACGAGATGTGGAGGCAGTAGGGGTTGCCAGAGTTGGGAGAGATGGGAAAGAGAAGGCGGGAGGAGGAAGGTGAGTATAGTATTTTGAGCTTGTATATGTTTGAAATCCTCGCAACGATACGGATGGAATGAATGGCATTTGTTAATAGCATCTATAATTCTTTAGATTTGATAATGATATTTTTTGGTGTATGAAAAATCCTTCTTTTGACTAGTCCACCTCCACGCCCAAAGTTTGACCGACTCGCCCAAGTAGTCGGTCGTGGCGGCCAGACCTGCTTGTAGTCCAAGAAAGGGTAAGGGCGGAAGCAGCAGCACTGGCATGGCACTGTTCTCTTCTCCCTAGCTCGTTTAGGATTTGATCCCAATTTGATTGCTTCTTCCGTTCTTCTAGTCAAGCGAAGCAAGAGATTTAATTGCTCGTGTCAACTGTGTTGGTCATTTTAATTTACTGCGTCTCCTTACTCTTCTTCTTTCTTTTCCTTACCTCTGTGCATGGTAACATTAAAAATCCCCTCGTCCTTGCTCACGCTAACACGTACGTGCATCTTCAACCCCAGCTGATCGAGTGCCTAAAGCAGACACGCACGCAATGATACCATGGAACAATATGGATTACGATCGAGTATGATTAGCCCATTTGATTAGCTTAAGTACTCCAGTTAATTTATACTAATAACCTAGCAGTAGCAGGCGCCAATCAATCATCCCAACAGCTCCAGCAATGCATCCACCCATCCATCCATCCATAAATATTACTCCTACACGCGTGTATTAATTATTCATGCATGCTGCCCTGCTTAGTGCTTGCTTATCCATAAAAAATAATTGAGAACAACTAATTCGAACCACTAATCAACCAGTGCTTGCTTATGCATGCACCATCTACATAGGAGTACGGAGAGATGCAACATATTAACGGCCTGGCCGACCGGAACTAACCACATACACACACCGTTTCAGGATTCTTTTCTTAATTAATTATCGTGAAAACAAATGGAAGAAAGAGACAGATGTGTTTGGTTTTCCGTTAGATTAACTAATGTTGCCAGATTAGCTATCTTTAACATAGCTAGATTACCTTGACCCAAGTTCTAGGTTTTGGTGACTAATCATCGATCTCTAGCGTCTTCGACTAGGGCTAGCTAGCACGGGCTATACTACTTAAAGAGGAGTAAATATCCCACATTTTTCTTGATTAATTAATATTAAATTAGTAAGATTAGATGGTACTCCGATTTTTTTTTTGTTTGACGCTTTTTACTTTTGTACATGTCTTTTTACCATTCGTTTTATTCATAAAAACTATGAAAATATCATTTATTTTGTTGTGATTTTTTTATCATTAAAGGTACTTTAAGCATAACTTATCTTTTTCATGTTTGCATTATTTTTTAATGCAAGCTTCTTGCCCTTTTAGCTTAATTTTTTTTTATTTTTTAGCTAAAGTTCGTCATCCACATCACCATCCCCTCATTCGTGATCCCCAGTTCCGCTGTCCTGCGCAACTTCCTTGTTATTCTGTACCATCGAACCTCCAGTTCATGTGCGGGCATATTGCCAACCACGGTCTACCTAAACCTGTATCACGAAGACTAGTCCATTCAACACAACTTACCTTCGTCACCTGCACAATTAGTCCATAATCATCCATAAACAAGTCTCATGCACAAAATTCCATAGTGACTGTATCGAAAACCTTGCAGAACCACTCGACCCGAGCTAAACAGCTCCATCCGGACAAGGCGTCAAAACCGGTCCGACCGTCATCAAACATGGTCCAACTGATTTTTGACTGCACGCACAAAAGAAAATTTAAAATGTAACTTTAAAAATTCATTTTCACCGTCAAACCCATTGTCGATATGTTCATCAAACCCATTGTCGAAATGTTCATCACACAATGATAACCTCCACATGGTCTCAAAATTATTTGATACCTGCAGCCTTTTTTATATAGCATGGAAATGTAAATCTATTTAAAAAAAATTCAAACGAAGGAGACAAATTCTCCGAATCACTTAAAAAGACTCTCAAAATTCAGCTTATCAGCAAATAAAATAAAACGATCCACAGATTAGACCGTCTCTAAAGAACACTTCCTAAATGTTCCATTACGCGTAGGACATGAATAAAATTTATCTATTCACAGCACAGGGTGAACAACAAAAAAAAAAATGGGGGTGGGCTCCAGTGCTCCCGTGCCCCCACCGCCTTGCGGCGTTGCAAAGAAAGAAAAAGAAGCAGAAGCAGAAGCAGAAGCAGAAGCAGAAGCAGAAGCAGCCAGCCATGGCGGACTGTAGGAGCATCACAAACCCCAATCCCCATCTCTCTCTTGTGTCCACGTCGACATCCACCACATTGGAAAAGCCTTGATTTGCGCTTCCTTCCGTTCCATTTTATATACTCTGTCCATGCATGCACATTCACACTCGTGAATGCTGATCCTTTTCTTTTCTCATTTGCATTGCCCGTGTTCCCCGGAATTCGAAACCAAAGCTGATTCTTCTACCAACTTGGAACGAACCCAATACTCCTGTAAACACAGCAGTTAAAAGTCAAACAAAGGCAGGCCATCTCCGATGCTTTCGTTCCTGCATTGGTCCTTCGTTTCCACATTTCGAATTTGAGCTCAGCTCAGCTCGAATTTCGTCTCATTTGGCCAAAGATTCCAACAAGATGGATTAGAGTGCATGAGAGAGGATAACGCTGTTGGGCGGGCAGTAGCGTCACGGCATTTACTTCGGCAACATCATCGTCGTCATATCGATCGGTGTCAAGAATAAGATAGATAGATGGCCAGCATCAGCATCTCATCTTATTGCAGATAAAGAAATGGTATTTGAGATGCCTCGCGGCTAAGCATCAGCACACAAATGCACAATGCCCCCTCACATTCAGAGCTAATAAGGATCACCAACCAAAAAAATCCTCTGCCATTCCCACACAAATGCAATGCAATGAATTTGTACAGCAAGCACTATCAGCAATCACAGATCTTTGTAACTTACTTTGTAATTAACATAAGTGGCAATGGAGCAGCTAGCTTCTGCTTGCTTAATTATTATTGCTAAACTGTATTAGTACCTGGCTACAGGTCTGTTCATTCATGAGCACCTAAAAACATCACAAATTATAAAAAGGCCATAGGAGCAGCAGAAACTAGAAGTAGAGCAGGATCGTATTCATATACTTACATGATATTCTATCTCTCTAATAGGAACACCTTTTTTTTTCTGTGAAAATGTATAGGGGGTTACTAGTGATTAAAAGGCTAAATGCTAGTGCTTTCAAGTCGTCTTCCTCCTCCATCCTTTTCTCGATTGCTTTCTTTCTTTCTTTCTTTCTTTCTGGTAAAAGCAAAGCAAAATGGCATCCACATCGAGAAGCACCACCAAAAGGCAAGCAATGGCAATTGGCGCAGGCGGGCAGGTACCCAGCCCAGCCAAGTGGTGGCCGCGGCAATTGCATTCTCCACTGACGGTCGCCTGAGTGGCTAGTACTCCACGATGAGGCTGCCGAACGGCGCCCTGTGCGGGATGCCCTTGCGGCGCTTCGCCGGCGGCGGCGGCGGCGGCGTGGAGGGAGTGAAGCTCTGCTGCTGCCTGTGGCTGTGGCTGTGGCTGTGGGAGTCGTCGTCGTCGGAGGAGGACACGGGCATGGCCATGGCGTGGCGGAGGGTCTTGGGGGCGCGGCGCGTGGTGGGGGAGGGGGTGGGGGAGCAGCCGATGACCTTGCAGCCGAGGGAGCAGAAGCGGAAGTTGTCGAGGAGGGTGCGGCTGCAGACGTGGCAGATGTTGCCACCGCCGCCGCCCTTGCCGGGCCTCTGCTGGGGGCGCTCGTTGAGGAAGACGACGCGCGCGCTGTTGATGACGTACGTCTGCACGCCGCCGATGTCCATGAACCTCTGGATGTCCGACACCCGGATCACGTCGTGGTACGACGACCGCCGGATCTGGATGGTGTGGTGCCCGCCGCCGCCACCGTGGTGCTGCGCCACGCACAGCGAGCACAGCGCGCCGCCGGCGCAGTCGAGGCAGAACATGTTGCACTCGCCGCTGCGGTGCGACTCCGCGTGCACCTTGCATTGCCCGAAGAAGCGCGCCGACAGCAGCGGCCGGAGCCACCGCGGCCACTGCTCTCCGTCCGCCTCCTCCGCCTCGGGGGCGCCGCCTCCCTGCACCAAATAGACGATTAGCCTCGCTTTCAACACCATCAATTCGCACGCTAGAAACAGGGTCGGGGAGGTGAAACCGCAAAATGGGAAACACATGAGTTTCATAACAAGGGAGTGAAAAAAAATCAATCCTTTAATCGCCATTGCTCCCGCCGCGACTAATTCGCCAAACCCCCGGCCGCCCAATACAACAGTAACGGAAAGGAGCAGAAGATGAAACTCAGAAGCAGTTGTTCCCCTTCCGGGACCGATGGAGAAACCAAGAATGCATCAACAGAGAAGGATACAGAGGTGGAAGAAGCAGAGAAGAAGAGCAATACCATGATCCTCCTGTTCTTGAGGCGGAGCTCCTTGAAGGGGGACTCCTGGTCGATCGCCATCCGATCCTTCAGTTCACGGACTCAGCAGGGAGGGGAGGGAGAGCCAGCAGCCAAGGGGAGGAGGAAGAAGAAGGCGGCGGCGGCGGCAGAGCAGATTGGAGACGGAGGCCGGAGGCGGCGCGTGGGGTGGGGTTTATATGGACGGACGGAGAAAGCAAACCCCCACCCCAAGTTCCAAGTCGTCCATCAAGTCCACCGCCTCACTTTCTCCATACTTTCCTTCTCTAAATTAGCCCAATTTCCTTGTGAAAAAAAGCCCAAATTTCCTTCCTAAATAAAACTGCGTTTTTCCCTTAAAAAATTAAAAAAAAAACTGCGTTCTCTCCCGATAGGATAGGGTAGAGCAGTAATAAAAGAATTAATAATCAGCAGCAGCGTTATATGGAATGGAAGGCTGATCTGATCTTTTCGGTCACCATTTGTATTACGCACTTCAACGATTGTATTTGAGTGATACCGTCTCAAGGGTCTTAAAATTTGCATTATTATAAGATATAAGATGCGTTGCACGAGTGTTACATTGTGATAGTCCAATCAGAGAAGTTACACGTACTAAGAAAATAGTATTCGTGACATCTTAAATTGTAGCGGATGAACCGACCGACTGATCGATCGAAAAGAATAACAAAAACGCTTTCGGCTCTTCCTCGCGCCCCCACCCCCGAGCCGTTCAGCCGCTCGCCCCCGAGCCGTTCAAGAAGAAGCCATCACCGTCGTCGTGGATCCGGCGGTCGCACTCTAGGACAACGGCGGCGACCGCAGTCCCCCCTTCTCCATCTCCTCCTCACCCTTTGTGTGGATCTGGTGACCGCACTCCAGCACGGCGACTACAGCGGGCTGAGATCGACCCGACAATGAAGGGCTACTTCATGCTCTAGCCCAACTAGCCAAGAGGGCAACGCACCCGTCGTGTTGTATAATCTGCGGAATATTTTCTTTTATGTATTAATCTAGGATGGACGGTCAGATTTGATTTCGCGAGAAAATCGAACAGCAGACGGTTTTCAGGTGACGTGGCCTACGCGAATCACAAGGCGACGTGGCGTGTTCTACAGGCGGAGACGTGGTCTAACCAGGCACCGGCTGGTTAGACCCTTTGTTATATAGAATTGATAAGATGCGTTGCACAAGTGTTACATTGTGATAGAACGCTTTCCTATGGGTATTCGAGGACACACGAGTAGAGCACAGTACTTACCACGCGTGCTGGCATTTTTTCATCCTGTTTCCTCTGTCGATCGCTCGTGCTATGGCAGCTGCTCAATGTGTCGCCGGGCACCGATGCTTGCGCCACCACCACTCGCCCAACGCCGGTGTTGCCGTTCCCGTGCTATTTTCTCATATCTCCTCTCTATTTCTCGATCGTCTCTTCTCCCTCCGATAAAATATGAGCTTGGCAAATTTGGCGGTCGGACCCGACAGGCATGGGGTGGAAGCTCGCCGAATCTGAAGAAGAAGAACTGTTGCGATAAGATCTCCATTTTCAACGTGAAACCTAGCCTTGTACGTACAAAAAGTTTGGTTTTTGTTTGCTAAAACTTGCTTTTGTTTATGCGAAATTCCTTATTTTTGCACATGGTAAAACTTGCTTCTGTTCATGTGAAACTTCTTTATTTTTCATGTTTTATTGGTCCTTCAAGTTTTGGCGGCCCTTTCATCAAGTTTCATCACTAGTTTCCCAAGTTCCATTACAAAGCATTCAAGTTTTCATCAATTTTGCCTAGTTTTCATCTACATATTGTTAGGTTTCATCGGTATGTTTCCTAAATTTCTGCAATTATTTTCCAAGTTTCAACGCTAATGTCAGCATGATGTCATGCGTCCGATGGAAACCTTTTCACAGTATGTCCGATTCGGACCTGGGGCGCCCGCCAAAGAATAAACACTTTGCATTAAGTTTTGTGCATTGCAATATAGCTTAAGAAACTTGATGTTTTGTTATTAAAAAGTTTTTATTGTATTATCTGTTTCTTTAAAAAAACTCAAGAAAACACGGACGCTTTGATTTGCCTCTTGTGGTAGTTTTTGCATGGGCCCACACTCTAGTTAGCAAAGGGTAGATTCAGTTGCTGTATTGGATCCACGAGTCAGTGACAGTGATAGGAGTGCTGGTACGACAGTTTTTGTGTGTATCACCTTATAACACAGCAAGCAAAAAAGATAAATTAAAAAATAAAATGTCAGATAAATCATTTTTGCAAAAGCGAAATGACAAATAGTTTTGCTTTGGTTTTAGCTTTTTTATATAATAAACAATGGCTACGTGTATTTCTTGTTGATGTAGGTATCGAAAGTTATTTCTATTATCTTTAAAGACGGGAAAAATGTTTTGCCCATCAATGATATACATAGAGAGCAGCTATATATTACTCCCTCTGTTTCTTTTATGTAAAGTTTATTTGTCAACAATATATTAGCTATTTTCTCTCTGGAGCGGGAGTATTTTCTGAAACCTAGTCTTTAAGAACGGCAAATCTTTTGTAGCCATAGCTTTCGTTGCCTGCCGACCAAACCGAATTGGTCACGTGTTCCTTTCCTAGTTGCACTCCGTGGTCGTAATGGACGCTCCCCACCATAGGGCATAGGCCACAGCTTAACACTGCATTCCCACGCTCCTTTTCCCTTCTCTTTATTATGGTATGGTTCTTTTCAGCGTATCGTACCGTTTCGTATAACTTCGTATAATGTATGCTATACGAAGTTATTACGTCCTAGCTTTCAAACTGCACTTCTTCTACCATGCATTTTTTTTGGCTGCATTTCAGCATGGCACGAGCTAACAGATTCATATAGCAAAAGATCTTATCACTTGAACCCAATTTGTTATCCACCAACGAATACCACATCTCATCATGATTGATGCATCCATTTCAGACGCAATCATTATCTAAAAAATCAGCATACCACTACGGAATCTAACAAAGATAAGTGAACACACAGCAGAATATTTCTTAGTCGTTGCTTGACGGGGAGACGAGGAGTTAGAGGCTCCGCCTGACGGGGAGACGAGGAGGCTGCACGGAAGGAACAACGCGCAGTCAGCGGGTCGACGACGCAGCCGCGCGGAGGAGACGAGGAGGCCGGTCGGCAGGGCGGCGACGCAGTGGCATGGATGGATCGAGGATCGACGCGGCCGTCCGGCAGATAGGGTTGGATCGCCGCCATGGGCAATTTGGGGGCGATTTTGGCTGTCGAGTGAAGCGGGTCCTGGTGGAGCAATGCGGAGATTACACTCCACCCGTTGGGATTTTGGCAGATGGTTGCGGGTATTTTCGCAGGCCTTTAGGTGGGCCAATTCGGCGGGTGTGAAAATCAGCCCGCCCCACTTCCCATCCCTAATTCCCACGCTCCTTTTCCCTTCTCTTTATTATGACCTCGTTCTTTTCAGCGTATCGTACCATTACGTATTATTATAGCATTTTTTTTATTTTTATATATCCTACATGTTATAATAATTTGTGACGATTTTTTCATGGTTTTTTATACTTCCAAAGATCCTAAAACTATTTTTAAATTATTTTTTATAATCGTTAGAGCTCTTAAATTTGATACAGTAATACATAAACGCAACAATACGATGAGAAGAACAAGGTCTATGGAAAGGTCATCATATCGCATTGGTGTGCAATGCTGATACCAGGCATCTGCTAGTGCTAGCCAGTACTGTATTCTACTCTTTTCACGTTCTAATCTTGTTATTAAGGGCTGATCTTCTTCTTGTCTTGTATATATATATTTTGTGTCCATGTAGCGCACCCTCTAATCTAGCTGTCCCTTTGTTAATCCTGATTATTAAGATAGAAAAAAGTTGATTTGTTCCCAACTGCTGTTGTCTATCTCTGTACGCTTGCTCCTTGCTTTGTTGGTTGGTTGCTATGCTCGGGTGGATTCTTTCACGCCAAAAGCCCCAAAATGCCATCTCACACTTTTTAGTTCTTGGCTACCACCAATAATGAAAGCCCAAACTTAAACAATGCACTATGCATGCATCTGCTACTCTGCAAACAGCTTTGATTAGTTGCTTCTTTTAAAGCTGCCTACACTCCCCCCTCTGTTTTTCTTTATAAAACAATGAAAACCTTGAGGGGTTATCATTAATTTGTCTAATCTGAATCGTTAATCTCTATAAAGAGTGACTCACACCAGAAGGATCGGAAAATTCACCAATCTCTCATACCAGAAATTGGAATTCTTTAAATTTAATAATTTGAAAAATTCGATTTTCAAATTTGATGTTCAGTTTTTAAATCTGAATTTTGAACCGCACTGTTCAAAATTTAAATTTTAAAATCTAGCATTTCTAATTTGATCTCCATAATTTCAAATGGAATCCCAATCTATAGTATGGGAGATAGACGAATTTCAATCTTTTTTTTTTCATGAGCCATCTTTTGTGGAGAGCAAAGATTTAGTTTAGCCAAACGGTCTAACCCCTCGAGATTCACCGGTGCGTTATAAAGTTTCTTAAGACGTGCACCCCCCTATCGGTATCCAACCCAAACCTTCCCCTTGCTTGCTTGGCGGAAGACTGGATTTTGAATAAAGATTCTCGGAGGAGCACAGGGACCGTCAGATTCTCCATCTCATTGGCTCCAGACGAGATACCGCTCTTTCTTCACATGCCATTGATTCTTCTGCAGACAGTGGAGGTGGAGGTGGAGGTGGTGGAGCCCTTAACCCTAAAGATAGAGATAGGGTGCTCCTCATAAGATATATATCTATCATCTTCTCTATGGCGATGGCCTATGGGCATTGCTGTCTGCTTGGTTCGATCAAACCACATGAACTAATGGTTTAGAAAAGTATGGGTGCGTGTTTTGGAAAAAAGAGAACCCTCATCTCGCTCCTTTTAACAACAGTATTGCACACTGCGGCTTGAAAACTATCCTACATTTTACCTTGCCTGCTGCAGGGTTCGTACAAACATGCTTTGTTTCATTCAAACCACAAGTCAGTCAGCTAGATACATGGACACCGAAGACGACCTGCTGAAACTGACGAGGGCGTGCACTCACAAGTGACAAGTCGCTGCCATCGCCATGGTCCATGGATGGGAGTTGCCGCGAGGAACCGACGCCTAAGCCAACATTTCCTCAAAGAAAAAAAGAAGAAGAAAGAAGCAGCAGCCTAAATGATCAACATATATGCCTGTGCTCTCTAATTACCGTCTCTAGCTGTACAAAAGAACAAAACTCTGGAGAAGAAAACTAAATGAAAGATGGATGGGTCGATGAGCAGCAGAGACAAGGACAAGCTGGGAATGCTATTGTTGGGTGATGAACTCGAGTGACTCTTCTTCCTCCTGATTCCTGAAGCGTGTCACCATCTCATTTCCTTGTCTCCGACGGCGACGAGGCGACGGCTGGGTCCAACTCCAACTTGGGCAATCGAATACTTTTCACATGTGTGATTTTCTTCATCTCTCGGGACAAATCCAATCCGCGGCATGCATGGTGGATTCGATCCCCACAAGGCCACCCACAATGTGATAATCACAAGCAGCCAGGGGCTATATAGCATGCACTTTTAAAAGTAAACAAGAAACACCGATAACAAGATATTAATGGGTCTAACCTTGTGGTTTATGGTAGCCATTGGAATCTCTGAAAGCAACAAGAAACAATCCTGCAGGCTGCAGCACAGCCTGAAGATGACGTACATCTTCAACTCAGTGCCGTTGCCGTGTGGCTTTGGGAGTTGCTTAATTATCGGCTGCAGATTTAGATTATTATATATATGTGTTGTTAATTAGTTTATCAAGGAACGATTCCATTGTACTTATCCGTGAAACAGCCTCGCCCTGCGGTTGCCGGTGGAGACAAGGAGGGCTTGGTCTTGCTGTTGAAACAACGATCGAGCAATTGAATTGAAAAGGACGAGAATTTCGCCTTTCTGTCGACACAAAAGACTGAATTAAAAAAGGGTGAGTATTTTCGTCAAGTTTACTAGTTTAGAATTAGGTGTTGACACGATGATTAAGGGAGATGTTAGGTTTTGTATCGAATTTGTGTACGACTAGGTTACATGGATTCTGTGTTGTAATTGACAGGGTTGATTTAGAGTTAGAGTCGGATTCTAGCCGAGCCTCCACTATGTAAAGGGAGGTAGCCCTGGTGCAACCAGAACAACGACTTCATAATAATAGCATAGACAAGAGGAGGTCAGCGATCAGCACGTGGTCGTGACCTGGTCAACCGATGTGCTGCGGTATTATGGATTGTAGAGGAGCGCCCATAATCAGAGCCTCGTAGATGTAGGCGAAATCCGAACTGCGTTACCAAACATCATGTCTCCTGTTGTCGTTCGTGATCTTGCATCAGCGTATATCCTAACAGGAGAAATTAATAACATATATATAAACATTCATCCGGTACAGTGTGTGTAACACCGATAGCTAGGACGAGGCCACATTACAGCAAGAAAAACAACAGGCAACTGACGGTGCAAATTAAAGCACAAATATCTACGAACGTGTTTGGATTGCGACCCGCACGCGCCTTTTCATTCTATAGCGTGCCATGGAATTTTCAGCCGTCGTTTGGTTGGTTGCCGAGCGAATGCGCGGGCGCGCTGAGTTACAGCGTTCACATGCGGGCACAATGGCAAGGATGCCGATTTCGGACGCTATCCCTCGCCCGCGTGGGCGATGGCGTGCGCTAGGCCACGGCGAGCCCTGGAATGGTGCGGCGCACGTCGGCTCCCATCCAAACACGCCCTACGTGACAAAACCGGCGCCTCTCTTGGCAACATGTATACGTGAATGCAACCTACAGCCATTACCAATCGGCGCCTCTTCAATTTGTGAAAACTTCTTTTTTACATGCATGTACCGGTAGCACACTAGCAATCTAGCATCAGTATACCAATATCTGCTTTATCAAATCACATGTACTAGCTAGTACTCCCTCCAGTCACAAAAAGAAGTCACCGTTGACTTTTGCGCATAACTTTGACCATTCATATTATTAAAAAATTTATAGATATATAAAATACAAGTCATAATTATAATGTATTTAACAATAAACTAAATCACAACAAAATAAATGATATTTACATAATTTTTTTGAATAAAACGAATGGTCAAAGATGCCTCCATAAGTCAACGTCAACTTCTTTTTGTGACCGAAGGTAGTAATATACACTGATCCAACATAGCTTTAATTTCCCATGCGTGGCATGCTGAATCGTTGAACCTTTCAGGCTTTGGCAGTGAAGTACTTCCTCCGGTCATAAAAAGAAGTCGCTGTTGACTTTTGTACACACCTTTGACCATTCGTCTTATTCAAAAAAGTTATATAAATATTATTTATTTTGTTATGATTTGGTTTATTATTAAATGTATTTTAAGTATAACTTATACTTTTACATATTTGAATTTGAACTAAAATTTTGAATAAGACGAATGGTTAAAGGCGTGTCCAAAAGTCAACGGCGACTTCTTTTTATGGCCGGAGATAGCATAAGCCTGCAAGGGTCAGTACTTGAGCTAGTACTAGTAATGTGTGTGATGGAAACTTGAGAGTGAGAGATCGAATATATATTGGGTGTCTGTATGCTATACGAAGTTATTACGGTTTAGAATTAGGTGCTGACACGATGATTAAGGGAGATGTTAGGTTTTTGTGTCGAATATATGTACGAGTAGGTTATCAGCGAAGATTCCTCCTTTTCGTTTTTCTTTAAACAGCTATTACTTTTGACTGGTAGCTCCAATCGATAAACCGTTTTCACCAACGTGTTTCTGACATTTTTACGAACAAAACAAGATCCATGTTGCTATATAAAAATTTCTTGAAACAATTTGTATATACTATGGAACAATTATTTTGGCTTGTTGGAACAATACGTCTAATCTGATGGAACGTTTTGGTATTTGGTCTGCTGGAACAAATGTACTAAAGCCATTTGGAACAAAAATACGTCTAGTCTGATGGAACAAATTAGTATACCTTAAAATTTTCTGTTCATATAAAAAATTATTCTGAAATCAATTGACAACTGGAACATATGCATGGAACAATATGTTGACATGTTGGAAAAAAAATTTGACTACTGGAACATAAATGTTAGCTTACTGAAACAAATATGTTGACATGTTGGACCACGAAAAGTATGCTATTGGAACAGAAATGTTGAATTGTCGGAACAATTAAAATATCCTATTGGAACAGTAAGTCTAATCTAATGGAACATTTGGGGACAAAAAACACACACTGCTGAAAAAAAAGACCCAACGTGTTCCTCGTATTTTTACGAACAAAACAAGACACATGTTGCTATATAAATTTTATTGGAACAATTTAGGTATACTAATAGAACAATTAATCTAATCTATTGGAACAATACGTCTAGTCTGACGGAACAACTTGATATTTGGTGTACTAGAACAATAGGCTAAATCCAATTGAAATAATGTAATTGGTCTGATGGAACAACTAGCATACATATTGGAACAATGTATTTGACCTGCTGGAACAATAATAGAAATGCCTACTGGAACAACAAGGTTGGCCTACTGGAATAATAATTTTTGCTTAATGGAACGACAACGTTTGTCTACTGGAACAATAAAAGTTGCCACTGGAACGATAAGGTTTGCCCTACTGGAACAGTTGAACTTTACCTACTGGAACAATAACTTTTGTCTTCTGGAACAATAACTTTTGCCTTATGAAAAAAATAAGGTTTTGCCTACTGGAACAATAAAGTTTGTCTACTAGAACAATAAGTTTGTCTACTGAAACAATAAGGTTTGCTCTACTGGAACAGTTGAACTTTGCCTACTGGAACAACAACTTTTGTCTTCTGGAACAATAACTTTTGCCTTTTGGAACAAATAAGGTTTTGCCTACTGGAACAATAAATTTTGCCTTCTGGAGCAATTAATTTTGCCTTCTGTAGCAATGTATTTTACCTTTTGGCACAATTAATTTTGCCTTCTGGAACAATAAATTTTGCCTTATGGAACAATGTATTTTGCTTTTTAGAATAATATATTTTGCCTTATGATAGTTACCTGTTGGAACAATTATATTTGCCTATTTGAACAGTTATAATTGTTCTGTGGAACAACAACATTTCACGTTGGCACAAAATTATGTTGGCTCCTTGGAACTATTATATGTGGTTTATGGAATAATTATAGTTGTCTTGTGGAATAGTTATACTGAAACAATAAAGCTTGCCCTACTGGAACAGTTGAGCTTTGCCTACTAGAACAATAACTTTTGCCTTCTGGAACAAATAAAGTTTTGTCTGGAACAATAAAGGTTTTGCATGCTGGAACAATAGACTAAAACCAATTGGAACAAATATGTCTAGTGTGATGGAACAAATCTATCTTGCCTACCGGAACAAATGAGTCTAACCTGCCGGAACAATCTATCTTG
Organism: Raddia distichophylla; assembly: GCA_005191435.1. NCBI lineage: Eukaryota > Viridiplantae > Streptophyta > Magnoliopsida > Poales > Poaceae > Raddia > Raddia distichophylla. The sequence goes on from SPJY01014425.1 coordinate 86,707, forward strand.
CCTACTGGAACAAATTTTATCAAAATAAAAATTCAAAATTCAAAAAAAAAAGAACAAAAGGGAAAAAGTATTTAAAATGGATTCATTATGAATTTAGATGAATTATAAAATTTGTACTGCATAATTTGGACTTCAAATAAAAAGACACAAAAATAAGAAACGAAAAAAACATAATTAGAAAACGCAGTAGCTAGCTAGCAGCGCTACAGTAGTACGTGGAACAAGCCAGAACACGCGCGCGGGATTAGCCAGCGAAACGCGCGCGCGCAGTGGGTCGCAGCCGCGAGCGCGGGCGAGAGTCGTGGGCCGACGTGGGCTGTACCGTCCGACGCTGTCGGACGTAAGATGCAAAGCATTTTCGTAAAAATAATTAGATACGCTGTTGATAGTAGCCCCTTACGCAGCATCGAAGGACGCGCCCGGCCGATACACGCAAGCACGAGCACAAACAAGGTTTGATTAAAAAAAACACTTGCTCCCAACATACAACTCACCAAGGAATAAGTTGATGCATCCACAGCGTCTCATTCTTATATGGGATATGAGCGCAAGGTTAACCCACCAAAAGGAATTGTGTGATCTGCACAGAAATTGATGTGATCATGCATTCATGGTCGGCTCATCCCGATCTGGTATACATACATATACTACAAGTCTCACCTATGGATTTGTTTTTAATCGGTCATTGTCATCGATTGTCCATCCTATTGTCTCTCTTGTTTAGTAAAATCAAATGGGCTCGGAAATTTCTGATTATGTCATGCAGATGCAGTGCAATACACAATCTTCCTCACGGATATGACCTGCTAGCCTAGTACCTTCCATACAGCCAATTCATATACATGTAATACTAATGATCATATAATATATGAAATGGTCCTTACAAAGCGAAGACATTTTTGAGTTCCTTCTGAAACAGGTACAGAACTCTTTAGGCGAAAACATTTCTGTTACAGGTCCAAATGCTAACATGACTTTAGCCAGTACAGCATTCCCAACACGTTTCTCTCTCTTTTTTTTCTCTCAAGTCTGACTTAATGCTTTTGGATGCCTATGAACTCCAAACCAAATCTCCCGGGCATACAAGCCATCACCCAGCCATCATGGCAATCCTGTAATAACAGTGGAGGCCAACCGTGGAAGAGGTGTAATGGAGTCTTGGCTGTAAATTAAACTCAAAGGATCCGATCTTGAAGATCAGTTATGATATTGGATGCCAAAGATGTCAGCTTCTTCCCAGTTTCACCAGCCATATTCTTGAGAGAAGACAGGTCCTGAGATGCCTGCCAAGACAACAAAGCATCAACACATGTCCATCAAAAAATCAATCATGTTGTGCTACTCCAGTGCTACCTGGAATGAGATTCGGTTGATCAAATCAGAAGCATTCAAGTCTGAGTTATTTGCTGGGTGGCCAAATAGGTCAGCACTTGAAATGGCAGAGGATCCCTACAACAAAGCGAAAAGCAACAATAACATAAATTCTGGCAGTAGAGATTAATCCAGGGATTTCAGAGAACCGAGCCATTCTGACAAAAAAAATCACTGCAGCAAAGGGCATAACCAATGCTATTCTCGGCTGTAGACTTTCCAGTTACTACTTCTCCACTTTTCAATCATTACTGTATTTCTCCCAATATTTTCTCTCTTATATTTTAATCCTTATCCTATTGTTACAGTGTTCAGAACACCAAATGGGCAACTTTTAAGAACACCATTATACATGTCCTAAGTAGCCTTGTGGCAGCTAACTGTTCTTATCATCTTGAAATCAGATTATAATCTACAGCAAAATATTTGTTATTTTTGTTCAAGCCATCCGTTTTGGCACTTTGTAACCTTTTTGTCAAGAGCTTTGAGAAAAATTAGTTAACATTCTGGAGCTTCTCAAAACTCCTACAATCATTTTTTAATAATTTTTCGGCCTCTCTAAGCCCTTTATGGAAGACCCACAATTTTCCACATTATAATCTACCATAGCCTTTAAGCTGAATAAAACAATATACAACCAGCCGCAGCCATCACATATCTCCAGACAAAGCCTAAGAAATTCTTATTCACTTATACAGAAATAAGAAATGCATACTTATACAGAAATAAGAAATGCATACAGTAAATAGAAAATGTATGATTTTGATGTTCAGGCTTTGCCGAGGGAAGGGGTCAGGCCTTAAGAAAAGGATAGACCAAGTTTGAAAAGAAAAGCAAGGCCCATTGCATCATGGCTTGTTCTAAATAGCATCAAGAATAACTTCGCTAACACCACAGCAGTGAGGCAGTGGCACACTTACAGAATACTTTTGGAGGGAGACTTGAGCCTCCGTTTCGAAACTGTCTTGATCACCAAAAAACTGAGATGATGAGATTGACTTCGCATTTGAGAATTTCTGTCTAGCTTCACTACTTTCCTCGACCTATGGATCATTGTGATCAATTATTTCACAGACTGCTTCATAGTTGAAGAACAGAAGAGTATGAAACAAAACTATATATTTGGCTATTTGCAACCAAGTTTCTCATTTTAGAAGGAACATAATTGCATGCTTCATTATGATTATGAATTATATAGCAAGCAGCATAGCAACATTAAGAAATGAAACAGCACATTTTTTGTAATAGAAGAATTTCCATTAGATCATTGACCAAAAGGTTATAATCATAGGAAAAACTATTACAACATAACTCCACCTATAAAACCAACACCTTCTAGAAGCAGTATTGAGATCAACTTGCAGAGTTGCAGTCCCTAGTTTGGATCAAGCATCTGTAGCATGCATGGCACAGTGCTTGCACTAGTAATACCATACTAGGAAACAACACAGTTTAAATGAGCCAGAATATGGTATGGTCTACTTACATGTTTACATATAATGGCAACCAATTATCTGCAAACATGTGCCAACAATTTTGGAGATTCTTTAAGCTAGAGCAAACCCGATGACATATTATGATCATCAATCATCTAGTAACCCTAGTTGCCAATAAATACAATAACTAAAATTCCTACTACGGAAAAGTAAAGCAAGTTATTTGGCATCAAATGCGTACATCCAATCAGCATGCATATATGAAAAGAATATTTTACAATCCAATTGCACATTTAACTTTCTGAAGCATTCTGTTACACAACTGTAAGACTTAAATGTAGAAACGTCATGGTGATTTTTGGGAATACAATTGCTATTTCATATCATGTTGTCCTGTACAGTGCAATTACCTAAGAGTGGAACGGAACAACCCTGAAAATTTAGGAATATATTTTATGGCCCTCTTTGGAGTTCGAACCTATCTATGCAAAAAATATAAAAAAACCAACATAACATAACATGATGCACATATACATATTACATGATTCATTATTGCATTAGCATATATGATGTAGCTATTGAATTAAAGTAACATTACCTGGACTTTGGATGAACTAGAGGCAGACTTTTTCTGATATCCACTTTCCATCCCATATTCACCAAAGAAGTTTGATGACTTTGGGGGTGCAACATGTCCAATCACTTTGTTTTCTTCAGAGATGTTCCCAGCAGCAAGGGCATTTTCTACATACTCAAATCGGGAGGTACGAGATTTGCTCCTAGTTGTAGTGTTCTCGGTAACCGGTGGCAGGGAAGGAGCTGGTTCTTCAGGCTTCTGCTCGTAAAGACTTTCATTTGGCTAAAAGAAAAGTCAAAAGTTATTAGTGTAGAATTTTCACTTCACTAAATGAGACAAGAAGAAACTTGATAATTGAAGTTTACTGGAAATAAACCAAAAAAAAAAGTGTGTCAAATAAGCACAAGCTTACTATTTTGACTCTATGGCAAACTAAGGAAGACGTAGTGACTTGGACATTGTATGAAGAACAAAATGCAAACCTAAGTTCATGCTTCATTGTACACTGTGGGGAGCATACCTTTGATGTAAGCTTGCGTGCGCCAAGTCCACCAGTCTTATTGCCAGGCTTCTTTGCAACAATAGGCTTCTTGAAAGAATGGGTTGGAGCTCTAGGTGAGCGAACAACCTCAGACTCATTCTTCTCGTTTACAACTTCTTTTGATGCCTCTGCTAGCTTGAGATCTGGAATTGCAGCTGCTTCCTCTGAAGCCTGAGAAGCAGCAACGGGGGAGGATGGCCAACTATTATTGCCGTCTTCCGTGGTGCTTTTAGCAACCTCTTTAGTAAGTATCTGCCGGTATAAGTCAGCGGCCCTTGAAGTATACTTTGCTTCAATTTTACCACCATCTGTCCAGCCATGCTGCTTAAAGAAAGCTTGCGCACGATTGTTTCCTCCATAAACCATCATTTTCAACTGCTCTGGAGTCCAGGAATCTAAATTTGTTGACCTGCGCATTATAGCAGATGTTCAAAGCTCTGTGACAACTTTTTTTTTTTCAAAATTCCTATGGCAGATGACTCGATGGCAATCAAGTCATTTACTGTGATTTGTATAAGGTACACAGGTTTAATAAATACATAAAACTTGCAGGGGGATAAGAACATAGATGGTCAGGATTAGAAGGGAAAGAGAATGGGCTAAAACAAATAGTAAATTTATCGAATACGTGGTGGTCATAAGTTGGTGTGAAACAATTGAGATCTGTCTGATGAAACATTCCATTGACGCAGCCTAGTCAACTTGGACACATCTACTAGAAACTAGATGTAAAATATTTAAGGCCCTGTTCTTTTGAGCTGATCTTAACGGCTGAACAGCTGAACGATTGAAATGACTGAATTTCAAGCGCTTCTCGAGATAGTCTCGAGATTCGGATCAATTTCATTTGACTTGCTTTTTAAAGCGTTAGGACCCACCTTCAAAACAACAAAAAACGGATTTTAAAAACTCAAAGCATATGGCTTTTTAAAACGTAGATTAGTCGTTAAGCTGAAATGAACTAGGCCTAAGTCTCTAATACTGATGTCAGAATCATGATACAGAAACTTCACAGGTGCATCTTGCATGGATAATTCTGATGCATGCATTACAAGATTATTTATGAAATAAATTTAATATAAAAAATACAGGTGTCATATATGTCTTGCAAGTTCCCCCTGAAATTTTTTAGTACTTCACAACTTCATTCTATCTCTTTTGACATACAGAAAAGGCGATGTCTCAGACAAACCTTTTCACCAATTGTTCATGGGTCATGGCAATAGTACAGGCGCACAAAAAAATTCAGGCTACCTTGGCTACACAAAATTATATAACACGCACATTAGGGCGGGAGAGAGAGAGAGAGAGAGAGAGAGAGAGAGCTGTGGCTTCAGCAGAACCTAGCACATGCCACATGGTGTATACCCGATAATAGCTTTGCATCGATGCATTTGAACTTTAGGGCGTGCCCATTTGTTGGAAGGCAGTATTGCAAGCATATAGGATTTGATTAGACTCCAAACAATATGGAGGAGGGAAAAGCACAAGTGCAACAGAGAACGGTTCTGCTAACAGAATTTCACCTTGAGCCGTCGACAGAAGGGATTGCATATTCATCAGTACGCGCGACAATGCGACATCGTAATCGAAACAAGGATACAAGCAAAACATGATCAAATTAGGATTGTACAATCAAATCATGTATTTTTCTTTTTAGAAAAATCCCAAATGTACATATGTGGGATGAGTGGGCCACCGCACGGCGCTGGATAGAAATGATGAAGGAGGCGACCTCACCTGACGAAGGAGACGTGGACGCCGAGGCTGCGGTGGACGGCGGAGCAGTCGATGCAGAGGAAGACGCCGTAGGTGACGGAGGCCCAGGTGGGGTTCTTGGCGTTGCAGTCGAAGCACATCTGCGCGCGCAACGCAGGAATTAGGGCGCCACCCCGCCCAAAGAAAATGGGACAGGCCCGGAAAGGAGGGAAGGAAAGCGAGTACCTTGTTGTCCGATTTGGCGCGGAGCTTGCGGAAGATGGCGTTTTTTTCGGCGGCGGCAGCGGCGGCGGCGTCGGTGGCCATGGCGACGACGGGCGGAGACGGAGAGAATGGAAGGGGAAGGGATCGAGAGGGAAGGAGGAGGAGGAGGAGGACGCCCACGCGTAAAGGCGTCCCCGAAGCTAAGCTACCACTCCCAGTTCAGCCCATCACGACAAAATGACTGGGCCTGCCTCTGGGCTAGTGGGCTGTCGCTAGCTGGGCTATTTTTGCATCACAATTACATGCATGGCAATGGCACGGGCGAGGGAGAGAAGAAACCATTAGAGCATCACAATTACAGGCATGGGCGAGAGAGAGAATAAACCATTAGAGCATCTTCAATGATAAAGCTAATTACTATCTATAAGAAAGCCCCATATCATCTGTAGTTAGCTTGTAAACAATATCTTCAATAGATTAACTATAGTATTGGCTCTTAAATTAATATGGGCCCATATATAATAGATGCAATGCACCTTGTAATCCGCTACAGACAGAGGCGGAGCTTCCTTGGGGCCAAGGTGGGCCTTGGCCCCCCTACAAAAATTATTTTCCTTAATAGACAGCTTGTATGTAGTACAAATTTCATCCTAATTCAAGCATCATGGCCCCCCTCCTTGCCCGGCCCCTCCTCATTTGGCCTTCAAGCTCCGCCACTGGCTACAGACTAACCATTCTCTCTCTCTCTCCTCTACTTTTCTCCTCCACATCAACAAAGAAACGAGGTGGACTCGTTATAGATAGCTGATTTGGCACCATTAGAGATGCTCTTAGAGGGAGAGAAAAGAAACCATTAGAGCATCACAATTACAGGCATGGGCGAGAGAGAGAGAAAATAAACCATTAGAGCATCTTCAATGATAAAGCTAATTACTATATGTAAGAAAGCCCCATATCATCTATAGATAGCTTGTAAACAATATCTTCAATAGATTAGCTATAGTATTGACTCTTAAATTAATATGGACCCATATGTAATAGGTGCAATGCACCTTGTAATCTGCTATAAACTGGCTCTTGGTCAAGAGCCATTCTCTATCTCTCTCCTCTACTTTTCTCCCCCACATCAACAAAGAAACGAGGTGGACTCGTTATAGATAGCTGATTTGGCACCATTAGAGATGCTCTTAAATTGGTCAGCGGATGCAAAACAAAATAGTATAGGGGGTCTAACAGAGTTATCTTCCACCACTAAACCCATCTTCTTTTCTTTCATGCTCTAAAAATGATAGGTGTGTCTAAGGGGGGCTCACAACAAGGGTAGGAGGGGCTGGAGCCCACCTAGACCCGGTGCTAGGTCCGCCCCCGTCAGTAGCTGGCACCGGCATCCAAGAAAGCAAAGTAGGCGGCGGGTGGAGTGTTTGGTTGTTGGAGCTTAGCTCTGCAAGCTAGGCAGTGCATGTACATGCATGTTTGGCAGTGGGCGGTGGCAGGCAGCAGCGGAGGTGAACACGTACATGAGGCGCCTGCATCACCATATCATGGACATGGGACTTGATTGCAACATATATATCGATCTATATGTGCATGTTCATCAACGGCTGGTGACGCGTTGCTTTCGCCCTCTTGTTAGCCATCGCAAATATATACTCCTATATGCTAATTGAAATCCATGGACGCTTTGACGCTCTGCCTGCACCTTCAAAACGTGTGGAAAAGGATTCCCTGGCCTGCATGCGACGCAGAAGCATAATTTAGTCCTTTGCTAGCTGCATACAAATTGATTCTCTTCCAAATATTCGCCTAGTTACCAACATCTACGTGCTCTTATTGCTCCCTCGCCATATATCACCAACCTCCGTACCATGCCATTACTGCTAATTGCTTGATTTTGGGCATGTACTGCTAGCTAGTATCCAATTATAAACTATCCTATTGGGTATGTTACTTTAGAAACTCGTTTTTTCCTCTTTTCCATGTAGCATTTAATTAACTATCGATGCAAATGCAAATTACATCTGACAACGATTTTTTTTTTTCTCACTTACTTGATGCGGACGATGTTGGCTTTCAAAGCAGCCACTAAGTTATTCAAACACCTAAAAGAAACCAAGTAGCCCTGTCTACAACATCTAATTAATAGCACTAGACCGGCAATTCGAAGGTTTGTTAACTTCACAATCGCTATTTCATGTGCCCCTTTTGTGCTGTATGTTTATGCCTTTTGGAAGATCTGACAGGCCTACGGGTGAATAGGCAATTTAGATTTATTTAATTAAATTAGTCACAATTATGCGATAAGGCCCTATAGCACTACCACACTACACGTTTTCATTGGATATATATAGTTCGGTGTCCACTGTTTGGTGGAACACGAAGGCGCACACATGTGTAATTCTAGACGGAGAGCTCCATCGAATACAATCTATATCTTTTTTCATTATCTTTCCGCATAAGTAAAAGGTTTAGTTGAAATTTTTATAGCCAGCTGTTCTGGTGCCGTTGCAAACGTTTTTTGAGGAGAAAAATTTAAGATTTGAGAAAGATGGTCTCATTAAAAAAATAGGATTGACATGTATTTCAGTTTTATTTAGGTAGTAAAAACATCGAATGGTTTTACATATATAAAATTAAGCAGTACGGACGGCCGATCGATTAGGATGGAGCATATTGTACTGGAAGCAATGGTAGGCAAGTACGCCTCAGTCCAGTGGTCACTGTAGGTTTTGTAGCCAGTGGTGTGATGCGACAATGACCGCAGGAAACGAGATCCACGCACTAATCTAGCTGCTACTCCATAAAAGCAACATTTTACACGTAGCAAAAAAACCAAAAATACAGCAGTCATATGACAATGCAAATCTTTACTCCACACTAATACATCAACCATGCGAATAATGTATATAAGATTTTTTTTTATCGATCTGAATAGCTTTAAAAGAGATATTTTTTAGGTCCATTCATTCAGGTTCCATCATGCAAGTAGTGCACGTCTGCACTAGCTTTCGTTTAATGGTAGACAGAATCTGGAGCGGTTAGTATATATACTGTGTTGGCGTGGTGGTAATTTTCTTTTTCTCTTTTTACTAAGCAGCAGCAGTGTATAATTTCCATTTCCTCATTTTTTCTAAAAGAAAAAACGATGGGAGAAAGGAGAGGGTGCGTGTGGTGCTTCCATCAGGGGGTGGGGGCCACGCGACAGTGACAATAGATATTTCTTGGAGCGGACAGGGTCACGTGGCCACGTCAGGGGCGAAATAAATAAAGAAACATAAATAATGGAGTGATACGCGTGGATCACATGGCCTTACTTTACAGTCTTGCACGTTTCCTTTATTTTCCTTTCCTCCTCCCTCCACAGTCACCAGTCTGCACGCGGCTATTTAGTCAATACCCACCACCCTAACGGTGACAGCATCCACCCAACCCTTCAAACTACTTCCCTCTTCAATACATACATCTAAAAACCCCTATTTGATTCACGGTTTGATTTGGTTTTATATGATTGAGACAAAAAAAAATATTTTTCAGAGGCCATAGCGGTTTAAATTTTTTTTGGGGCTTTTTTCTCAAACATCTAAAAAGACCCCTTTTTTATCCTTTCCATGCCTTTGTTTTTTTAGACTCTCAACTTTTGTCTAACCCGATTCAAACTAAACTGCGTACGTAAGAAAACCTAAAACAATGTTTTTTGTATAACGGCAAACAAGTAGTCGAACTACTACTCATGTTTGACTAATCACTGTGTAGTACACACAAACGGTTGTTCTCTTGCCCTCTGTTGGGTGGTGCATAAAATTATCAAGTGGTACAAGCTTTGCAACTTCTTAGCACAATTGTTAAAGGGAATGATTATCTGATAAAAATTTGAATTCCAAATCTTTCATAAATTTCTCGGAGCAAGTTGGAATTATTCCGAAGAGTTTTGATTTTTTTATAAAAAAAGGAAAAGAAAAATCAATGTATTTGGCTTTTCGTAACAACAAAGCGCCAATACATTGATGACCTATTTGGTTCACGGTTTTATTTTTGTTGGCAAAAAAAGTTATTATTGTGCAGACCATTCACAGTAATATTTTGTAATTATTTTTTGAGGCTTTGTGTGGTTTTCTCAAAATCTAAAAAATATATTTAAAAGGATTTTTTAATCTCTTTTTAAGTCTCCGTTTAAAGACTATCAACTCTTACAAATACAACCAAAATCAAATCACAACCGTGAATCAAAGAGGAACGGAACGATGTTTTTAAGGTGAATATTTCTATGTAATAATCCATACATTACAAACACACAAAGTTTGCACCTACAACTTCAGAAAACCGGTAACGTAGGCCAGTGAGCTAGCTTCGGGTACTCTTTTTTTTTTTTTATCCTAGTTGGGAATTGGGATTAGTTAGTTATTCTTTTTGGTATAAAGGGTTGGTTCCTAGTGCTCCGTATGCATCAATACCCCTCGCCAAGAGGAAAAGCCGGCATGCCCAAATCCATTTCATCTGATGGTCTGAATGCTAATCCCGAGTATCACGTGCAGATGAGGAGTAAGCACTAGCGAATAGCATCAGCATGGTCCACCTCACATGCCATTTGCCAACCTCACTATTATTATTACTCCCCAATTCAATGGAAGCACGCACCACGCGAGCAAAACGTGGTAGCTCACTACCTTCTCTCTCTCTCTTTTTTTTTTCCTTTTACCTTTCCTCACTGGCTCGATTCCATTAATTTCTGCCACAGCAATAAGTGGCAAAGAGCGGAGCTTCTGAGACAGATTGAGAGCTTGTTTGGTTAACTCCACGCTTTGTCTAATCTAATCATAGACAACTGTGGCAAGACAAACTTTTATGGTGACAAAAATCAGTCTATGACGAGTGGAACCGATATCTATGAAAATGTGACAAGCCATAGTTATGATACGAATCAAACACTAGTTATAAAAACTCTGTCGTACCTAATCTTATTTGTGACAGATTTGATGACAAACCAAACAGGCCTCAACGAAGCAGCTGTTCACTGAAGAGCAAGCATCTCATCGAATTAAGCAAATCAGTTCACCAACCAAATCATCGAACTAAGGCTATGTTTTTTTCGGTTTAACAGCTTAACAGCTTATCTACGTTTTGAAAAGATAAATGTTTTAAGTTTTTTGAGTCTGTTTTTTTATTGTTTTGAAAATGGGTCCTAACACTTTAAAAAGCAAGCCAAACAAAATTGATTCGAATTTCGAGACTATCTCAAGAAGCTCTCAAAATTCAGTCAATTTTAGTCGTTCAGTTGTTAAACCGTTCAGATAAACTCGGAAGAACAGGGTGTAAGCTCAAGCTCCCATGGGCTGAGTGATTTTGGTAATTGATGGCAACTGGGTTTTTTCTAAGACAAGATCATGACGAGACAAGACAAGATCGCGACGAGACAAGACAGACGAGACAAGACAAGATCGCGACGAGACAAGACAAGATCGCGACAAGACAAGACAAGATAAGACAAGACTAGACAAGACAAGAGACAAGACGAGACAAGACAAGATCACGACGAGACAAGACAAGATCGCGACGAGACAAGACAAGATCACGACAAGACTAGACAAGATAAGACAAGACTAGACAAGACAAGAGACAAGACTCTCGTATAACTTCGTATAATGTATGCTATACGAAGTTATTACGCTTCAATACATATACATCTAAAAGTTAGTGCTGGCCATATGGACCGGTCCGGCCGAACTGAACCGGGCCGACCCGTACCGTTCACGAACCGGGCCGGCCCGAATCGGTGAACCGAACTGAATCTAGGCCGGCACCTCGGCCCGTCGGGCCGGCCCGGTTCGGTTCACATAGCAGCGCCCCGGTTCGGTTTGCTACTGTTGTATATTTATTTAATTCAATATATGTATTTCTATATATATTTTCTTTAATTTATCATGTATATTTGTGAAATATATTGGTTTTTCTTAATTTATATATATTTTTAAATAAGATAAACCAACTAATAAAAAATCGGCCCGGCCCGGTTCGGTTCAGTTCACTATGCGAACCGAACCTGGACCGAGACCCCGGTCGGTTGGCCTGGTTCGTACAGTAACCGAACCAACCAGGCCCGAACCGGGCCGGCCCATTGGCCAGGTCTGCTAAAAATCCCTATTTGATTCACAGTTTGATTTGATTTTACATGATCGAGACAAAAAAATTTATTTTTCATAGGCCATACCAGTTTAATTTTTTTTGGGGCTTCACTTTTTTTCTCAAACATCTAAAAATGACCCCTTTTTATCCTTTCCATGCCTTTGTTTTTTAGACTCTCAACTTTTGTCTAACCCGATTCAAACTAAGGCCCTGTTCTTTTCAGCTTAACGGCTTAATGGCTTAACAGCTTAATGATTTATGTACGCTTTGAAAAGACATATGATTTGAGTTTTTTGGTCCTTTTTTCGTTGGGTCATAACGCTTTAAAAGCAAATCAAACGAAATGGATCCGAATTTCAAGGCTTACCTTGAAAAACTTTCGAAATTCAGTCATTTCAGCCGTTCAGCTGTTCAACCGTTCAAATTAGCTCAAAAGAACAGGGCCTAAACTACGTATATAAGAAAACCTAAAACAATGCTTTTTGTATGACGGCAAACAAGTAGTCGAACTACTTGTCGGTGTTTGATACCAGACAAATTTGTCTCTTGGGAGATTTCGTAGTACAGTCAGGGGGAATTGTCGCCTCTAGATCGCTTCAACCGACGCTCACAGGAAGACAACCGATTTACCCAGGTTCGGACCCCCGATGCGGGTAACAGTCCTACTCCTGCGAGAGTGGTATTCTCTGAGATTTGAAATGCTCTAGCTCAAGAGCTCTTACAGTGATGGGTGTATGAACGGCTTAGGATCCAACCCCCCTCTCTCTGCCCCCGCTCCCTTTTATACTGGAAGGGGCGGACGGCTGGTTAGAGAGAGAGAGAGAGCGAGAGAGAGAATGCGGCGGGGGCGGCCCACTGGTTGGACTCCGGTCACCACGCCGCCCACTTGCTCCTGCTGACGTCCGCATCATAAATGGCTTCCTCCGATCGCTGGGTCGGACGGGACGTAGGGGGCGCCTGACACAGGCGCCAGTCTGCCCTTGTCATTTCACAGCGATGGAATGACCGCTACAGTGCGCTGGACAGGTTACAATACAGGTAATCATCCCTCTCGGTCTCGCACGCCTGAATCTCCGCATTTAATGCGGCCGATACGCTGAACGTTGGGGAAGCCTTCGCCGAGAAGCCTTCTCCCTCTGTGCGGATGCCTGCCAAGTGGGCCCGACGACCACTTGCTCGGCTAGGCCACCACGCGTCCTGTTCGGCTCGGCGTGGGGGTCTGATCGTCCGTTCTACGCCGAGCTGCCACACGTCCTACTCTGCTCGGCATGGGGGTCTGATCGCCCGCTCTACGCCGAGCTGCCACGCGTCTTGCTCTGTCTTGGCATGGGGACCCCGGTACGTTATGTACCGACACTACTACTTATGTTTGACTAATCACTGTATAGTACACACAAACGGTTGTTCTCTTGCCCTCTGTTTGGTGGTGCATAAAATTATCAAGTGGTACAAGCTTTGCAACTTCTTAGCACAATTGTTAAAGGGAATGATTATCTGATAAAAATTTGAATTCCAAATCTTTCATAAATTTCTCAAAGAAATTGGAATTATTCCGAAGAGTTTTGTTTTTTTCAAAAAAAAGAAAAAGAAAAAATCAATGTATATGGCTTTTCATAACAACAAAGCACCAAGACATTGATGACCTATTTGGCTCACGGTTTTGTTTTGGTTGACAAAAAAGTTATTTTTGTACAGACCATTCACCGTAATATTTTGTAATTATTTTTTGAGGCTTTGTGTGGTGTTCTCAAAGATCTAAAAAATATTTTTAAAAGAATTTTTTAATCTCTTTTTAAGTCACTTTTTAAAGACTGTCAACTCTTACAACTACAGCCAAAATCAAATCACCACCGTGAATCAAAGAGGAACGGAACGATGTTTTTACGGTGAATTTTGTATGTAATAATCCATACAATACAAAACACACAAAGTTTGCACGTACAACTTCAGAAAACCGGTAACGTAGGCCAGTGAGCTAGCTTCGGATACTCTTTTTTGTTATATATATATATCCTAGTTGGGAATTGGGATTAGTTAGTTATTCTTTTTGGTATAAAGGGTTGGTTCCTAGTGCTCCGTATGCATCAATACCCCTCGCCAAGAGGAAAAGCCGGCATGCCCAAATCCATTTCATCTGATGATATGATTGCTCAGTTTTGTTTTAGATAAAAAAAATACTAATAATCATGCCCAAATCCATTTCATCTGATGATCTGAATGCTCAGTTTTGTTTTAGATAAAAAAATACTAATAATCCCGAGTAGTGGGTTGCACGCGCGTGGTCAGCATCACGTGCAGATGAGTAGCGAGCACTTGCGAATAGCATCAGCATGGTCCACCTCACATGCCATTTGCCAACCTCACTATTATTATTACTCCCCAATTCAATGGAAGCACGCACCACGCGAGCAAAACGTGGTAGCTCACTACCTTCTCTTTTTTTTTTCTCTCTTCTTTTCCTTTTCCTCACTGGTTCGATTCCATTAATTTCTGCCACAGCAATATAAGAAGTGGCAAAGAGCGGAGCTTCAATGAGACAGATTGAGAGCTTGTTTGGTTAACGCCACGCTTTGTCTAATCTAATCTTAGACAATAGTGGCAAGGCAAACTTTTGTGGCGACAAAAATCAATCTATAACGAGTGGATCCGATATCTAAGAAAGAAAATGTGACAAGCCATAGTTATGATATGAATCAAATACTAATCTAAAAACTCTGTTGTGCCTAACCTTATTTGTGACGGATTTGACAGCAAACCAAACATGCCTCACCGAAGTGATCTATAAGAAAAACTCATCTTGGGCTTTGTTTATAACACGGATTGGCTCGGTTTAATAAAAACTCACCGAAGCACCTCACCTCAACGAAGCAGCTGTTCACTGAAGAGCAAGCACCTCATCGAATTAAGCAAATTAGTTAAGCATCAACCAAATCAATCACGCACCAGGATTCCTCACTGAATCAGCAAATCAGCAAAGCAGCAAGCACCTCATTGTGTTAAGCAAATCACGTAAGCATCAGGATTCACATCTCCGACTCAACAAACTAAGGCTCTGTTTTTTTTGCTTCAGTTTAACAGTTTAATGGCTTATCTATATTTTGAAAAAATAAATGTTTTAAGTTTTTTTGAATCCATTTTTCGTTGTTTTGAAAACCGGTCCTAACACTTTAAAAAGCAAGCTAAAAAAATTGATTCGAATCTCGAGACTATCTCAGGAAGCCCTCAAAATTCAGTCAATTTCAGTCGTTCAGTTGTTAAACCGTTCAGATCAGCTCGGAAGAACAGGATCTACAACTAATCACTCATCGAACCTGCAAACCAATCACTAGCAAAAGCTTTCGTTCATATGCATGCTTGCCTTACTGCTTGGTTGGAGATTTTTGGGAGGAGGACGCAGAGCCGCAGGAGGCAGAGGCAGGTCTTGGATGCTGGATTGCTGGCGTTGTGGTTTGCGGCCATCTCGTGCAGGTTTTGAACAGTGACGATGGTTGTTTGTGCGTTCGTACGTACTTGTAGGCCTACACTTTGAAAGGATTATTAGGATTAGCGATCCGTGGGCTACGACCTGCAGCAGGACAACGGTTTAATCGTTGTGTTGGACTCGGTGGCGGACGTACGATTAAAATGTAGTGGGGCAGGACTAAAATTAGTTTTGTCTACTGTTATCTAAATACGCCGCATACTAGTTAAACTATATAAACACAATAATAATAAGCACACTAGTTAATGATCGCATCCATTGGAAATTAAAATTACTAACAAAAAGACAAGAAAACTTAAATATAGTTCGAACACATAGAAGTTAAGTAATAACACCAATTTGCCAGCGACAGCTAGCCGGTTCCAGAGACTTCCGCCTCTTGGTCTCATCCTCACGCGAGAAGCGCTCGGTCTGAGCTCGTCCCCGGCCGGATCCGCTCGCCTCCTCTGCCTCCGGCGGCCTCCTGGCCGACGTTGAGGTAGGGGAGACCAGGATATTGGCTCGGGGGTTGTACAGCAGTAAGTTTCTGTTTAGTTTTATCGGTAGAAATAAAGAGGCGAGAAGGTTTCGGAGCTTCTTGGTGGCTGCTTGCTTCGGGTCAGGCTTTCTGGCGGTGCTGGTAGGTAAGGCTTCCTGGGCTCTTGCTTCTTCTCGTAGTAGTTGTAGTTTGTCTGAGACTTCGGTGTTCTCGTCTTCTCCTTGGATTTTTTGGATCTGAAAAAAGAGATGAGGGCATTGGTAAGAGGTATAGGGTTTGGTAAGTTGGTGGAGACTCCGTCGCCGTCGTCGAAGTTGATGTTGTTGGTTATCATCGGCGTTGGTTTGTTCCTTGTGGAGTTGTGCTCCTTTATTCAGGTTTTGTTGGATTTTGGTGCGAAGACGATGTTTGCTGCTAGGGGCTTTTTAATCCACTGCCTGGATGAGTCGCTCCGGAACTCGTCGATGTCGGCCATGACGTTTTTCTTTGCTGCCGGCGTGGTGAGAAGGGGAAGATTCATACTGTGTTGTTCGATCGGGTCCTTTAGTGAATTTGATGTAATTTTGAATTTGTTCTTGGACTTGGTTGTAATTTCGTGGAAGCTTCAGGAATAAAAAAGTGGTCTTGTTCTAAAAAAAATACCAATTTGCCAAAATGATGTAAAAAATCTTTAAACCGGACCATGCCACTAAATCACCTATAAAATTCAATCTATAGTTAGAAAATTGTATATTAGAGAAACATCAACTATAATTTTATATGAAAATGAACAATTAGTAAATAGAAAGCGAACATACCACTCAGACGACAATCTTGGCGGCGGAGGCAATTGCATTCTTCTAGTTTTGTAAATTAAACCAATGTAGGCAGCGGCATTGAGGCATACATATAGTGTGTTGGTGATTGATAAGCAGCCCACCTTGAGATGGGCCTTGGGCTGGTTCTGTACCGGCTCACCGCGCCTGTAG
Source organism: Raddia distichophylla (assembly GCA_005191435.1). Lineage (NCBI taxonomy): Eukaryota > Viridiplantae > Streptophyta > Magnoliopsida > Poales > Poaceae > Raddia > Raddia distichophylla. The sequence continues at coordinate 103,599 of SPJY01014425.1, forward strand.
AAGGTCCAAAAGGCCGCCCCTGGCCGTATCCAAGGAAGCATTTAGTCCGCCAGGATCTTCCCCGGGCTTGATCGGGTCAACCACACTCCCCTTAAGTTCCTACCAGGGGCGCCTCCCGGGCTAATCCTTAGCCCGGGAGAGGGTCCCTCGGGCAGTCAGCCTGTCTGTGGGCAGGTGGCGACAGCTGTCGTTTCCCACCACACTTTCCCTGGCCTTGACCGGGAAGAATTGTGTTTCCCGGGGAACCCGCAGCCCGGGGAGGAACACGCGGGCAGCTCTGTTTGTCGTTTGCCTTCCTTTGGCAGGCGGCGAACGGTTGTTACGCTATACGACGCCCCCAACGGGCGGCGCGAGGCTGGCTCGGTCCGGTCAATGCTATATTGGGGATAAAGGGAAAGTGTTTTCTCCCTAAAGAAGGCTTCTCCCCGTATCGGCGTTCCAAGACAACAAGTGTCCAGTACTAACCTGATCAGTTTTGTCGACGGTTGAGATATCGATCTCAAGTCGATTAAGGTTCTTGAGGACGGGAGATAGGAAACACGCCGAACAACACGAACAGCAACCAGCGACAAACAGGGAGACAAGGGTTTTTATTCTGATTCAGGCCTCTCGGGAGAGATAATAGCCCTACGTCCAGCATTTCTTTATGTCAAAGAGTATTACAAGAGGAGGCTCGACGAGACGAACAAGTCGCGGCGAGATTATGGGTGTACAAGATGTATTATGCCAGGACCTCGTGCCCTCTACACGCCGTAGGGGCTCGGTTTATATAGTGTTGAGGAACCGACCTACCGAAGGATAATCGGGTCGGGCTAACTATAAGATCGTAACGAACTCATGCATGCCAAATACATCCTATGGCAGATAAGGTAAACTCCAATTCTTGGGGACCACGACCCCTATTCCAATCGGGGAAACCAACATCCGGGTCTTCACGTAGCCGTGCAGAACTCTTACTCGAGTCGGACTCGAACACGATGCATTGGGCGCCACGGATCATACCGATCAGGGGGTTGTTCGGTACGACGCACATGGGCCTAATAGAACCTTCCAGGGAGCTGGACCCTGGTAGGCTATTCTACTGGGCTGTCAGGGAGTGGGCCATGGCAATGGGCCGTGATTTTATCCCCGACAGCTAGCCCCCGAGACTCAAGTGGAAGGACTCACTAGAGTGGGGTCTTCCTCTTGAGACTCCAAGTCACGAAGAGGGTAATTTTGCTGTTACAAAGCTGCTTCGTTGGCTTCAAGGTGCTCAGGTTAGTCCTTTTCTTTTTCTTTTTTTCCTTTTTATCTTTTGATTAACATATCCGATTACCGAACCAATTTCAAAAATGGATTCCTAACGTTTTTTTCGAACGAAACTAGATCGCCCTTGCTATATAAATTTCAAATATTTAAAATTCAATTTTTTTAACTTCTAAGCTATCAACCAAACACCATCTCAATGCCTGCATGTACTGAGCCTGCTTGCCCTCACCCAGGCTGAACTTGGCTAGGCCAAGCTCGTCACTCAACCAAACACACCCTTGATCGTTGTGTTGGACTGCTGATCTGTTGGGTGTTCCGCTAGACGTGAGCCATAGGGTTGGAAAAATAGCTCACATCTCACGGTTCGGCTCGGCTTGGACGTGCTACCGAGTCTAAGTTGAGCCCACTTTTGAGGCTTGTTAAAACAACGAGCCGAGTCTGTCTCGGCTCGTTTCTGATCGAGCTCGTCGACAGATTTTGAATGCGAAAACATCTTTGCCTCTTGGCTCAGCTTGGCTCAGAGGTGTTACCGAACTAGAGCGGAGCCCACTTTTGAGGTTCGCAAAAATGGCGAGCTGAGCCTGGCTCGATTCGTTTTTTACCAAGCTCGATCGAGCCAGTCTTGGTTCGGATCAGTTCGTTTCCCCCCTAGCGAGCCTTGAGCAATCCAGGTACCAGCTCCCATATTTGACCTAGCTGGGAAAAAAGCTCAAGCACGGGCTCGTTATCCTGCGAGGTGAGCCAAAATGAGCGCGTGGTGAATAGGTGCATACATAGAGATAACAATCAGGTGCAGTATAGCTTTTTTGCATTGTATTTTATCCGTTATCACAGCAGAAATAAGCCTTGCGGATCTGAAACTGAAATGAACGCTTTCTTTAGGGCTCGTGGTGTGCGGTGGACCACCATTACCAACCAGCTGCGGGCTGCGGCTGCCCCACCTATATTTGTTTATGTTTCTTCGTTGATTACAAATTGATTTACTAATTTAATCTCCCGATCAAATAAAATGAAATGCACGTTACGTTACATCAGTGCGTAGCCACATAAGCTCACACCAAAAGAAAATAAATAAAGAAGGGTCGCTGAACACGTGAAAATGGGCGGCCCAGATTTTTTCCGGCAGGTTTTCAACGATTGGATCTGTCGCTGCGCCTTGCTGATCACGTGGGCACAGTCAACGGTCAAATAAGCCGGCATCGCTCTTCCACTTGCAAGTCACACCAATCTCGTGCTCCTCCTGTATTAAATTAAAATAAACACAAACAGAAGCCGGCAGATATACCTTACCTACCGCGTCCCCAAGAATTGAAAGTGCTCTTCCACTTGGTTTTTCGGATTGGAGCAGACGTCGTGATCCCCAAGAATTGGAGTATACCTTATCTACCGTGGAACGTATTTGGCATGTATATAAGTTCGTTACGGTCTAGTAATTTGTCCGGCCCGATTATCCCTCGGTAGATCGGTTGCTCAACGCTATATAAACAAGGCCTCTACGGTATGTAGAGGGGTCGATCCAGCTCGACTTGAAGCTTAGATCGCATACTACTTCTTGTACACCCATAACCTCGTCGAGACTTGTTCATCTCGCCGAGTTTCTCATTGTAATCCTCTTTCATATAAAGAAGCGCTGGACGTAGGGCTATTATCTCTCGGAGAGGTCTGAACCAGGATAAAAACCCTGTGTCTCCCTGTTGCTCGTTGATTGCTGTTTTGTGTTGCTCGGCAAGTCTTCTATCTCCCTTTCTCAAGAACCTTAGTTGACTTGGGACCGATATCCCAACCGTCGACACAGGGGATCGAGAAAAAGAGAGAGGTTGGGTGTGTTAATAAGTAAATGGGTCATAGGTGAACATGTACGGTAGCTAGGTGCGGTGTATTATATGTGGTATTCTTGTTTGAGCCGCATTTATTTTACTTTGAATCAAAAAGTAAAACACATTTGTCCTTTTCAGTTTTTATTTCTATCTTGAAACCACATTTTGGAGCCATAAGAAGCGAGTCGAATGAAGCATATTGAACTTTTTAATCTATGTTAGCAAGCTCCCGAGGTTTGACTTATAATAAAACAAGACAATCAACATATAGGATAAACCGAAGAAAACAAGCCCAATCGAACTTTGACCCGACCATCCCTAGTGCCTCGACCCGACTTCGCTCTTGGTAGGAAACAAAAGAGAGAAAAACCTAACCTAGGTTGGTTCGTTAGCCTATGAGTCAGGCCATTGGTTTCATCATGTGCCTTCATGAGCATCCACAGTGTTTAGAGACAATAGTTGATGCAGACCCTAGGACAAAACCCACAACTATAACTTAAACTAGGTGAGAACCCCGCGCTTCGCGCGGGTCCAATAACACATGAACGGTAATATTAAACCTATATTATACATGATCATATCACTGCGTGCACAAATTAAAGCATCACAGGCAGGTAACAGCTGAGTAAGTAAGAAAACTTTCCTTTGAGAAATCATGGTGTTTGCCTTCCGTACAGATGGATGACCTCCATGGTAGTGAGATAGTTTCAAGCTTTTCGTGGTTTTTATCTTTAACAGGAGAGTAATAAACTAAAAAAAAATATGTTGGTTTGCTATAATAGTTAACCCAAAAGAGATAGAGGTCTTTTGCTGTAGTAGCTTTTGCGCGGCAGGAAATCCACCCCGTACGTAATCTGACAGTGTGTAGAGCCAGTAAAACGTGAAAACATGCAGGACACTGATGGCTGTAATTAAAAATTGGGTACGCCATCTAAATTTTCTATCTTTAACTGAAGCTGAACAAACTGAATATTTTAAGACAACTTTTTGTCCTCATTGGCTGAATATGAATGAAGGCATCAGTTAAATGTTGTCTATCCCCAACTTCTTTGTGAAAAACCTGCCCATTATGAAATCAGAGAATGGATATTGTAAACAGTTCAACAGGATCTGGGACAGCCTTATGTTTGAAACAAACTTTGGTCTCATTCTTTTCATCCTATCTAACCTCTCTTTCACTTTACAGGCCCAATAAACAGCCCCTATAATCCTGCAATAGCAAATTATCATCCACCAAATTCACTTTTCTTTGGCAGCAATGAAAATAAAAGTAATCACCCACTTGGTCTAGCATGATTATGGAAACAGAAATGATACCTCACATCACTTTAACAATACGACACTTGGAAAATAAATTATTGACAACTTCAAGTTGATTAGAGGAACGACAGATTGAAACATTGGATTTTCCTAACCATTGTTGTTTCTCCATGTTCTCTTGTAAGGAAATGCTGTTTTCTCCAAAGATCATAGGAAGATTCTAATTTTTGTTGGAACTTTTTCCTTGTACTTATTCTTACAAAATCTACTTTTATTTGTTATGGCTAGGAACCTCAAAATGTTTGTAAAATGAGTCGACAGTAAACAGTATTTTTTAGTCTAAATTCCACACACCAACATCTCTAGAAGTACACATGTAGATTCCCAGCGAAAAAAAACTAACAAAAATTAGGAAATATCTTCTTTTACCACCTCCCAACAGGTTTAATAGAACCTTATGGTAATACAGTTTGGCCTAGGAGTTTTATTAGATCTCATACCAAACGCAATGTGTTTTCTCCTCCAAACAGAATGGTTTTACCAACTCAACATTTTCTTCTGCAGTTATCCTAGCATCAGGAGACCATAGACCTTCAAACATTTTAAGCTTAATAGGCTCACTCACACCAAACGGATTTTCATAATAATCAGTTGCATGCTCTAATAAAGCTTCATCTCCTTCAATAACGCTATAGCCATCCTGCAGAGAGAAAAAAAATAGCTTTGTACACCCTCCATTAGCTACTCTGTGTAACTGGCATATTTGGTGTATGTACAACTATCGCTAGTACAATTTGTTCAACTCATCTACCATAGCTATTTTTCCAGTTGCCTCGTCAGTAACGAAAACACAAAAAAAAAAAATGAAGATGGCCCGACGGGATGAGCAGGTCGATGGCGGCACCTGCGTGGAGGATCGCTTGAAGCGCAGCGGACAGCAGAAGGGCAGAGATGGATAATAGAGGAGACCGTGCAAGCAGCGTCAGGCGGTGGCGGCTGGCGGCGAAGCAAAGTTGGGAGGAGGCGAGCGGCTGGGCGGTGAGCACGCTGTGGATTTGCCTAGTTGGGGTCTAGAATTAGGGATTATGGAATTGGGGATCAGGAAGAGTAGGCTTGGACAGGAACAGAGGTTGGAGGCACAGGATGAAACTGGTGAGGAGCTGGAGGGCAAGGATTCGATCACTGTTCCTGGTACAGTAATGCGGCGATGTGAACGTGTCAGTGCGTGGAGCGAACGCCGTACCTCTCTACGATTACATACATAGATGGATAAATGTGAAACACTCACCGTCGGAGCAACACATCGTATAGATGGTTGAATACATTTCTGAGATGCTTTAAAGCAGCTATTGTACCTGAATAGGTAGCTTTAATTGAGATTAGAATTCACATTAATTCGTGGCGGCTACGGTTAGGAGTGAATCAGCCTTTGGAGGCTTTGAGTAAGTTATTGAATAGAATAAAATAATAATGTAATTGTGATGGATGCAAGCATTTTTAGGAAAGTGGAAATGCAGTGAAGGCCAAATAAAGCCGTCCCATTTGTTCTGGGGAAGACGGCAGGTCGGCAGCAGCACAGCCGCTCGCTGACGGCGACGAAGCCGGCGGTTACACAAACCGATCGATGGCGGTGGAGCCTGAGCCCTGAGGTAAAAAAAACACCGACTTTACTACTTTACCCTTGGGCATTGGGCATTGGCGAGCAGCAGCAGCAGCCGCACGCGGCGCCAAAGAAAGCCATTTTACCCCTGCGCGGCGCCGGCGCCAGTGCGCCACCAACCATTCCCCAAATCCCCCCGAGCCCAACCCATCGTCCCATCCCTCTCTCTCTCTCCCCCCCATCGCCCATCGCTTCTCCCTCCCCGCCCTCGCCGCCGATGAATCTCTGGACCGACGACAACGCCTCCATGATGGAGGCCTTCATGGCCTCCGCCGACCTCCCCGCGTTCCCTTGGGCGGCGCCGCCTCCCCCCGCGCCGGCGGCGGCCTTCAACCAGGACACGCTGCAGCAGCGCCTGCAGGCCATCATCGAGGGCTCCAGGGAGACGTGGACGTACGCCATCTTCTGGCAGTCGTCCATGGACGTCGGCAGCGGCGCCTCCCTCCTCGGCTGGGGCGACGGCTACTACAAGGGCTGCGACGACGACAAGCGCAAGCCCCGCCCCGCCACGGCCCAGTCCCAGGCCGAGCAGGAGAACCGCAAGCGCGTCCTCCGCGAGCTCAACTCCCTCATCTCCGGCGCCGCCGCCGCCCCCGACGAGGCCGTCGAGGAGGAGGTCACCGACACCGAGTGGTTCTTCCTCGTCTCCATGACCCAGTCCTTCGCCAACGGCCTCGGCCTCCCCGGCCAGGTCCTCTTCGCCGACCAGCCCACCTGGATCGCCACAGGCCTCTCCAGCGCCCCCTGCGAACGCGCGCGCCAGGCCTACACCTTCGGCCTCCGCACCATGGTCTGCCTCCCCGTCGGCACCGGCGTCCTCGAGCTCGGCTCCACCGAGGTCATCTTCCAGACCCCCGACAGCCTGCCCAGGATCCGCTCCCTCTTCAACCTCACCGGAGCCGGAGCCGGAGCCGGAGGAGGGGGATCTGGATCCTGGCAGCCCCCGCCGCCCGCCGGGGGCGACCAGGCCGACACGGATCCGTCCGTGCTCTGGCTGGCCGACGCGCCGCCGGTCATGGATATCAAGGACTCCATCTCGCCGCCGTCCGCCGACATCTCCGTCTCCAAGCCGCCCCCGCCGCCGCAGATCCACTACTTCGAGAACGGCAGCACCAGCACGCTCACGGAGAACCCCAGCCCCTCCGTGCACGCGCCGCCGCCGCCTGCGGCGGCCGCGCACCAGCCGCCGCACAGGCAGCACCAGCATCTGCAGCAGCACGGGCAGGCTCATCAGCAGCAGGGGCCCTTCCGCCGGGAGCTCAACTTCTCGGATTTCGCGCCCACCGCCTCCGTCGCTGCGGCAACCCCACCTTTCTTCAAGCCAGAGTCAGGCGAAATCCTCAACTTCGCCGCGGACAGCAACAGCCGTAGGAACCCGTCGCCGGCGCCCCCCGCCGCGACGGCCAGCCTGACGACGGCGCCCGGGAGCCTCTTCTCGCAGCACACGGCGCCGGCGAACGACGCGAAGAACAACCCGAAGCGCTCGATGGAGGCCACCTCCCGCGCGAGCAACACGGCGGCGGCGGGGGGCAACGAGGGCATGCTGTCCTTCTCGTCGGCGCCGACGACGCGGGCTTCGACCGGCACGGGCGCGCCGGGCAAGTCGGAGTCGGACCACTCGGACGTGGAGGCGTCGGTGCGCGAGGTGGAGAGCAGCCGCGTGGTGGCGCCGCCGGAGGCGGAGAAGCGGCCGCGCAAGCGCGGGAGGAAGCCGGCGAACGGGCGGGAGGAGCCGCTGAACCACGTGGAGGCGGAGCGGCAGCGGCGGGAGAAGCTGAACCAGCGGTTCTACGCGCTGCGCGCGGTGGTGCCCAACGTCTCCAAGATGGACAAGGCGTCGCTGCTGGGCGACGCCATCTCCTACATCAACGAGCTCCGCGGGAAGCTCACGGCGCTGGAGTCCGACAAGGAGACGCTGCACTCGCAGATCGAGGTGCTGAAGAAGGAGCGCGACGCGCGGCCGGCGATGCAGATGCAGATGGCGGACGGCGGCGGCGGGGCGCGGTGCCAGGCGGTGGAGATCGAGGTGAAGATCCTGGGGCTGGAGGCGATGATCCGCGTGCAGTGCCACCGGCGCAACCACCCGGCGGCGAGGCTGATGACGGCGCTGCGGGAGCTGGACCTGGACGTGTACCACGCCAGCGTCTCGGTGGTGAAGGAGCTCATGATCCAGCAGGTGGCCGTCAAGATGGCCAGCCGCGTCTACTCGCAAGACCAGCTCAACGCCGCGCTCTACGCCCGCATCGCCGACATGGCCGCCGCCGCCCGCTAGGCGCTAGCTCATGCGGTCCAGCCCAACCCGATGCATCACCATGATGATGCATCCTGTGTTGTTGTTGTTGTAAAATTTGTCGTAAAGAAGAAGAGGGCGGGCGATCATCGTCATGGTCGCCTCACCTTGTTTTTTTGGCAGTAGATCAAGTGTTTAGTAGCATAATTAAGCGTCCGTTGGTGACTGTTAATTGCTCATAGCTTGTGGTGACTCGTGATGGGTGATGTTGTTAATCCAACTGTATATATGGCTTGTATGGTGCTGCGTAGTACTCCGTAATTCATTTCTTCTTGATGAGCAACGAGAAGCTCAAGGTGATGGAGAGTGATTAGGCACATGTGACATGTGAGTCGGGTACTCGGGTGGGTGGAGGTCACACCCATCAATCGCAGAGACGGGAGGGGGAGGCGCATGATTGCCAAGTTGGGGAAATGAACATGGCCTTGGCCTGCTCGGATTCAGCGCACCAGGGACACCAGCGCGAGCAGAGCGCCATTCGCCCAAGCAACCGCCGCACGAGATAATAGTGTGTGTATGTCTCCACCCCACGCCGCGACAAAAGTAGCCTACCTAATGTCCGGCCGCTAGCTACGCGTGTGTAATCCGTAAGCAAAGCTAACCAACATAATTCTATCTTTTAGAAATACAACTGAATTGAGCGGTTGCGGTCGAGGAAGTAATGTGTCATTTTATGTTTCTGCCATTCAGGCACCAGTGGTCTAGTGGTAGAATAGTACCCTGCCACGGTACAGACCCGGGTTCGATTCCCGGCTGGTGCATATTCTTTTTTTTTTGTTTTTTCAACATCTTTCTTATGGAGAAGCCCAACTGGTTGTCTATATGGTAGCGAGAGGGTTGAAGTTGAACTGAAACCAAGCGCACAGGTTCTCACACGGACGCAGATTAGTGTAGCACAAGGTCATTGCAATATTTCGGCCCAAACCGGAAACACCATTCATTCATCTCTCATCTATAAAACCCAAATTGAATCGATACACATTTTCAGCTGGAAAATTCTATGGACAGAGATGTGTTACAAAAAGAAAAGCATATGCTTTACATGTACAAGAAACGAGCAAGAAGCCGGCCTCTATGTAATGGAAAAAACTGTACATGCTATGTACTGCAGGCAGCGCCTGGTCTGCCCCATGGTAAACAGTATGGTGGAACAAACTCAAAACCGTACTGTGCTCTTGTAACCTTTCCCGCTCCCACTTTGTTGTTGTGTCCAATTCACTCTGTAAGGGCCATCAGCTTCAAATGCTTTGTATCATTCAAATTAACTTGTTTTTGCTATCAGTGCTGGTAAGAATGCCGTCCACTGGGAATTGTGGGAGCTGAGGGTGGAGTAGGAGATGATGACGGTAGCCGGACCAATGCAGGTTGAGTTGGGGGTGCTGTGAGGGCGTAGGTGAGCCTTGATGAGGAACTCTCAATGAGACCTGCAACTCCAGCAGCGGAAGATTGTGCGTTGGAAGGGAGGAACAGATCGTGTTTCTGGTCCTTGTAAGCACTCCATACCTGAAAATTAAATCAATCTTATTTAGCTCATTAAGATTTCTCTCTTAGTAATGAATTACAGCTTGTCATGAATTAAGATCAGGCATGTCTGGTTTGTAGCACCAATTTCATCAACTACCATGAACAGTCGACTTGAGTGAGCTGTTGTGGGTTACTTACATCAGAAGAATTCAGGATTTCACGAACTTTAGCGCAATGTGCGCCTTCCGTTGCAAAAGCATGAAGTACCTGTAAATCAAAGACAAAAACAGATGGCCATATCAAATATAATGACAAAATAACAAATAAGGGGTAGAAGCCATTCAAGCAAATGCAAGAACAAAAATACATCAACACCAAAACATATTGTATTGGCTATCAGGTTGTTCTGAACACAGTTCTAAGATGTATTTCTTATGTCGTGTTCTAATTACTTATGGGCCACATTTTTCTAATATACAAAGAGAAACTATAGAAAATGCCGCCACGTATTTTCTGGTTCAAAATATTGCAGGATATGCCACTATGTCTACAACGTGCTAGATATAATATTGTTTGCCAATACACCCAAGGTATCCAAAACAAGCCAAAAGGAAGATGGGCTTCCTAGATCTGCCCATCAGCTGCCTAAAAAATGTATATGATCAAGCCGACTATGTTTTGATTGCATCAAACTCATGCAATGGCCTGCAAAATTTGAGCTAAAAATGTTGAGCTAAAATGCTAACCAGAAATACGATCCTTACCTCCACTGCTAATACACGCCCAATTGAAGCCTCTGACTCATTCCACTTCATCTGGTTACGGAGTCCCTGCCTTCCACCAGCTCGCCAATCGAGAATGCCAAGGAGAACATCAACAAGACCAACCCTATTTCGTTTCATAGTAAAATACACAGCAAAGATTAGTTGTGAAAGAGTTGAACATACATGCAAAACTAGGTTCATCGAATATATGGCAAAGAACAACAATGTTGCCAGTAGCTTTGGTTGATCCTAATTTAATTTCATACAAAACCGCTAGCTTTTCCATTTTCAGTCAGCAGATGTTTTTGAAAAAAACAATGCATCAGAGTACTTCTGCAAGGTTAAAATGGAAAGAAGGCAAATCCATGTATGTAAAAGACTTTTGAAGCTACCGATGTAATGAATAGTGATAGTTGAAGGCCAAATATTTTTTGAACCAATTGAGAGACAACTTAAAGCTGCCAAGTCAACTGAGAACATTTATATGAGAACTTAAATCAATTCTTCTACATTTGATGATTTGAGAGCAGATGTATAGGAAGTTGGAGTGGCTTACTTCAACCCTTGAGCAACAAGCGCATCTCTGGCACGATTACCAGCGCCAACAACACGCTTTAGTGTCTCCAACGCCAGTATACTTCCGCCTTGCCATCCAATTGCTTTCATCAGGAGTGGCACAACCTGCAAGATAGCTCAAGGAAGAAAAGATTATGATAGGACCTTCAAGGTGAAATTCATGAACTATGTGTTTTCTATCATCATATTGTACTTCCTTTTTGGGTCCTTAACTAATGAGAGCACTGCGATACAGCCAACAAGACTACCAAACATGAAGGTTCTGCTGTTGGGTAACAAAAGAGCCAGAAATGGAATCTCCACATCCTTTTTTAATGCTACAGGACTAAATGATAACTACTGACGGCAAAACTGCATTCCAGATGCACACTAAACAGCAAGACTTATCATGAAAAACACTTCAGAGGAAGTCAGATCACAAAAGTGATAATGCTGTGGTGTCATCCAAAAAATGCTATGAAAAAGTAAGATAAACAAGGCATCTCAGAAAGAGTTACAACAAACACAGAGAAATTGATTTGAATTATGTACCTGAGGAGTTCCTACACTCGTCGCTGCCATAGCTTCTGCACAAGTTGTGCTAGATGCCAGCTGATGTAGTACTCGCAAACAACTAAGGCGAACACGCTCTTGTGGAGTTTGCATGGTGGTCTCAGAGACACCATCAGAGTTGTCTTGTTCAACAGATTCTGCTTGCAATCTCCTTGTGTCCTGTCCACATGCCATAGTCTCCCTCCTTCCCTCATAGGCCATAGCTGCAACCAACTTCGGTACATAACCTAGGTAACCAACATGGTCTGCGAGTGCCGGATGAACACGCAACAAGGAAACCAGCGCAGCGGAAAGCAGCAAAGGAAGCTCTGGATCGACAGCATTTGCTTCGTAGTGTGTAGCAGCAACTGAGGAGACATACTGATCTAAAAGTCCTTCAAGGAATCTTTTAGGATTTCTCAGTGGGAACTTGGGATCCTTTAAGAAGAGTCTCACATAAATTCCACCAACCTGAAATTTGCACAGCATGGTGACATCTGAGCCAAAGGTTACGAAATGCAGGTAACTGGATAATTCTAGAACAAACGCTACCTGTGGTTCATCCTTCATTACATGTTGGCCAGATGCTTGTTCAGGCACATCCCAATCAATAACACGTCCTTTAATCTGCTCTTGGTAGAGATCTGATGCCATGGTTGACAGCTGCGCAGAGAGAGAAGCTGCCATTGCAGGCGTCCATACAAGCTCAGGAGTTTCTGTTGTCTGTTCAAGAGATGAAATGACAGCTTCACCAGGTCCATCTCTAATTGCAGCAACCAAGCCATCAGGCAGGAATCTGGCAAGTGTGATGGCCACCCTGGGACCATGCATTGGCTGTCCAACAAGCTTGCCCAGTAATGATGCGGCTGCAGCTCTTTGTTGTATAGGGATTTCTTCTAAATGGTATAAAAAAAGTGAGAAATGTGCAATTAAATCTATAATCCAGCGGTAATAAATCAAACAAGAATAAATTAATGCAAAAGGGAAACAATTATAGCGAAGCAAAGTTTATTAAACGCATAAGAACTTTACTGAGGTGGGACTGAGCAATACAAACTAGGAATTCAAGCCAAATTTTAGAAATTGAATTAATCAAACATGCAACTGTGCACAAAAAATTCAGTTGCCATTAACAAAAAAGAGAGCATGAAAAATGCTACAAACATCTAAATTACACCGACACATTTGAAATAATGACAAATGACAATAAACATTGGTCATATCTAAGTATAGTAATAGGTTAATAGCACACAAAAGTAATCACCTTGAAGTGGCAACATAAGTTCAAGAATGTATACTACACCACCATGTTTGGCAGCTGCCCAGGCCAGCTCTGGTGTGCTGGCCAAAGAATAAAGGACAGCAAGTGCTTCATCCCTGCATAAAGGATTGCAGTGCAGAATCTGAAATAGCAAAATGAGACTTGTCCTTTCTGCAACCATGGCCTCCAAACAAGGAGCATGCTTTGTCAAGAGAGAAAGAACACTTAGACAGATTTGTAGAATGTTGCTTTCAGGAGGAACAGGCAGAGCAAGGCATTCAAAAAGAGGCGTCAACCGCTCCTTGGAAGAAAAAACAGCCGCCAAGCTTGGATTGCTTGTCAGAAGATTCTGCAGCATAAAAAGTTGCATACAATTCAAAAAATATCCCTCACACACCAAAAAACCTCACTTCAAAAAAAACATGAAGTTCTTAAAAATGTTGTACCTGAAGTGATATTAACCCGCTTCGAAGGTTTATAATCACTTCACAGTCGCCATTAGTTATTTCTTTACTGTCTTTTTCACATGAGCTGTCTTCTTTTCCTTCTTTGGTTGAATCACTGAATCCACCATTTTCAGTAGCAGATGTATCAGTGACTGAACCATGCTGATACATCATATTTTCCTCCAAATTTATTGAATTCCACTTTTGTACTAACCCTGCTATAAAGTTAACCAGAGCAATGCAAAAGCCTTCCTGGTCACTTATTTCGTAATCCGGCTGATTGTTGTAAACTCTAAGGTATACATTACCAACATTTAATTCTTTAGACAAAGCTTCATAGGTGAACAACTGTGATTCTGTCAAATCGTATGAACCATTAGATCCTTGACTGGCACGTTGGTGATCTACAAATTTGAGAAGCTCTCCTCTGGTGGAAGAATTCCATATGATCTGCAATAAAAAGTAAAGGTCTCCTTAAGCTAAAAATCACCTTCACACGTATAATCACAGTAGTAGATTGCTGTGAAGAAAACAATTACACAAGTAGTGTCCCAAGGAAAACAGATTGCAATTGCTCCATATGAAGCAGTAAAATGAAGTATATTGAGAGGAAAAGGTATGCATCGGCTGTTCATACTGTGGGTGCGTAAGAGACAAGGCCCGCACTGATAATGATTCCATAAATTGAGTTTCAGGCCTTGTTCTTTTCTGTGTTACGCACTGTTGCGTATTACTGCAGCAAATGCACACCGTTGCGTATTACTGTAGCAAATGTTGTTATTTTTATATAGCCTATATGTTGTGATAATTTGTAACGATTTTTCCATGGCCTTTAGTAGTCCTTCCAAAGATGCTAAAACTACTTTTAATTTTTTTTTTTATGATTTTAGACCTCTTTTCGAGGGCTCTCAATTTTGCTGCAGTAATACGCCAACGCAATGAAGCGCGTCAATGTGAATGTGTGCCCCTAGTAATGAACATTTTACCTTTTGTTGTGCGTGCCAATGGTTGTGGTAAGGAGCAAAATACAAGATATGTATGTTCAAAAGATATACTATTGACAAGGATTTATGCAGTGTTGTAGCCATATAATACAATTGAAAATAAAACCAATTACCTCCGGCGACTCTAAGTTTGAATTTAAATTTGATAATAGCTCTTTGGGTTGTTGGTTTCTTAGCATATCAGCAAGCTTGGGAGTAAGAAGTGCCCTTAATGCATTGAAAGCAGGCTGGTTGGATGGGCTTGATATCGCATTGCCACCAAGACCACAAAGCCTTGACAAAGCCTGAGATGCATGTACAGCATGTAGATTTTTAGCAATTTGTACCCTTGCCCCAACACCATGCACTTCGTTTGTCTCATTCTCTTCTGCTGTTGAATCATATTGAAGCAGTAGGGGCAACACATACCTGCAAGTACATTAATTAGATATATCACATATATAATTTTGCATGTCCACATGCCTTCTTTTCTCCTTACATATGTCTCATTTTGATTTAGTTAATGATGATAATATCTAAGTAAAAATGTATTCAGTACCAATATCCAGGTAATTATAACGTTCAAAACAAGGATAGCAGAGCGGTACCATAAAAATCCAGCCGCTAGAAGAGCATCTTGCAATTCAGATGACACAGAAATGTTAGCGGCTGTCAGCAGAGCAGCATCCACAGCTAAGGGAACAAATTCAAGTTCAGTGCAGTGCACAATATCCTCAACAAGGCCACCAAACCTAAGAATCTCGACTCTTCCTGACTCAAACTGGCTGAGAACAGAGAATGTGTTCATTATGTTGGTGACTATTCTTGCTGCTGGTTCATTTGCCAATGTTGTGGGCTGAACAATGCACATGCAACGTGAAAGAAGTGTGGCCAGCAATGGGATGCCACTATCTCGTATAAGCTCTTCTCCATTTAATGAAGACGATGCACATCTAAATGAGCACAACAAAAATATGAGTTAGCTGTTAAGAGAAGACATAACACATAGTTAAGAGTAAGTTTGTCTTAGCTTACGTCAGCCAAATTAGCTCTGAAGCGGCTATCAAAAGAGGGGCCCTATCAGACGAAAGAAAATTGCTGTCATCCTTATCTACAGTAACTGCATTCAGTAACATAGGATAGCCAGCATATTTGAATGGTTCCAAGACATGTCCATATCTCTTGTACAAGATGCACTGTGCCTTGAGTAAGAGTAGCAGCCTCCAGACTTGTGGTCCTTGCAATCCTTGCATACTTGCCTGTGAGTATAGATAATAGATTCAATGTAAATATCCGTTAAAAAAAGATTTAACATAAATAGTCACCAGTGATAAAATATATCTTAATGTGCCTAGCTATTTCCATGCATGTTCAGCTTTACCTCACACTAACTTCCAGGATGAGTGGTGTGATAGAAAATTTGATTGCTAAGAGCATAAAAGAAATATGCTGTGCCGGTCTAATTGATCCAAGAAAAGAAGAATCAAATATAATAGTGTAATTTGTAATAAGAAACACAAAGTGAAGGTCCTGGAGAGTACTTAAAATGCAAATTCTTAGAATAAATGCCTTTCACTAAACAAGAAATTTACCAATCTTCAACAGGTCCCTCTTTTGATACTTGATCCATTTTGTGTTGTTACAACTTAGCAATAGATTTTTTTTGTCGAGAAATTTCTCTAACAATAATCCTTAGGAAGCCCAGAGAGTAGCAACCTTAAAGGATGTTCAAGGTGGTTATGTAGATATACATGCCTAACTCCATATGCCAAAGAAATCATCGTGTTTATTAAGGGTGACTCCAATTAAATCAAACTACAACAAATCAAGCATGCAAAAAGAGCTGGCATCATCGCCATCAAAACAAAGGATCACCTGCAATCGCTCGTAAGCCTTTTGCACAGCAACAAACTTTTCTCTGCCCTCAGGGTTCTTGTCTGGATGATATTTTATTGCCAGCTTACGGTACTGGCGCTTAAGCTTCTCTTCATCGATGTTTTCAATATTATTTACCAAACTGGCTGAACTTGACTCGGATGATTGCTTGGTAATACCATTCTCACCAAGCACAAGATCATCAAGCGAAATCTCCAGTATCTTGCAGGCTGCTTCTTCAGACAAATCCATTGGACGGCGAGTTAACTCTTCGCGCCACATTGCCAACAACGACTGCAAAAACTCCACATGTTCAACGATGGGCCAATTAGGAAACCTGATCTCATCGCATAAGTTCCGAAGATAGTAACGATGGCACCACATCTCATCTTTCAGATTTGGGTACGTCACAGGTGGCATAGGAGCATAATCATACAATGAATGGCAATGTTGCGACAGTTTTTGAGGAAAATCACCAAGATGTTGCAGAACCTGAGAAAACAAATAGGATGCAAAAAGATACTTTGAAATAAGATTAAAAAAAAAGAATTTCAAAGCAAATGTTGTAACAAATACCAACAAAGGGACCAGGTAAAATACCTGGCGAATAAGATTTTCTGCCCTCATCTTGTGAGTCCATATAATTTCTGGTGTGTCAGAATCAGAAACCATGGCAGCAGCAAATGCGGAAGGACCACTGCGTTCTAAAACATACAACAATGATTCTGGGAGCAGTCCACCAAGTACACTACGCTTTGCCAAAGGTAATGATGAAGACACTGCTGCCTCTTCGCCGCCATGAAAAGCTTGATGAGTATGTGTGGTTGAAAAGAGGTGTGCAATTGATAAAAGATTTGAACCGGGATATGCCAATGCAAAGTAAAAGGCACCGGTACTATATAATCGAATCATAGCTTTGGGGTTTCTTGTAACAATAGCCTTAAGCAAAGAGCCAGCTGCTTCAACAATATTTGGTTCCCCAGTAAGCATAGCCTATAATATTTCAAATTGTTTGTCAGTTCCTGGTCAACAAATTTCATTCAAAACAGGAAAGAAATATGTCCGAAAGTCGTACAGTCTAAAGCATGAAATTCGCTGGTAAGATCAAACAGTTTGTCATGAAGACATAAACACTACTGTCTACATTGAAATTGGTGATTGATAGGCTAACAGGTTTTCTAGAGCCTGCCTCTTTGCTAAAAAAACAATCTAGTGGTATAATAAGGAAATGCTGCTTCATCAGCACAGGTTATTGGTTTCACTATGTTTGCCAACCTTGCTTCTATTTGTAACCTAGTATATTAAATGTAAATTACGGTATTACCGTATTTGAAGGGAATGAACGTTTATGTATGTGTATTCTTAATAATATAACCAGGTAACTTTACAACAAGACAGCCTAGTCTCAATTAATAATGGAAAA
This sequence comes from Raddia distichophylla, assembly GCA_005191435.1. Lineage (NCBI taxonomy): Eukaryota > Viridiplantae > Streptophyta > Magnoliopsida > Poales > Poaceae > Raddia > Raddia distichophylla. The sequence goes on from SPJY01014425.1 coordinate 121,197, forward strand.
AGAAAAGAAACTTCAAGATAGAGAAGACACCTGTGCAACATGAGGAAGGCATCTAGAACTTGATAATATATGTTTCACCCTAGGAGTTGGAGTCACTATCTCGCCCGCATCATCAAGATCAGAATGTGCAGATGCCATACTATGCAATATAGACAGCGCAGCATCCCCAACCTGTAAAGAGAAATACAATTTGCATCAGTCAAAAAAAATACCAAATAAGAATTTGAAAAAAAAAACTGATTGCAAGTGTGTGGATGTGCCCAAGTGTGGGATAACCAATCTGTAGATTCAATACCTGAGTAGGAGTAAGAACAGGTACTCTAAAAGAAAGTGCCCAACGCAGCTCCCGGATGTCACGTAACCTTTTCCAGTCAGACATACCGGAAGCCCAGCATTTGGTTGTCCAATCAATTGACTTCTTTGACCACAACCTTCTGATAGCATCCTTTTCAAGTGGACCAACTTGCGTACCATCTTTGTCAATATACATCCACTCTTTTGGAGGCTCCATAAAAGCGGTTGCCGCGATAAGGTTAGATTGCAAAGGGATAGCTGTCCGCTCCGATGTTTCATGTGCAACCGTTAGCAAATCGACAGCTAAAACACAGCCTCCAACCAAAACACAGGCTTCAACATTTGAAAGGTCATTCATCAATGCCTGCAAAAATAGGGTGAAAATTTATCAGCATGCAAACATACGACACATCAGCAAAATCATATCAGTAATTGGTTCTCATAATGCCGCATCAATAAACCCTATTACTAGTAATTGGTTCTCACAATGTCACATCAACAAAACTCTATACTAGTAATTTGTTCAGATAATGCTGCATTAGCAAAACCATATTAGTAATTGGTTTGATATTACTGTCCATGTTCCTCTATCGATTACACTGGTGTGTAATGACCAGACAACTGATCGTTAACACTTTAATGCCTTGTTATCTAGTGTACTTTATGTCATGCAACAGGATGATAAAATTGGAAAACTAAAAGAGGAAATTATAGTACAGTGCAATCAACCTTTAACAGAAGAAGCAAACGATGCCTTAATGCCCTATCATCTGTTCTATCTAAGAGAACAGTAATATGTGATGTGCCATCAAAAGGCCCGATAACTTTGTAATGCTGTTCATAAACTATAGCCATTGCCCTAGAACAAAGTTCTCTTACAGAAGAACCTCCACCTCCACCAAAACCATCCAATCTTCCCATGTCACACCAATCATCAGATGAACCCAGTTCATCAGGAACTGTACCATCCACAGTCAGACCAATATCTGCGTCACATAAGAAGCGATGGTATAGAGCTCTAAAAAAGGCAACAGGATCACGTAGTGGAAAATCTTGTGCTCGGTAGTTGCTTCCAGTTTCAAGCAGCAACCGCAAGTAGTATTGGCCCACACAGACTTCTTTGGATAAACTTGGATAGCTAACTAGAAATTCAGCATAATTCCATGAAATTCGTGGTAAAGTGTCACCACCACCAGCATCCTCACTAATTGAACTTCCAGGGACAATGTCATCGGTTCGTTCTTTTTCAACATCAAGGTTATGAACTTCAGCTTGCAATGCTTCCCTTAACTCTTGTCTTGTTCGTTCATTCCATATTAAATCTGCTCTGTTGTGATCAAGACCAAACGCTCTCCAAAATCCATACCAATTACACAGTAGCCTGCCAGATCCCACAGGAGTATTTTCCACCACAACCTGTGCTGGGACTGAAAAATCTGAGTGTGTAGAGCTAACAAGGTCACCATTGGCATTGGAATCCACATAATAAGCATGAGAATCCAGATGTGGTGCTCCAGTTTGATGATCATATTCATATGCCGCCTCAGGAACAGCAACATGAGGTACTGCAAGAGAAGGATCAATGCTTATACCAACAGAAGGGGCGTGGGCAGCTGCGTATTGATTGGCATGCCTCTGATGGACATCTGCTCCTCCATAAGGCCCAACACTAGTGTGCTTAAAGGTATCAACATCATCAACACTATTGGGAGGCATCCCTTGTTCGGGTGTTGCTAAACTCTTAGCGCCACGCGCCCTCCTCTGCTGAAGTATCCGTTTCTGCCTTCTGCTTAACGGTACTTCGTCATACTGGTTCTGAGAATCTTCATCTGAACGTGTATGAAGATAAGCAACAAGCCCAGGAGGAAGTATTCTTGACAACAAATCTAGTGCAGGTTGATATGAATCAGCCCAAAGAGCAACAAGCTGTCGACTAACATCACGCCGCTCCCCAGCAGGGAAGAAGAAAGCATTTAGCAAATGCCTCAGAAGTGCGCCATCCTTTAAGGCAGCATCACGCATGGACTCTGCTGCTATAGCATCTTCCTCAGCAATTGTACGCATGATAACAGAAATGGTCTCTCTTACACTTTCAGCAGGATGTGCAAATAATGCAAACAAACGCCGGCGCAAACCAGCAACTTGGCGCAGTAGCTCAACAAATGTAGCATGCTGAGTTGTTTCACCATGGGGTTCACAAAGCATGGCTTCAAGGACTTCTACGACGGATAAAGATAGCAATGGTGAAACTGAAATTGGCTTTAATCTATTGACAAGGACCGGAACATAGACTGGTTGCGAGAACAGTACAGACTTTGCATGCATGTAGGTGGCATGGGATTCTCCCCTTGTATCACTTAACATAGATGTATCACCAGGACCACCACCAATTAGCATAGCCACAAGCCCAGCCGCCTCAGCTGCCACTCCTTCCGAGCCGTTCCTAAGTAAACCCATTATTCTCCCAACAGCAACAGGAAATGCCATCACATGTGCTGCCACACTTCTTGATGTTAGTAGCCTTCGTAAGCATGCAACAAACCCCATTATTGTTGCTGCTGCTTTTGGTGATGGAGGCGGGAGGGGAGGAGCATCAGCAGGAAGGTTTTGTGGTGTAGCAGGAAGAAGACTAATTAAAGCCATTAAAACCACCTCAGGTACCTCAATATTAATGGGCACTCCTGTATTGGGTATGCACGCATTGAACTCCCTTATTCTACGCCATAATCTGATTTTTGCTCCAGGAACAGTGTCAGATGAAACCACAGCCTCTTTTGCAACCGTAGCTAAATGTTTTATGTGCATGTTAGCAGCTTCCATATCAACAGTAGAATGACGAGGTATCTGAACATGGATGCCCCCACAAGGTGGATCTATGCGATGACCAGGCATAGTCAACCTTGGCAGCACAGGGATTGCGCACTGACTCTGCAAGCAACAAGGAGATTAAAAATGAGTGAAGACCTAATAAGAAAACAGGGATGATTCGAGTTTGCATTCAAACCATGTGATATGTGTTATATGCCCAAGAACCAGTAGAAGAAGCTCGAGGCATCCGAAAGATAACAAATATTATTAATAGAGCTATATGACAGTTGAATTGTTTTGCTATGTCATAAAGGCATAAATCATTACAGTATAGGTCTAGTCTTCTGAGCAATTCCACTCTTGTACCATATTAAGTCATCATACAATTTGGCGTTAAATATAGGACATGTAAAATTGCAGTGTGCTAGCAACCTTCAAGATTAATAGGTGTATGTATTAGAGTAGGATCGGGTATGCTGCTTGTCCAGGTGCTCTCATTGTTGCACCTCTAGTGCTTAGAAAGCATTTTGGTGGAGTTCTAAGCTGTATGGTGTATATGCAGCACATGCATTTGAATAAACTGTACTGTTCAGTCTTCACACAACTTCTTTAGGCTGAAGATTGTGGTAATGAACTGAAACCATGAACTAAGTGCTGAGCAGAATATATTTATTTATTGGGTTAAAACACATGACTAATGTCTTAGATGTCCTGAAAGTACAAACGAGCCAGCCATGTTTGTAAAACACCATAATTGAGTATTAAAATATATGAAGGTGGACGTGGTATCATTTTCTACCTCTGCAAGCGGTATACAGTTCCAATGGTGTAAAATTGAGAAAGATCAAAGAATTGATACCTGGGTTTGTAAAACATCAAGAACTGTTGCAAGTAAACTATCACGGGACGTACTTGCATATACCTGAGTTCGAAACAGAAAATAATTAAAAGACAGGTCGTAATGGGCATAGAGAATATTAATGCATACTTACATGAATCGGACAACCATCATTGAATTCAAATGCAAACATCTGTGGCTCTTCAGCAAATCGTACAAGGGCACTTACTGCTGAGAGAGGACGGACAATGATAGCCTGGAAAGATAAGATCCAGAGTAAACAAGTAAGAAACCTACCGTTCAGAAGTTACGCGCGCGCGCGGGGGGTCAGGGGGAGGAGCAGGCAATTTAGTAAAACTCAAAAGGTATACAAGAAGAAAAACTATTTGTTGACAGTTCAATTGCCAATGGCTGGATAGTTGTAGCATGTACATATGTATTCAAAAGTAATGAATATCAGGAGGAAAGAAGCCAAGTGAATACCTCGTAATTTTCAGGGCGTCTTTCAACAAGTGAGGTGTTTGTAAGAACAAGCTGTCGAGAAACAGAATCACCCTGTTCTCCAAGCCCTCCCCTTGGTCCAATACCCAGACTCAGGCTCTCAATGCTAGCAGTGCCATGTGCAGCGGAACGCAATCTTGTTACTGACCATTCTCCATGTCGAGTTTCAGCAGCTCCAACTGCCTCATTAGCTGGAAAAGAAGGCCAGAAGCAAATGTAATCAAAGGAAATTATGGTCAAATGCAGCAAACAAAATTAAGGGCCAGTTCTTTAGGGCTTAACGGCTTAACAGCTTAATTGCTTATCTTCATGCAAAAAGAGCATACACTTTAGTTTTTTAGGTCTGTTTTTTCGCTGTCTCGAAGGTACTCCCTCCGTTTTTTTTGTAAGGCGTATTTTGTTTCATTAGGACAAGACTTTGACCAACAATTACTTCATTAATATATCATTTATGTGATACAAAATCATACTTATACGTAAGTACTTTTGAATACAAATCTACCAACATCAATCTTTTGTCATAAAAGTTATGTATTAATGAAGTAATTGTTGGTCAAACCTTTGTCCTAACGAAACAAAATAAGCCTTACAAAAAAAGGAGGGATTATGTCCTAACTTTAAAAAGCAAGTCAAACGAAATGGATCAGGATCTCGAGTCTATCTCGAGAAGCTTTCAAAGTTCAGTCATTACAGTCGTTCAGTTGTTCAGCCGTAGATTAGCCCAAAATAACAGGCCCTAAGTCTAAGTCCCACTGTTACATTAGATGACATAACACCTGAAAAGAAAATGTGGATTATATGGATCCAACTCATACTTAAATATTTCACACGGACAGTTTATTTTATTTGGAAGGGTAACACTAATTAAGGGGTCATCTCATCTCAGAACCATATGGATGGCTAGGTAACTATTGCGGCATGATATTCAATTCAACTAGAAAAGTGCATCAAAGTGGCGTATAAGGATCATATATATGCACCCTCAGAGTCACAAAAAACAGCCAGCTAAGTAGCTACTCGGTATCTCTGGCAAAACAACATTACAAGTAGAGTTCATCACCATTAGGGATAGAATGCTTACTGCTCTTAGTTATAAAGTCAGCATCGTCACTAGAGATAGAATGCTTACCTCTCTTAGTTATAAAGTCAGCAGCTGTCATTGACTGTGAATTGTTCACAGATAGTGATAATCCAATAGTTGACTTTGCAGTTTTTGTCTGAAAGATAGACAGCATTAGGATGTTACATCAACCCGCAACAATATTCCTAGCTTCCAACAAGAAACGGAACACTTCAACAAGACGAAGACAGGAGGGCATACCAAACAAGATATAATCACAGTGTTTGTACTGCCTGAGGCAGCCATAAATGCTTTTGACTTCCTTCCATAAAGGGGGCATAGCACAAACCCACCACCTTCAGCAGTCCTCTTCCCATAGCTATCTCCCAAGAGCACAATAGCAGGGGAATCCATATCTCTAAAATCCAAGCACCAGCGCAGGTCACCAGAATGTCCTTCGAGGAGCTCAACACCCACCGAAGTGACCTTAACTTTCTACAGAGTGTAGTTCAAACAGCTGATGATTAAATGACAGTAAATTCCTTAGAAACATCACTGGAGCACATTACAGAAGAGGCAATCTGCAATCAGCACCCATCTAACTATCTTTCAATCCAGTGGCACAATGTTGATCTATTTGTAGTAACTAGTTGAGACTGTAAGCAGATCTTGTGGCACGATTTGAAAATTGGAATTTAGTTATAATTTCTATTTAATCCCCCAGAGAAAGATAGCTTTGACCGAATTAAGCAAGAAATATAGTTGTAGACATACGTTTATTTATTACATATATCTCCTTCAAATGGACATTGTGCTTGTGCTATGACGGTATGGGACAATCTGAAGATCGACATGAATTCTGACCCTCAGGATATCTACTTTGTTTTGAATTTCAGGTTGTTAAGCTAATCAGACTATTCAGGCTAGCTAGTTAACTGAGGCAGCCTTTTTGCTATAAAGGTTGAATGGTGCAGTTACTCGTGCTATGGGTTCAAAAATTGCGTGAAATTGGCATGGACGCATGTATGTTAAGCAGGGCTAATGGGAGATGTAGAATTAGACCTTGCATTATTCAGAACAGTAGCGGCAGCATAGTGGTGGCGGTGTGTGTATGGTGGAAGAGCTTACGAAGGGGGCCCACTCGTGGGTGCGGCGGCGGAGGTGGAGGACGGGGAACTCGATGACCGGGTGGACGGGGCGCAGACGGTGGAGCTCGGTGAGGATCCCTGCGCGGAGCGGGGAGGAGAAGCGGACGGCCTTGAACTTGCCGCGGCCGTCGGTGCGGACGCTGAGCGTGAACTCGGTGGCGCTCCCCTCGGGCGCGGCGCGGTCGAAGTCGGCGGCGAGGTCATAGGAGTTGGTGACAGCGAGGGCAGCGGGCTCGAGCGTGACGAGGCCGGAGGCGGAGATGCAGAGGATGCGCCTGTACCGCCCACGCCACGAGTGCTTGACAACGAGGTACCTGGCGAGGTACTCGGGCTCCTCGGCGACGGAGACGGCGGCGCGGGGGGATGAAGGCGAGGCCTCGGGCGCCGGCGGCGGGGGCGCGGAGGCGGCGTGGCGGCTGGCGAAGTCCATGGCGGTGCCTATGCGGCGGGCATTAGGGTTCCACCAGGGGAGCGAGAAGGGGAAGGGGAAGGGGAAGGGGAAAGGCGGCGGCGCCGGGGAGTGGCGGGAGTGATTCGCCCCCAGCGCGGCCGATCTGAGCGACGAGATCCCCGACTCCGAGCCAGCCCGGATCACCGATCGCCGGAGAGAGGTAGAGGGTCGCTTTGCTTGCCGGGATTGGAAATTTGGAATTGGGATGGCGATTGCCGATTGGGGGCGAGATTTTATTCCTGATGATGAATTTTAGTTTCCTTCTCGGGGGAGAGGGGAGTTCAACTCTCCACTGTCCATCCTCTCTCCAGTTATAATTGTAACGAGACGGGGCAGAATGGTGATAAAACAAAGGAATTATTATGTCCAGTGCGCGCAATTAAACATGACACGTACTGTATAAAATACTCGTTAAACACCGTATGAAGATAGAAAACATCGTATTAAACGCTTATACCGTTAAAAATGGTATACCGTTCATCAGCATTTTTGTTCTAATAAAATAGTGCAGGTTCCAAGCGGACGAAGCCTGTAGCCTGCCGACAGGGCCGTACCTAGGAATTGGACGCCCCTGTGCAAAATTTATAATCGGGCCCTAAAATTTAAAAATGCAGCATAACCAAAGCATACTTTCACTGATTATAAAACTTCAATATATGATTTCTTACAATTCTTAGGAACATATCAAATATTATTGCTAAAACAGTAAAGGTAGTACTCAAGAAAAGCAATAAACTGACCTCATGTCCTAGTGAAAACTGAAAAGCATCGTCCTTTCGGTATTCTTTGAAATGAAATCTTCAATTATATCTTCATACTTAATCTTCTCCAATACATCATTTTCAAGTGCTATTATCACCAATCCATTGAGTCTTTTTTGTGCATTAGGTAGGTTAATTAGTAGTAGTACTTAATGTATATTTGGGGCCCTAATTTTTGGGGGTCCTGAACAATTACACAGGTTGCACCCCCCACTGTACGGGCCTGCCTGCCGATAAGCCCTACAATAATACATGTGAACCGGAGAGGAAGGCGGGAATTTGACAATCCGAAGACATAAAAAAAGCAGAAGAGAAGTTTGATATGAACAAGTCTATAGAAGTGTGTTTCCTTTGCAATTTGGAAACTCTAGCATTTGCAAAAACAATGTACAACAGTCAACTGCCCTCAAAATCATCGTGCCTCTATACATATATTAGGAATGAAGAAGCTTTTCAACAGCGTTGTGTGAGCATCCGAGTGCTTTCAATGGCATTTTATTTCTTAACGCGTTTTATTTTCTAAACAAAATATCCACACAGCTAGGCTGGCTAACCTGCACAACACCGGTCATCGACCGAACCAACCCAACCCAACCAAACATTCCATTCAAGCAAGCCAACCTAACTACCAAATAGAAACACTCTAGTAGGGTGACCAACATCACTGGAGGACCATGGCAACATCTTCAAAAAAAAAAAAAAAGACGATGAGGCTGTCACAATCGCCTATCCACAACAACGGTGCCAGCAAAGAGAAAACAACGGTGTTGCCACCGCCCAGTCAAACGTTGAGCTCGAGTAGGCTTTCACCTGGCTTGCTCTCACCGTCGCCGAAACAACTCAAGTATCAGCATAAACATCATTGTCGTCAGACACGCCACCATGGCCACCTTCAAAAAGTTGCTAAATCGTCGCTCGCAAGGCCGCCTCAATACCCCTCGGGCTCCCACAAAGGGGGGGAGAGCCAAACAGGAGAAGTTTGGCTCATAGGGACAGCGTCGACATCGTGCCACCGCGCGAGATCCAACTAGCCCACTACTAGATCTGAGCACCACATGATCGAGCACCACCGTCCATCGAATCTAGCGCCCCGCGGTTAGAGACATCGCCTCACTTTTGCTGAAGCACCACACCAAACACCTGCTCAAGTGAGAGGGGTAATGGAGAAGGACGAAAGAGAGGGAAGGGGAAGGGCGGCGGCGGCGATGTGTCGCCCTTAGATAGCCTCACGTGCGTTTAAGGGTACCAGAGGTGGGCTTTTTCGGTCGTCCTAAAAGGTGATATATCCATAATTTCTATAGCATAAATTGTATCTGAAATTAAAGAGGCCGTTACGGGGACAATGATGTGGGAAATAGCACTGAGATGCAGACATGGTTGAACCGTGGGGAGTGCTAGCCCAAATAGTGTATCGTTATACATATTTTTTTGGAACAAGATATGCGTGTATTGCACCTGTTTTATTATTTAAGTACAATGATATGCTCATATTGAGTCTCGCACAGTCACACCCATGGAATGGAAGCAATACAACGGAAATTATACAAAGAATCTCATGTAGGGATGGCAATTTTACCCCTGGGTTTGGGTACCCATGGGTATGCGAACCTAGGGTACCCACGGGTACGCAACCCGATGGGTTCGGGTATGGGCGTGGGTTTATGACCATGAAATATTTCGAATTCAGGTTCGGGTTCGCGTATAGTTTTCGGGTTTAGGGTTCGGGTTTATTTTTACGCTAATGGGTACCATGGGTACCCGAAAAGAATAATAAAAATATAATATAATATGATATGCCACCATGTGTTATCAGCAAATATATATTAATGAAAGACTAAAGTATAAATATATGTTTATATGTTCAAAGTTGATGTTCAAAGTTGATGAAAGGTTAGAGTTGAAATAGATTAATGTCATATATATTGTATTCAATATTGCGATATAGGCTTATTATATATTTCGGGTTCGGGCACCCGTTCGGGTTCTGGTATGAGCATGGGTTTATACCCATGAAATATTTTGGGGTTCGGGTTTGGATATGAGGGGGTGTACCCGGAGGTACCCAACCCGATTGTCATCACTAATCTCATGTCCTGTTTGATTCCTAATATTCTAAAAAAACACATGTCAAAACATCAAGTCACAGATAAATTTGGCAGGAATTAAAAAAAAAAACGCATAATCTTTTCTAAAAAATATGTTTCATTCCCTCGCAAGGAAAAAAAAAACTACTATTACTATTACATTGCCCGTATGTTGCAACATAGTATCTACTATTACGAGTACATTGTTCTTATGTTGCAACGGAGCTACAAATAGAAGAAAGTAAAACATTTATTGAAACAACATATGAAGTAAAAAAAAGGTGATAATATTGAGTTAGAATTTTAATGATGTAGGGGATCTTAAAAATTCAGGCAATGGGCCTCTCTGACTCACAATTCATAATAATTTGATTTTAACATCTCATTGTGATTCCAATTTTGACAATAGAAAACCGAGCAATACAATAGTTAATATGGAATATGATATTTAAATTTACAGTTTCCGAAGGCCATGCACTGATTTCTGTACTATTTTCTTATTGCATCTTCCAGTGGTCATTTTTTGAAGTCATATGCATTTATCCAAAAAAAAAAAGTCCGATGGAAAAATTCTCATTGGACGGCTAACATCAACATGGAACCTTCCAATAATAGCTACAGAACCTTGCGAAATACATTCTTGACATATATACATATAAAACATGTGTGAACTTTGATAGACCTTGGAAAAGAATCGTTGAATTTGAGAAAGTTACCGATGAACATTCAGTAAGTGCCGATGAAACTTGATAAAAGAGTATAGGTAATACTTGCAATATGTACTGATAAAACTTGATAAAAGAATCAGTGAAACTTGTCTATGTAATGATAAAACTTGATGACCAAAGGGTTCGAAAGAACAACACAAAAAACCAGCAGGCAAAACCCCATGTTTTAGCGGGGAAAACAAAATTTTGCATGCACATTGCTGAGGATTCCATGTGAGAAATGGGGGATGGCCTCCAACTATAAATAAGAAAGATTCACGAGAACAAACATGGAATTCAACAGGTAAAAACAAAAGGTTTTCGACGTACATTGCTGAGATTCCACACAAAAAAATGGGGATGGACTTTCTCCTTGCCTCCTTCTCTAGATCTAGGAGCCCTTGCCATGCTCGCCGAATCTGGATGCCAGAGCTCGCCTCCTCCGCCTCAAGCCTAGGCTGTCTGTTGTCGATGTCCTCCCCGTGGACCTCCACCGTGGCCATTAGATTTAGGCTTGCTTCCCCTCCTTCACAACACGGTTGGAGCAACCTTGAGAGAGATGAAGAAGGTGGAGAGAGGAAGGACCAGATGGCAAAGGAGCGACGGGCTGACGGCTAAACGATGCAGTGGTAGTGTTATGAACTTTTGATTTGAACCGTCCAACATCTAATCACACAGATCAACACACCAGGCACTAGGCCATACAACTCTATGCAGTATTTTGCGTTACCCTAGCGACTAGACTCCCAACGCTTCATCCCATCACTGTAGCCCCTACTTCACTCCCAGCGCGACACTGCCTCCCCTGTCTCCTCCCAGCGCCATTGCTAGCTCCCAGTGCCTCCCCTGCCTCCTCCACTCACTCCTAGCATCTCCTCCCCTACGCCTCCCCCGGTGTCTTCCACCTCTCCAGCGACGGCGCTTGAGTGGCCTCCTAGTCTCTGTCCCACCGTTAACTTCTTGTTTAATGCACGGACGGTCCCTAAACTATTAGTCGATTCTCATCCAGATCCCCAATCTATGAAACTGCAGTTTTAGGTTTCTAATCTTTTTAAGTGAGTTCGTCCCGGTCCAAAACTGCCATGTGACATTCCTAGAGCTGACGTGGCGCTGACTTGGTCGTCCATGTCACATCAATCACTTTAAAAATTGAGAAAAAATCCTAAAAAAAATTCAGAAATCATAAAAAATACGAGAAATAGTAAAATAATTAGGACATTCATTAAAAAAAGGATAAAGTACCAATTTGGTCCCTAAACTATAGCCGCTGGACCACTTTGATCCCTGAAGCTCAATACCGGACTTGGGAGGTCCCTCAACAAACAAAACCAAACTTAAATAGTCCTTTGACCCGGTATTGAGCTTCAAAACCGAACTTGGGAGGTCCCTCAACTAATAAAACCGGACTTGGGAGGTCCCTCAACTAACAAAACCGAACTTGAGAGGTCCCTAAAACCACATGCTGACCGGGTCAAAGGACTATTTAAGTCCAATTTTGTTAGCTGAGGGACCTACCAAGTCCGGTATTGAGCTTCAGAGAACAAAGTGGTTCAGCGGCTATAGTTGAGGGATCAAATTGGTACTTTTTTCTAAAAAAAGAGAGGAAAAGGTAGCACTTGAGGGCTCCCATACGCCCCGTTCAACTAGAGGGATTAAAGGCGACCACACCGTCTTTATGTTTCTTTTTAATATGTTTATTATTTTTTCATATGTTTATGCTTTTTTCATGATTTTCTATTGATTTTATTGATTCTTTTGATATTTTCTATACATTTTTAATGATTTTCCTGATTTTCTTGTTTTCCTTTTTATGATTTTTTAAATAATTTTCCCACATTTTTAATTTTTTAATGATTTTTAAATGATGTCCACTTATTTTTATGTTTTTTTAATGATTTTATCCTTTTTAAGACTATTTTACGTGACATGTCGGCGCCACGTCAGCTATAGGGTTGTCACGTGGCAAGTTTGGTCCGGGGCGGACCTAGTTAAAAAGATTAGGCACCCAAAATTGCAGTTTCATAGATTGACGATCTAGATGAGAATCGACTGATAGTTTAGGGACCGTCCGTGTATTTTACTCTTTTAATAATATTGAACCAACATACAAGTTCATTTTGTGCCTCGGGAAACATAATCTTAACAGCAAGAAATCTACAGAAGAGAGGCTAGTTGAACTCCCTTCTCTGCCCTCTGTTCCGAGCAGACGTTTAGACCGCCAACCATGACATTGCCTTTTCACCAAAGTTATTTGGCAATTGGCACAGAGCAGTAGATGAGATGTCTCAATGGTTGCATTTGAGCCTCCTAGTCTAAGAGAAAGCTTCATGACAATTTGTTAGCATCATAATATATGTTTTCTTAGCAAAGATAGTAAGTCAGGGACCTATTGTAAATGAATATATAAATTAAAAAAAAGATTGTTCAGATATTTACTAATATGTTACAGAAGTTGAAACCTATATCTAGCCATGATTGCATTGCCAGAGAGTGTGACTTTTTAGCTCTATGGCTAACCAGAGCGAATTGTTTACAGAAAATTGCCTTGCAGTTATTGATGTGAACCATATAATTTCTGAAAAATATTGTTATGCCTGACCATCCAAATGGTCCAAGACAATTATTTGCAAGCATATTTCCCAATTCCAGAACCGCATCAAATATGTTTTGACTTCCATCGTAATTCGGGCAGATAAGCTTCCAGCATGATTCAGCAAATTGGCAATTGAAAAATAGATGAAGGGTGTCCTCTTCCACTCAATCATCACATAGAACACAGTTATAAGCTGGCAACACAAAGTTCTTTCTGTTTAGTAGACTACGGCTGTTAAGTATGTCTTTGAGTATCAGCCAAAGAAGATTTTATGTTTGGAGGAGGTAACACTTCTCCAAATCAAATGAAAAGCCGAATCTTTGAGCCGTTTATATATCTTGACTGAAGAGAAAATATCATTGATCTATATATAACTCCAGCTCTCATGTCCATCTGAAACTCTCATATTGTGCAAGAGGTCTTGCACTTTGAGATACTGATCATAGGCTTCGATTGATAAAGGCAATTAGAAATTAATTCTTTGAAATATTCTTTATTTCTAGCATAAGAGAATAATTCTGGGAACCAAAGACTCAAGAGGATGGCGCGCGGCCTAGTTAGCAAAATTGAACGGGCTTGATCCGATGATTGCGGGATGGCGCGTGCATGCATGTTCCTGATCCAGGTTGAGCTTCACTGGTGAATGATCTGCAGGGAAGCATGCGGTGGACGGGGACGGGGGCAGCACCGCCCCGCCGCTGTTGGACGCGCAGCACACCAGCTCCGGGGCTCCGCCGCCCATGAAAAGCGGGATCTCCAGCTGTGGTGGTGGCGGACCCATGTAGCGCGGCGGCGGCGCCGCCGGGCAGGGGAGGGCGTGGGCGGCGCAGCTCTCCGACGACGATGGCGACTCGTCCTGCGCGGTGACAGCCGAGCCCACTCTGCCGGCGGCACCGGCGCCGGTGAGGCTCTGCACGATGTCCATGAAGTCGCGCGGGGTGGTTTGAATCACCTTGGGGGAGTGCGTGTATATGATGACCGGCTGCCGGTGCCCGGAGGAGGAGGAGGTGGTGGAGGAGTTGGTGGAGGCGCGGGCGGCGGGCTTGTGGATGAGACGGGAGTTCCTGTGCAGCTTTAACGGCGGCGCGTTGGGACGGTGGTGGTGGCCGGCGCGCGGCGACGTGGGCCTCATCTCCGATGCGGATGGGTGGTGGCGCGCCGTGCGGTGCCGCATATTAAGGCCAGGATTGGCGTACGTGCGTGTGCGTGCATGTCGGGATCTTTTTTCTTTTCTTTTTTTTAAACCTTGAAACTGGAAATATATTATTATATTCAGGGAAAAAAACACTTGTTCCAATAGTAAACAATTTGTTGTGAACATATACAATATACCGTCGGAACATCCATCATGTACTACTGGATGATCTGGTTGTGACCGTTAAAACGAGATGTTCTTCGGATGGAAGATGTAACATGGAGTCACCGAAAAAGAAAATAAATTATTGGAACATGCTAGTAAAACCACCGTTGGAACATAGTAACAAAATTGGCGAAACAGGAAAAAAAAACTGATGAAATATAATGAAACATAAGCCAATCAATGTTGGAACATGCTAAATAAATGTTTGCAATATGCTAAACAAAGTGATAGATCAATCCCGGAAAATATACTTGGATTATCCTATGTTTTTCTACCCTTTTTCTTTCTTTCTACCCTATTATGTAGAAAAAGGTACATATTACCCAAAACAATTACTGGGCAAGTCTAGTTTTTCCCGTAACTTTAATACCGGATAAACAACCACTGAACTCTTCACATCCCAAAAAAAAATAATCCCATGAGCTAAAACTACCCTGTTTTACTATATAAAATAAATCTAAACAATCATAGGAGGCGTGCTGTTAACATAGTTTTGGGCCTGCGGGGCGTGCGGTTGGGCTGTAACGTGTTCGGTTTTGGGCCGAGGCCGCAGAGAGGAAGGGAGGAGTGCAGCCCAGTCCATTCCAGGTGTAATATTAACGAAGAGAGCAAGGTCGGTTGGTTTCCCTCCACATCTCCCTTCTTCTTCATCGATCGTCTTCCCGCGCCATGCGTGGCACCCTGCCGCAGATGGAGCCACGTGCCTACTGCACAAATCTTGAAGAAACTGATGTCTCCTTCCTCAAATTGCTGCGCCTAGTCCACAGAGCGAGCGCTCGCCTGCTCCTTCCCGGCTCCCCCAGCCTTCTCTGTTTGCTACTCTTGACAGAGAAGAGCCTGACAATTTTCTATGATAGAAAATAGTAGCAGGAATTTTGTTGCTTTATTGATGTTCAGATCCGCTCCGTGATGTTCAGATATGCTCCTCAATTTGATGCTTGAATTGGAGAATTCCTTCTCAATTTGCCCTGTTGGAGCTGTGCCTTCCGATTTGTTCTTGTTCCTCCTCAACGTAGAAGGCAGAAGAGCATGGAAATTTTGTGTGAAAGCATAGCTTCAGCTCCGATTCTTTGTAAATTTGTTTGCTTTGTTGATTTCAGCCACCAGCTTGTAATTTTTGTTTGGAGTCTACAACCGTAATAGTGTTTTCAATGCAAATATTCCATCAGCAGCGCAGCATCAATGTTTTGACTCTGAAGCAAACACTCAGCTTGTAGTTTTGTATGAAATCAGTCAACAACAGCAGTAGTCCAAGTGTTTTGCTCCATGGAAGAGCAGTCAACGTGTATTGTAATTTCTATATGAAATGTATGAGCATGTAGTTTTTTTAATTTTAAAGAACTTGTATCTGCTTCAAGGCTTGTACTGAATGGAATCCATACGAAAACTAGTTACATAGTACAGCCAAAAGGTCTTAGTTGCCAATTTGTAATTCCCAAATCCAAAATCAGCTTTGTTCTTGCTGCTGTCGCTGGAGCTCCAAGCCCGCGGCGGTGGCTCAAGCAGTGGCGCTCGGCGAAGAGGCGGGGAGCCGGGGACGGCGGCGGCTCCAAGTACGTGGCAGCTCCGCCCGACGAAGAGGCGGGGACGGCGGCTCCAAGCACGCGGCGGCGCCACCCGGTGAAGAGGCAGGTACGAAGACAGCTCCAAGCATGCGGCACCCGACGAAGAGGTGGGGACGGCGGCGGTTCCAAGCACGCGGCGGCGGCGCCCGGCGAAGAGGCGGGGACGGCGGCGGCTCCAAGGGCGGCGCCGCCACTCGCGGAGAGCCTTGCGCATGGAGGGATTTATTTTTTGTTTTGTGTATGTCAGGCAGATGCGTGCGTGAGGAGCCTTGTTGCTGCTTTCAGATGTGTGCTTTGCCAGGTGTAGTCATCTTAGCATGGGTAGTTCCGGCTGCGAGCCAGCGAGGCGTGCGGTTGGGCTGTAACGTGTTTGGTTTTGGGCCGAGGCCGCAGAGAGGAAGGGAGGAGTGCAGCCCAGCCCAGCCCAGTCCAGGTGTAATATTAACGAAGGGAGCAAGCTGCGGTTGGTTTCCCTCCACATCTCCTCCTCCTCCTTCATCGATCGTCTTCCCGCGCCGCCATGGAGAGGGTCGGCAGGAGGAGAGAGCGCCGCGACGGCCGGTGCATAGCGGAGATCGAGATCGACAAGGGATTCGTCGTTCCCAGGTGAGGCTGAGGCCATCTTGTTCCTTTCTTTCAGTTCGTCGTCTCGCCATGCTGCATTGCTGCTGCTTCCTTCCTTCCTCCTCTGAGTTCTTCACCCGGCTCGATCGTGCTCCGGCGCTCGCCGTTCTCGCCTTGCCTCTGCTCTGCTGCTTTCTTTGATCTGCTCGCTTCGTTTCCACCCAATCCTGATTCTTGGCTCTCTCTCTCTCTATACATATATATATGATAATGCAAGGATCGATCGCTCTCTTTCTTGGTTACATTTGACCGATCTGTTTCTTGGTGTTTGGGTTGCAGGAGGCCGGATTTGGGGTTCGCCGCCGCCGTGCGGGAGCCTCTGGTGAAGCTGCATCGCCCCACGTTCGAGTTCGAGAGGTGGGATTGGGGCTACTTCGCCTGGCCTCACGACCGTCCCGACGGTACGTAAGCCTTCTCTCCATCTTCGATCGTTTCGTCAATCGTCAGCGCCGGTGTATCTGGACGGAAATGCATCCTCCCTCCTTTGGGTTTCACATACACGGCTAGATTATGTATGCGTGGTTTCTCGTAGGAACCATGCATGTTGAAACTTCGATCCTAGCCAACTCTCACTCATCGCCATTCTGGCACTCCCTGTAACAATCTCCTGTCTGCTGTCGCAAGTTCAGTATAGTTGCTAAGACCAATGAAACAGGACGGAAAAGTTTACTAGGTTAATCATGCCTTCTGGCTATGCTGTGGAGTACTGCATAATTTCTAGGGGAACCTGTAGAAACTTTCATGCTCTGTAACACGTTCGTCTCTACTTAAGTCTTGTTCGGCAGTGTACGTAGTTTGTGACGAGGGAAGTGCAGTGCAGTTGGCTGTTTATGTTAGCGTTAAGGAATTGCCTTGACAAAAATGCAATTCTGAACACATGATACTATGGTAGTTCACTGAATCTTGTTGGAAAATGTTCTCTGGGTTAGTCTCGATCTCCTTTTACCTACTTGTTCAGAAAAAAAGGGTCTCTTTTACTTTCAGAACAAACGTCGCATACTAGAACAATATGTGTTCTTGATTCTCAAGAAAAAATATTCCATGGTACTAAATTTTAGCCAGATTTATGCATGATTCCCATGTGAGAGCTTCAACTGTACCAGACTTTATCCAAAATCACAACTGCCACATAGTTTCAGACTTTCAGTAACGTTGTTGGAACATATTTTTCTGGCAAAACCCCTAGCTAAAAAAAGACACTTTTGCTGACAAGAAACTGAAAACTATGATTGATCCAGCCAACCTGGAGATGAGGGACAGTGATCCGAAGGCGACATTTGAGGCGGACCGGGAGGCGAGCGAGGGCTTCCTGAACCGGAACACCACCCTGCTGCTGGAGAAGGATGAGCAGGAGCAGTCCCTCCTACTGAGCGCGCCGTGGCCGTGCTTGTGTAGAATCCAACCCAGTCCGGGAGCATGGCAATGCAATGCATTGCAAGCTCATGTGCATACTAGTCTCACCGCCTGACTGCATCCATCCCCTTGTCTGCAATGCACCCGGTGTCTGAATGTCTGATAGGATGATGCGTGTAGCAATGGCGTCAGCTTGCTGTTAGGAATTAGGAGACACCAGAACTAGATCACTGCATAGGTCATACTCTATGACACTTGTGAGGAGAAAAACAATTTTCAGTTCAGAGCCGCGAGGAAAAAAAAAACCTCGGTTCAGAACTGCGCGGGGAATCTTGCTGTACATGTGCTGATATAGTGATATAATATACATGATATAAGCATTCACTCCATAGCTTTTCTGAATGGATCAGCTCATTCATATCATATAATTGTCATTTTGAATATGAATATTTCTCGTCCTTTTTGTGACAAGTAGCAGGAGCGCTACCAATTCAAGAGTAGATTTACAAACGAAGCAATGTTTTTTTTTTCAGAAATATGGAATGAACTCTGCCTTTTTGAAGAATAGGCGAGATGCCTGAACTCTGCCTTTCACTGTAGATATAGTTCCTGAAACAAAAGCACCGGGTAGAACTAAGCATGGCTTTGGATATGCGTATCTTGACTTATCATGATTGCTTGTAATTACCCTCAAGTGTTTGTCACTTGGAAACAGGGTTATGAAAAACCTTGCTTGAGAAAAGATGAAAATGTAAAACAATCATAACTCTGAACCCGAGTACTTGACTGTTGGAAAAGAGTGACGCCAGGAAGCAATCTTTATTGTTATGTGGTGACAAACCATCACAAATCAATACTGCACGAAATTGACAGGATATTAAGGTTTTGTGTTCTTGGGGGTGCAGTGCTAATAACAAACAGCAGGCAGGAGCGGGCTCACATTTGCCAGGTAGCCGACAGCCAATGCCGAGGAGCAGAGGCAGGGCGATGGCGATGCAAGGCCAGACCTATATGCATCATGGTCCACGCACGTCACCTTACTCTTTCTCCCGCATTGACCCTCTTTTTTATCCCCGGTCGATTGGACTGACCCAAGTAGACCTTGGAATTGATCTCCGGTGCCCTGCAGTGATCCTGACAGAGCACTCTTTCGTGCGGCCACACACGTCACCGTCCAGAACGGCCAGAAGGCGAACTTTTGGCTGGACAACTAGCTGCAGGGGTCAGCACCGTGCAACATCGTGCCTCACCTCTTTAACATCGCAAGAGAAAAGGATTATACCATTGCAGATTTGCTTCCCAATGATAGATGGATAGACATGGTGCGACACCTCAACACGATGGAGCAGCTTCAGGACTACCTCCACCTTTGGAGTCAGCTTCGTGGTGTAACGCTCACAGATGCAGCTGATTCACTTGGACTCCAACTTCGGATGGTCAGTTCTCCACTAAGTCGGCCTATCATCTTTAATTTTTGGGCAGCATGGACTGGTCTCTTGGAGACACCATCTGAAAGGCACAAACAAAAAACAAATGCAAATTTTTTGTCTGGTCTCTCGCCCATGGTCGCATTCATACGGCTAATGTTCTGGCTCGAAAAGGATGGCCACACCAGCCCATCTGCCTTTTATGTCAAAATAGTCCGAAAAACATCAACCACATGTCTCTCCATTGTTCGTACTCTGAAGGAGTTTGGAATGAGGTTCTCAATCAATATCCTCAAACGCCTAGATGGACCGACAACATGAGCTTTTGCGACTGGTGGATCGCGGCCTCTTTCTAGATGGCCGACAAAACGGCCAAGAGGGTCCTCAATGGTCTCATAGTCTACACTATTTGGAATCTTTGGAAGGAAAGAAATAGACGCATTTTTCAGCATAAGAACTTTCCTTTTAGAACGTTGGTTGATACAATTTTAGAGGAGGTGAGGGGATGGAGCTTGGGGTTCCTTGTTGCTCCAATGTAATTTTTTTTTTGTTTTCCTAGCCGTGGCTAGATCTTTGTACAGTGTACAGTTCTCTTCTTCTTAATGAAATGGCAGCGCGCCTGCCCCGTTTGTTCAAAAAAAAATAGGCCAAGCAAAAGTCAACAGATTTATCATTTTTTGCACGGACTAATATTTTATTGTTTTGTGAAATTTTTTTTATCAAAGATCTTGCAAAATATTTTGATATATT
The DNA here is from genome assembly GCA_005191435.1 of Raddia distichophylla. NCBI lineage: Eukaryota > Viridiplantae > Streptophyta > Magnoliopsida > Poales > Poaceae > Raddia > Raddia distichophylla. Next base: position 141,521 of record SPJY01014425.1, read on the forward strand.
TTAGTTTTTCATCTTTAAGGGCTCTTAATTTTTTTCAACTAAAAGCATTGGACCCTTGTGCCAGGTACAGGGCCTCCATTCACTGAAGAGCTAGCTAGTCATCACACAAGTCAGCACCAGCCTGCATGTGCAGTGCAGTGCAGGCAGATAGACTGCGCATTGGAGAGCTCGTGTAATAACTCCGCCATGAGGGGCGTTGCAAAGAAAGGAGCTCCAAGGGCTTCTCTTGTTAGGAGATGAGATGACACCACCCAGTTGTCTCCCTCGACAGCGCATGATCACCAGTACTACAGATGCTGTTGCATGCCTCCCTTTGGTCACTGAACACCATCTACTAAAAACACGAGATTATTTAGCACATGCGTGGAAGGACGCCATCCAAGGACATGTCTAATGCAGTTCCTTTTCTACCTCTGATTGACGCGCAAATCACTGTAGCAATAGGGTAGATAATAAAATATTAGAGAAAAATGTAGAAAGGGATAGGATAATAATTGTAAAGGTAATGAATAGTAATGAGATATGAAAATTTTAGGAGTGACATTAGACATGCCCTAATTCTACGAGTCTAAACCCCCAAACCAGCTGAAGATGAGACCCTAAACCCTAAAATACTCCCGTGACCCTTGAGAGCGCTCGTTGCTAGATGACCCGGGGAACAAACAACGACGATCCCCCCTTCATGGTTTCCCCTTGGCTCCCTCCCCCTCCCTCTCTCTCCCTTCCTCTCGGGGCATTTCCTCGGTGACAAATCGTGAGGCGGCATTGCATTCGGATCCCACGACACAACAGTGGTGCGGCGGCGCGGCATCAATGTGACACGGCCCCCTCTCTTCATCGCTACTCAATGGTCGTTTAGCGCGGTAGGATGTCATTTGCGGGCCTTCCCTCCCTATCGGAGACAGCATCCGGTTTGGCCACTCCTTTCCCCTCTCCCTCCCATTTAACAGGAGACGTGGAGATCTAGGTCGTTCTCGACACGGTGGCTGATGGGCGTTCCAGCTTGCATGTGAGAGGTGGTTCCCTGGCGTTGGTGGATTGTCCGGTTTGCAGGCTTTAGGAAATGGGTTCAGTGGCTGCGCTCGGTATTGCTGAGGAATTTCTCGGCAGCTGTCATCCTAGTGGCATCGTTGGGGTCGACACGGAGGAGGGTGCGGTGTGTCCTCATTGGCCCCTAAGGTCATCTTGGTGATGGCTTTTTTCGTCGCTCGGCTCCCTCAGTGTGCCTTTGTCGTTGGGGCTGTTGTGGCGTGGGTTGGCTACCATGCTCTCTCATCAACTCCTAGCTTGGGCCTCCTTCTAGCGTGGCTTCAGAGTTGGTGCATTGGGTAAAAGTCCTGTCTAGGCTTATCGCTTTGGCCGACGTTGGCTCTCCTACTTGGAGGCATCGCATGGTGGCCGTCTTACCCCTAAAGCTTCCTTGAGTGAAAACTCTTTTTCGACATTGTCGCGCCTACGCCGCTCCCTCGTTGAAGGCATCGCCTCCGTTGTCCAGGTGGCTCGTTGCTGGTGTCCCATGTTAGCCGTGTTTTTGTTGCCGGTGCCCTCAGGCTGTTGTTGTTGTAGTCGCCTTGGACGAGGTGGTTGCTTTGGTCAAGGTGGCATGTAGTGGCATGCATGTTGGTGACAATTGCACTACAGTGGGGTCTTTGTTGCTTTGCACTGGACCGTAGTTGCTTCCCTCATTAGCCGGGTCGTTTTCTCCCCCATCCTCTTTTTCTCTTTTGCCCTCCCTTTCTCTTATATATGATAGATCTTTTCTTCTTTGACGAACTAAGCATCCACATCCGATCCTCTATCCCCACACTCTATTTCACTATTAGCTACCCCCTCTATTCTTCCATCTAAATTTTCTTCACATTTTACACTGCACTCTAAAATATTACTTCTCTCTATCAGACACTCTATCCAAAGTTACAGTATTTTAGAGTGTCTGTTACGGATGCTTTGAAAAAACAGCCGAATGAATGGGAGATCATCGGTCCAGCTATGTAAAAGCATGCTTCTGCTCACCTGCTGAACAAACGGCACACACAAACACAGCGCGTAAGTCAAAGGCATCAATATTCAAGCAGAGGAGTGCTGTGCTATGCGCCTATGCTATACTCCTACTATGGTTTGCCATGGAAGTGAGGTGAGCTGAGCTGCCAAACCACAGAAGACACGATCTTGGGGGAGCAGGAGGTGCATGCTCTCTATGGCTAAGATAGAAAGAGATCTATGGTTGCAAGAGAGAGAGGAGGGGGAGGGTCCCCTTGGTTATTTATGAGAGGCATCTCTCCAACTACTCATCAGACACAGCATCTCCGTGTATAGTACAGGGGAATAAATAAGGAGCCAGCAGATGCTTTGCCATTGCAGTTGCAGCTGCAGCTCAAAAATTGGTCCTCTACAGTAGTAGGTTGTCAGAATATTTCAGGCAGAGGAGGAGGCACCAAGAAAGAAAAGGGATCCAATGCCAATGCCAATGCCAATGCAATGCAGCAGAAACGCAGGGCATTGAAGTGTTGGCACGAATTAGGTTGACACAAAAAACAAATGAGGCATGCACATTCACTCCCCATTCAACCACCAAACAGAGAGGGAGATCATGCTGAGCAATGCAATGCAGAGGCTAGCAATTAGAGAGGACAGGGGTGACACAGTAATTAATCAATAGAGAGTAGTAATTAATAACATAGGGCAAAGGTTACAGAAGGCAAAGGCATTGCAGAGAGGAAGCAAGTCAATTCCCGAACCAAGACCCTTCTCTGCAGGGGGGAAGGGTCACAACTGGTTCGCTCTTGACTCATCCTCTCCTCCTTTCTCTTCTCTCCTACAAATCTTGGAGGCATGCAGTGCAGCTGCCTTACACAGTCTACCACAAATCACACACCCAACTCAAGCCAGTCCTTCTTCCATCTCAGCTTATTATTACACAAAATCAAAGAAAAGACACCAGGGCTAACCCTCTCAGATCAGAGGGGGGACGAGCAGCAGCCAGCAAGAGCTGAATGCATGGCCAAAAATGCATCCAGTACCAGCACTAGTTGGCCTGGCCGGCGCAAGTGAGAGCTTGACAAGGCCCTATGGACTATGGGGAGCATAGCACTAGCTTCCCAAAATGACCAAAATGCCCCCGGTGCTTGTCGGGGGTATTTTCGTCATTTTGAGGCGCGTGGCGGGAAAAAGAGAGCATCTTTAGATTTGATTTGGTTTGGTTGGTGTTAGTGTTGGGCTTCTTGTCAAACCCTCCCTTGCACCTGGGCCAACAGAAACAACTAACAGTCGAGAGGTGTTAGCAATAGCATGCAATGCAACGCGATTAGGCAGCAAAATGAGTACTGGGCATTTCGGCCTGCGTCTCCGCTGGGCGCTGGCTACTGGTCGGACCCTGCCGGCGCCGCCTCACCCCGGCCAGCTCCGGCGCCCTTCAGCGCCGTCGTGATCTGGTGAACGGCGTTGCAGACATGGCTGTTGATGGCCGTGACGCTGGAGAGGTTGAGCTTCGCCGAAGGCACGGCGCTTGCCAGGACCTGCATGCCGACGGTCAGGAGGCAGCCTGCGGTGGCCGGCTCATCGGCGATAGGACCTGCAGGAGCGCCCTCGCCGTCGCCGGCGTCCGAGCTGGTGGCTGCCGGCGCAGGGTTGGTGGCTGGGAAGATGGCGAAGCCCAGGGGGAGGAGAGGGATGTAGGATGGGTCCTCGCCGCTCATGGTCACCTGGATGGCGTCCACGTCCACCGTCGCGAACACCACCAGGCTCCCACCGTCAGGGTGGGTGCTGCTCTCCTGCAGCAGGAGCTCCACGTTCTGCGATGAGTTGCTCGCAGCCTGTGATTTCATCAGCTTTAGTTAACGTTCCCCGCCCAAAAAAAATTTCTCAGCTCTTCATTTGCAAACAGTGAAATTAAGTTGCAAAAAAACAGGATGATCTTCAGGACAGATATGCATGCATGCTGAAAAGGTGATAGATGAGCTAGATGGTTCATTGAAATGTATCAGAGGCTAATTGACTTTTATTATAATTCGCTTTATAAATTGCCTGTTAATTTGCAGCACATGAAGCTGAAGATTTTGGCAGCAAAATTGCAGTGATGCATGTGCAAGGCCTCAGGCTAGACCACTCGAACCACATTTAATGTGCCATCTTGAGTCCTGTACAGCTCAAGTAGCCAGTGTTAATTTCTTGTCCTTTTTTTTACATTGGTGGCAAACAGTAACTGGTTGAAGAACTATTGAAATGATCAACAGTTGTTCACTGTAGGTGCAGCTACCGCAGTAACTCGGTAGCCAGTAGCATTCAGGCGGTATAGCAAAATGATCAATAGTCTTTTTACTCCATATTTTCAGGTGTTCATATCACAATACATAGTTCTATGCATGGACGTTCAAATCAATTCCTGGCGATGAGCCCTAAATAAAATCCTGATCAATAAATAGCATTCAAAGAGTTGACCCGCTGTGATTCCATATTTATGCTAATAAGTGCCAATGAAGAGATAATTATTAATGTGATTATGCTCTTGAATGTGGTGGCTAAAAAAAAAATATGTAACATATAGTATATGTTAATGCGCATTAAGGAGTCGTGGCAATTGACAAGGACGCATGCAAGATCACTTACGTTTATGCGAAGAAGAGAGATGCAATTTCTTGGATGAGATCCATTTGCAATATGTGCAACCTCATGAAGTGTGCCACCATTTGACAAAATCTCGAGCTGCCAAAGCGCAACATCCGTTTAAGGAATTGAACTTTTTTTTTTTAAAAAAAAAAGCATAACAGCTTAATTAACTGAATTTGGAGTAGGGAAACATAAGATTTAGGTGCATATATATAGCCACAAATCCAGCATACGATGAACATAGATGGTCACTACCTGACAGCGCTGCTGTTCATCTGCAAGAAGCTCGAACACCTGCTGATGGGTGAAAGGGAGCCAGGTGGTGGACACCGCAGTGAGGATGACGCCGCTGGGCTGCCCCGGCTCGGTGTTCTTCCTGGTCGTCACCCTGATCGTGTCCTCCGTCGAGTCCGACAGCGCCGTCCAAGATTGGCTCCCAGAAGCACTGATGTTAGCACAGAACGCGGTGATCATCCTCTGCGACAGCTTCATCATGTTCGTCCTCGCCTCCGGCGTACGGATCACTGGCAAAGTAATACACAGAGATCAACAGGCGCGCATATATATATAGAGTTGGGCTGGGGTCAGTCGGCGATCCATCAGTCGCGCCGTCAGTCGGGCGTTTTCTGCAAAATCTATGTCAGGCGTTTTCTGCAAAATCTATGATAAAATTTATAGATCTGGATCATACATTTTGTTCTCCTAGCGTACCAAATTTTACATTTTTTTGATTTTTTTTTTCTATTTGTTTTGCATTTTTCAAAATCAGCCTAGCATTCCAAAGTAAATGATAGTGTTGTCATGCATGTGTTTAATATGTTTGCACGAATCTTGATGAAATCCAACGGCAATAAAACATGAAGCACTGACTCCATGGAGTCCCATTCCGGCGTCATATATATGTATATATATATATAGGACGCCGGAGGTATCAATCATGATCACTTTTACAGGAAGATAATCATGCATGATCCAGGATGCATGGTATTAAATATAGGGAATCGATGGGTGAATTCGTGATTGATACCTCCGAGGTCGGCGATGTTGCGGGCGAGCTCGCTGGCGAGGCGCTCGCACTGGCGCTGGAGGAGGGAGACCCAGCGCGCGGCGCCGAACGCCGCGCCGCCAACGACGTAGTCCTTGAAGACCGGGTGCAGCGGCTTCTCGTCGCCGGCCATCTCGACGTGCTCCATCCACACCACCCGGGAGTAGCCGTTGGGCATGTCCTGGATGACGCAGCCGGACGGCCGCCTCCGGCACCGGACCACCGAGGTCTGCAGCAGCCCGTCCTGGAACCCGTCCGCCGGGAAGTCGACGATGCACCAGCTCCCCTCGTCGGCGCTGTGCACGCAGTACCGGAAGAACACCACCTCCCGCGCTGGCACCAGCGGGGACAGGAACTGCATCTCTGCCTGCATCTGCTCGATCACCCACCATTTGAATCGGTTCAGTTGCATGCATGGACAAGTAGTAGCAACCATTCATCCAGTCGCCAAACCAGCTTAATTAGCAGCAAGATGAAACTGCTAATCTGTTGAAGCTGCTGTAAATGTGATTACTTACCAAGAGGAGAGATCCACTGCCCAGGTGGCCAGAAGCAGCTCCATGGCTTATCACCTGAATGGTTCTTGCTTTGCAAACGATGGAAGGGAACAGCTCCATCCATTTGTTCTGCGCGCATGCATGCACCCGATTTGTTTGATCATAAGTTTTAAGAGTATTAATTAACCGAGGCATAAATAATACTACTCGTATCATGATCGAGCAGTTGGATTCAGGGGGCGAAAGTTTTTCCAATGGGAATGAGCTCACCGCGTCCAGGAAGGCGTCCACCAGCGTGATGCTGTTCATGATGACAACAGCGCTGTCCCGCGTCCCCTCCGTCCTCGCGGCGGCGTCTCCCTGCTTCCCGGCGTCCACCGGGGGCCAGCTGAACATGCGCGCGTGCTCGTCGACGGCCATGACCTCGGAGGGCGCGCACCCCGAGCGGCGGCGCACCCAGAGCGGCTCGCCGGCGCGGCACATGTTGGCGAGGTGGTCGGCCGCCGTGGAGGCGAGGTCCAGCACCAGCTGCCTGTCCTGCTCCTGGACGGGAGCCATGGCGCCGACGTAGGGGTCGACGGCGACCTGCTGCGGCACGACGGGCGGGCCGACGAGGTCCATGACGGGCTGCTGGTCGGCGAAGTGGCGCGAGTAGACGTTCATGTCGAGGTCGAGCGGCGGCAGCAGGACCGGCGGCGGCGCGGAGGACCGGGCGCCGCCGTAGCGGGCGGCGATGCACGCGAGGCGGTCGAGCTGCAGGGGCAGAGCATGTTGCACTTGCATCGATCAAAGGAAAGAAATGGAAATGGAAGGTTGTTGCATTGCTTCATGATGCATGCAGGCGTATTATATATCTCATGGATGGAGTATGATTGCGCAAGCAGGAAGGGGAAGGGGAAGGAATAGGTATATGCCTCGTCCTTGAGCCTGGCGTTGTCGATGCGGAGCTGCTGCTCCTCGAAGGAGATGTCGGCGAGGACGGCGGCGTGGCCGCAGTTGGGGCAGACGACGTTGCGGATGGCGGCCTGGAGGCGGAAGTTGTCGGTCTTGAGGGTCTCGTTCTCGGCGCGGAGGATGACGTTGTCGGCGCGGTCCTGCTGCGCCTTCATCTGGGTGCGCCGGTTCTGGAACCAGAACTTCACCTGCCGGGGCTTCAGCCCCAGCTCCTGGCTCAGCTTCAGCCGCTGCTTGTCGTCCGGGTGCGGGCACTCCTTGAACAGCCTGCAATGCCGTTGCGTTCATCATCATGTCATGTGTACTCCTATATATATATATTGCAACTCCATGTCCGGAGGAAGAAGAAGAAGCTGAAGCTTACGCCTCCATCTGTTGGATCTGGTGCGCCGTGTGCCGGTGGTAGCGCTTCTTCTTGCTGCTGCCCGCCGCCGCCGCCGCAGGCTGCTCTGCGTGGTCGTGGGCGCTGTGCTGCGGCTTGTGGTCCCTGTCGTCGTCGAAGGCGAGGAGGCCGTCCAGGTGGGCGCTGCCGGAGCCGCCGCTCAGCTCCATCTCCAGCTCCTCGTCCTTGGCCATCTGAAGGCCGCCCATCCCGTTCACGTTCACGCCCTCCTCCTTCTGCATGCATGCGCACAAGCATCAAGAAACGCGCGCGCGCCATTAAGCGGGAGGGTGTACCGAGATGGAGGGAGGTGAGGTAGAGGAGAAGACGAGGAGGAGGAGGAGCTAGAGCTGGTCGTACCGGTATGAGGCAGGTGGCGGGCGGGAAGTGGTGGTGGTGGTGGAAGGGCATGGGGGAGGAGGAGGAGGACATGAAGCCAGCGAGGGCGGGGTTGGGGATGAAGAGCGCGTCGGCGGCGGAGGAGGCGGCGGCCATGGCGGCCATGGACGACAGCACCTGGCAGTCCCCGAACATGGTACGTGCTGGCTGCTTCTCCCGCGCGCGCGTGGAGAAAGCAATCAAGATAGGGCAGTGTTGACTCGGCGACGATCGACGCGCGCGGCGCGGCTAGAAGCGGGAGGGAGAGGGAGGAGGAGGAGGAAGAGGGAGCAGCATGAGCATGGTGGGGAAGAGGAAGGGGAAGAGGAAGAGGAAGAAGAGTGTGGGGAAGGGGAAGATTTGAAGGTGGGTGAAAGGGGGGAGGAGACGAGCGGAGTAATAAATGGGGCGAGTAAATACGCTGTCGGTTGTTCGAGCCTACTGCCTCCGCCTCCGAGACGACGGAGCGCGCCGGTCGCTGACGGGCTGGGCCCTTGCGGGAGGAGGGCCCACGTGTCAGGGGGTTTGATGCGGGTAATTAGGCGGGCGGTAAGAGTGAGTTAATGCGCGCCTTAAGTAACCGGCGCAGCGCAGTGAATCCACCGCCACGTGCCCTTCCTCTCGCGCCCCGTACGCTACACGAACCAGTATTTACACTCCACTCCGCACTGCAGTGGTGGAGTATTTCCAATGGAACTCTTTCACTCGATTCTCATCTTCATCCATCTGCATCTTGTTTTCCCCCCTCTCCCCTCCCACAAATCCAAAAAACGAGTATTAGTTACATCTGAGAATTTGTTATTTATGTATGAACCAAACAAAATGTTCCACTTCCAAGTTATTCTTTTTGATGTTTTTAATGGTTTTCTCAGAACTTGTAATATTTTTAGATTATAATCTTCCGCAAGTGAAAATTAAGAACAAAACCGAGCGTACCCGACTAGGGTTTTCTTTCCTCCTAAAATATTTATGCCAGATAACAAGAGTTTTGGTTTACATGAGAGGACACACGCTTATCATGTCCCAGTTTCTTAATTAAATAAAGCCCATGCTTTACCATAGAAGAAAAATTTTACTTGCGTCTTCATACAGTCCAACAACACTTGCTAACACAATCTAGGGATATGACCACTAAACTCTACATATATACTTTGGGAGAATAGTAGATCATCTAAAACACAAAGCCATTCATGAAGCATGATGGACTGACGAAAATCTCGAAATAGAAGGGGGAGTATAGAGCCATATGTACAAATTCTATCATTATTTGTATGAATGGATCAAGTGTTGTTGTAGTAAATACTTTCAAGTCCTCCATTTTCATGAACAAAGGATACGCTCCCCCACACACCAATATTCTATAAATCAAACACTTTACTGTATGTACAAGATCATGTGTCCTATGCTCTGTTTAGCACACATAATTCTATCTTATTGTAGTTTTTCTAGAATCCCGCAAATAAAATGGTACTCATTGTGCCATCCCACGCACCATTGCTTTCCATCTAGTTTCAATGAACGTAGCAAATAGTAAATCTTATCTGGACTCATTTTGCTCATTTTGCTTGAATCAAACGTTGTCTATTTGAATTTTAATATGGCTCTCCATGCAGTGAGGGTCGATTTTTGCTTCCTGTTTGTTGAGATCTCATGTTTGCTTTATATGTGCACTGGTATGTTGCTTTCGCTCTTGAATAAGAGAGGGAGAGAGAGTGAAAGTCACAACACTTGAAGATTGCAATGACTTCTCAATAATGTTCACGAAGAGATACGAGAGTCAATGTCGTTTCCTTGAGTGGAGGATTGTTGCCTATTTATAGACAACATTTTAGATGATTCTTTTTCCATAGTATTCTATGTTTAATATCGACTAAATGGCTATATAATTGTGGGGGTGGGGTGGGAAGGGTTGGGTATCCGCCACGAATATGTCCTAACGTTAGGCTGAGAAGCTTACAAGTAGGGCTGGAACTTTAGCTCGTGGCTCGCGAGCAGCCCGGACTCGGCTTGTTTACAAACAAGCACGAGCCAAACACATTTTGTAGCTCGGTCAAAAAACGAGCACGAGCCGAGCCAGGACTGGCTCGCTCATAGCTCGGACGATACTGTAGCCCGATGCTCCCACCCTTAGTCTCTCTCTCCCTCCCCAGCCCGTGCTGCCCGCTCCCTCCTCTCGGCCCTTACCCTGTCTCTCTCTTCTCCCGCGACACCCTCCCCTCTGTCTCTTTCTCTCTCCGACTCTCTTGCCCCCATCTGTCCTGCAACACCTCCTCACCCTCCGTCTCTCTCTCTCTCTCTCTCTCTCTCTCTCTCTTCAACTCTTTCGTCTCCCATTACCCCATCTCTCTCGCGACCTCCTCCACTCACCCTCCGTCTCTGCCCACGAGCTAGCGACGGCGACAGCGCGGAGGGAGACATGTGGCGACAGCGGCGGCGACGACTACTTCCAGATCTGAAGGGAGGGCATGCGGTGGCGGCGATGACGTGGAGGCGTGCGGCAACAGCGGCAGCGACGGCTTCCAGATCTGGAGGAAGGGCGAGCGGTGGTGGCTTCTAGATCTGAAGGGAGGCGTGCGGCGGCGGCACGGCGGCGTGCGGCGACAGTGGTGGCTACTTCCCCCATGGCGGAGACGGCGGCGTCGTCAACTCCCCGACAGCGACGGCAGCGGCGTCTCCTTCTTGCAGGTAAAAGCTCGCAAGCACTCACGAGGCCGAGCCGAGCTTTTTCTCTAGCTGGTGAGCACGAGCCGAGCCTATTCTACAGCTCGTGACATTTCATGAGCCGAGCCGAGCCGGGGCAAAGCTCGCTCCAACTCGGCTCGTTCCCACCCCTGTTCACAAGCCCGTCGCAGAGAGAAACGAGAGTGAGGAACCGCCGCGATGCCCCGTCGCCATGCCACGTGATCGCCGGCTACCGCGTCTGCGTGGAGTCACGATGCTTATCTGGGCTTCCTCGCGAAGCGCGGCCCAGCCAGTTGAACGCATCTTATTTGACATCCCAAACTGGCCCATCAATTGCCTCCTCTCCCGCGATGAAGCGAAAAGGGAAGGAGAAAAGAGAGAGGAAAATATCCCACACACTGCCACTACTACAGTGATGGCTCCCGTGTTCGCCGCCGCCTCGCACGCGTCCCTTCTCCTCCTCCTCTCCCCCGCCGCCGCCTCCCGTCGCCACTCCGCCCCCAGGACTCGCCTCCCTTCGCGCCTCCCCCTCCGCCTCGCCTCCGCCAGCCGCCTCGAGGGCGCCATCCCCGACGAGTGGGGCGACAGGTCGCAGCCCGTGCCCGAGCCCGGACCCCCCATCGACGACGACGAGTGGGGCCGCGACGCGCCCTCTGCCTCCTCCTCCGGGAACTCGCGCCCCGTCGCCGCCGACGAGTGGGGCGAGCCGGGGGAGCCCGAGGCGGAGGCGCCCTCCCGCGCCGACCCGCCCATCAACGACGACGAGTGGGGAGCGGACCCTGCTCCGCCGCCGGACAACGAGGAGGACGACGACGAGCGGGAGGAGCTGAAGCGGTGCCTGGTGGACACGGTCTACGGCTCTGAGCTGGGGCTCCGGGCGTCCGCGGAGGTGAGGGGGGAGGTCGTCGAGCTCGTCACCCAGCTGGAGGCCGCCAACCCCACCCCCGCGCCCGTCCAGGCGCCCGACCTCCTCGATGGCAACTGGATCCTCCTGTCAGTCTCTCTACATCTTGCCACTTCACTATAAATTGGCTACTTAATTTGCTGCATGCTGCTACTTCTACATGTCAGCTAAAGACTAAATTTTGTTTGCGCTAGATAACGCTCGCCATTCATTACATCCATTGCTCTGCTCGTGTGTGCTGTGCCGACCAAATTAAGGTGGCTTCTAAGCAGTCACTAGCTCTCTTTAGGTCATTGCAATAAGCTAGCTTAGTCTTGTAACGGGCAAGTGCCAGCTAGCTAGACAAGTAGTTCAAGGAGCGTGGTGGAATGAAGTGACACTGGTCGCGATTAAGGGCGAGGCATAAGTCTGGAAAGCGAGTGCACATATAGGCTGTGTTTCTTTGGGCGGTTAGATTATAATCTGAAAAGGTTGTAATGTTTTTGTAGAAGATTTAAAGAGCCAAAAAAATTATGAAAAATATTTTTGAGATCTTTGAGACAAATTGTGCAAAGTTTCTAAAAAATAGCTATAAAATATTTCAAAATATAACCGGTACAAAAATGATAAATTTTAAGCTAAGCCTTATAATCTGATTATAAGCTGAAAGAAACAGAGCCTTACTCTCTACTCTTGTATCCACTTTTGTATTAACTCTTGTATTTACTCCCTTTCATAAATAAGCGCGATGAAGGGCGAGGCATAAGTCTGGAAAGCGAGCGCACATATAACCTATTTTTAAAGAGTCATAGCAATGCCTCAAATCCGAGCTTCCACATCACCCTACAAAGCTAAGCTTCCACGTCACCCTTAAATCTGTGCCATACATTGCAGATCCGGCGGTCCTAGGCAGGCGGTGGGTTCCCGTGGCCGTCGTTTTTTACCTGTAGCATTTAAGAGACAAGGACATGGCATGGCATATAAGCATCTAGGATGCACAAAAGATAGTAGAAGCTTCACAAACACTTCAAGAGCTTGTACAATCTAGATTTCTATTATATACAAAAGAGAGACCTTGCAAGCTAAGCTTATTGCTGTTTGTACAGGTAATGTGTTACCTATTACTTCATATGATGATTGTTTCTATCAAATTGCCTACAAAATGAAATATTCCAAGAACCATCTTGTTCAATAAAGTTAACTAATCCTGGTTTATTAAATGATCCTTTCTTCTATGCATGTGCGAGTCCCTTATGTTCCATTCTTCATCAATGCTTTATACTTTGCTGGCTACTGAATTCATTGTTGCTTTATTTATTTGAAACCATGTTGATGTTTGTTGCTAACTTCTTACTCCTAAAAACTTGGGCTTCTTTGTCATCAACTTGTTTTTAGGTAAAGTATGGTGCTAATTGTGTTTGCTATTTGACTCTCAGATATACAGCATATTCTGAACTTTTGCCTATTTTACTTGCTGGGGCAACACCATTCTCCAAAGTCCAAAAGATATCCCAAGAAATTGACACGAAAGGCATGATCATAGTCAATGCCTCGACTATCTCCACTCCATTTGCTTCATTTTCATTCAGCGCAACTGCTTCTTTTGAGGCTCAAAGTTCTTCAAGAATAGAGGTGCAACATTCCTCATGATAAATGTTATGTTTTCGGTACCAGCGCAACTGCTTCTTTGCATTAGCGCATCGATTATTCAGCTATCTGGAACAATTGATTTGCTTGTTTATGAACTTTAGTACCTTGCTGAATTATTATTATTTTTCAATGCCTACCTGCTGTCTCTGAATATATAAACTTAAATTAATAACTGTGCAATATATTACAGTAATTTCATACTGTCTATTTACTGTGATACGACGATACATTATGTGTTTCTCAATTGATACTTTGCTACTTTTGTCAAGAACAGGCTCTAAAGTTGTATAATCTAGGAGACTAGAACACACCATACCATAGATCAGTAAGCAGACATAGCTATGGTGCTTACATATCAACTTATGTACTTATTTTTCTTTTTTTAATTGCTGGCTTCAAGCCATGGTTGGTTGAGGCATATGCCATGATGACATGGAGGAGGATTATAAACTCGTGTAACAATTGGTTTTCTAGTTGACGCAATCTCTAGTGGCTTGGTGAGGAAATGATCATAAATTCCAGTCTTTGTGCCCTAGACGGTTGAGGTGTACACCATTGCCACATGACTATAAAGATTTCTTATGATGTTTCATCAGTAGTTGCGGCTTCCACTTACCATGTAAACTGTCTTATGGTAATGTCCAGTGTACATTGGTCAAACTGACTTGTTCATGATTGTTTAATGAAGGTTCAATTCAAAGAGGGAAGCTTCCAGCCGCCAGAGATATCGTCATCCATAGATCTACCTGCACAAATTGATATATTTGGGCAAAAGATCAGCCTGGGACCTGTCCAGCAGGTGCTGAACCCTTTGCAGCAGGCCTTTGCTAGCATTGCAGGGTCCATTTCCGGGCAGCCACCCCTGAAGGTACCGATCCCTGGCAACAACAGGGCCCGGTCCTGGCTCTTGACGACCTACCTTGACAAAGACTTCAGGATCTCCAGAGGTGATGGAGGCCTCTTCATTCTTGCCAAAGAGGGGAGCCCCTTGCTTGATCAATTGTAAATCTGTAATAGGAACACTACACACAACAGGAAAGCTTCCGTTGTTTATTCACCACTGTTTTTTCATACGAGCTTGACATGAAATATGTATTGCTCAGATGGTTTCCCAAAGTCTCAGCCATACCGACAATTGTAGTTTTTTTAAATCATAAGGTAGGAACATTAAGAACACACATTGTTGTTGGTAACATAACCTTGATTACCTTGTTGTATTTTGTGTAAATGACAATTTTTGGCTTTAATGTTGCCATTTTTTTCATGTCATACATCACCCAAAACAGTTCTCGGTTCATGACGCAGTCCTAACCAACCTTCAGGTTATTGTGCAAAGTGCTTCAGTCCAAACCTTAGCCGAGGAATTTTCCCATTTCTTTAGTACGTCTGCAAGCCGATGCTTCCCATCTTGGTGATCTTCCATCGTGATCCTTAATGTTATACTTTTATTGTTATTTTACCTCAATTATCTTGAACATTGTAGTCAAACTAGAATTGTCGGGTATATAATATTTATTTGCCTCTTTATAATTGCAACTCCTACGTAAAATACGCTGCTTTTAGTCCTGACGGAAAGCCTTATGCTACCAAAACATATGGGGGTTTTCCTCTACTTGTTATCTACCTTTTTGTTATGATGAATAACATGAACTATTTCAGTCCAAAACCTCGACGGAACTGCAATAATCTATTGCCATTTCGTGAAGCATGTTTTTTACACAAAATGAGCCGTTCTACTAAATTATCCATTGTTGACTGGACTGTGTTTATCCAGGATGGATAAAGCACTGTTTGAGGATGCTGAAACGTCTCTTTTTTACACAAAATGTGCCTCCATGCTCCATCGACACCGAACAGTGTTTTCCTACAATGGGTAAACCACCGTACTGACACATTTTTAACAAAATGCCACATCTATGTATTATTTTTTCCTAAGCAGAAGTATGATACTGTACTCAATTCTTCTCTATTTGTTCAATTTGTTTTCCGTAGGTGTGGATCATCGGCTGTGGACGACGAGCTTTTTGCAGGAATGTTACAGCATACCCGTGCATTCTCGGGCGATGGATGGGTGTTCAGGGGAAATTTTACATATATACTACTATAACTTTTATTTTTTAGAAAAATCTTCCGAAGGCTAATTTGTCTAATTTCAGTCACATGCAGTGGCTCTAGTAATTCTGCAACCATGAAAAAAACCTGGCTCAAAACGACGCTCGATGAGGAATTTATGGCCTTCAGACGGGATTCAGAATTGCCCGAGCACAACCGCCCAACTTCGGGCGCTGTTTACAAGACAGACCACCCAACTGGTCTCTCTTTCGTGCCCCATCATGTTCCCGACTCTGTCCTAAGTAAACAGGAAAAGATCTGTACACCAGTCGGGTAGCGGTTGTGGTGGGGAGCCCGTGCATTCTCGGGCGACGGATGGATGTTCAGGGGATAATTTTACATATATACTACCCAAACTTTTATTTTTTTAGAAAAATCATCCGAAGGATAATTTGTCTAATTTCGGTCACATGGCATGGCTCTAGTAATTCTACAACCATGATAAAAAACCTGGCTCGAAACGACGCTCGGTGAGGAATTTATGGCCTTCTGACGGGATTGAGAACTGCACGAGCACAACCGACCAACTTCGGGCGCCGTTTCCAAGACAGACCACCCAACTGTTCTCTCTATCGTGCCCCATCATGTTCCCGGCTCTGTCCTCAGTAAACAGGAAAAGATCTGGACACCAGTCGGGTAGCGGCCGTGGTGGGGAGCCCGTGCATTCTCGGGCGACGGATGGGTGTTCAGGGGATTATTTTACATATATACTGGCCTAACTTTTATTTTTTAAACAAAAATCATCCGGTGGATAATTTCTCAAATTTCAGTCACATGGTGTGGCTCTAGTAATTCTGCAACCCTGAAACAAAACCTAGCTCGAAATGACGCCCGGATGAGGAATTTATGGCCTTCAGACGAGATTCAGAACTGCCGAAGCACAACCGACCAGCGGGCGCCGTTTCCAAGACAGACCACCCGACTGGTCTCTCTATCATGCCCCATCATGTTCCCGGCTCTGTCCTAAGTAAACAGGAAAAGATCTGGACACCAGTCGGGTAGCGGCCGTGGTGGGGAGCCCGTGCATTCTCGGGCGACGGATGGGTGTTCAGGGGATTATTTTACATATATACTGGCCTAACTTTTATTTTTTAAACAAAAATCATCCGGTGGATAATTTCTCAAATTTCAGTCACATGGTGTGGCTCTAGTAATTCTGCAACCCTGAAACAAAACCTAGCTCGAAATGACGCCCGGATGAGGAATTTATGGCCTTCAGACGAGATTCAGAACTGCCGAAGCACAACCGACCAGCGGGCGCCGTTTCCAAGACAGACCACCCGACTGGTCTCTCTATCATGCCCCATCATGTTCCCGGCTCTGTCCTAAGTAAACAGGAAAAGATCTGGACACCAGTCGGGTAGCGGCCGTGGTGGGGAGCCCGTGCATTCTCGGGCGACGGATGGGTGTTCAGGGGATTATTTTACATATATACTGGCCTAACTTTTATTTTTTAAACAAAAATCATCCGGTGGATAATTTCTCAAATTTCAGTCACATGGTGTGGCTCTAGTAATTCTGCAACCCTGAAACAAAACCTAGCTCGAAATGACGCCCGGATGAGGAATTTATGGCCTTCAGACGAGATTCAGAACTGCCCAAGCACAACCGACCAGCGGGCGCCGTTTCCAAGACAGACCACCCGACTGGTCTCTCTATCATGCCCCATCATGTTCCCGGCTCTGTCCTAAGTAAACAGGAAAAGATCTGGACACCAGTCGGGTAGCGGCCGTGGTGGGGAGCCCGTGCATTCTCGGGCGACGGATGGGTGTTCAGGGGATTATTTTACATATATACTGGCCTAACTTTTATTTTTTAAACAAAAATCATCCGGTGGATAATTTCTCAAATTTCAGTCACATGGTGTGGCTCTAGTAATTCTGCAACCCTGAAACAAAACCTAGCTCGAAATGACGCCCGGATGAGGAATTTATGGCCTTCAGACGAGATTCAGAACTGCCCGAGCACAACCGACCAACTTCGGGCGCCGTTTCCAAGACAGACCACCCGACTGGTCTCTCTATCATGCCCCATCATGTTCCCGGCTCTGTCCTAAGTAAACAGGAAAAGATCTGGACACCAGTCGGGTAGCGGCCGTGGTGGGGAGCCCGTGCATTCTCGGGCGACGGATGGGTGTTCAGGGGATTATTTTACATATATACTGCCCTAACTTTTATTTTTTAAACAAAAATCATCCGGTGGATAATTTCTCAAATTTCAGTCACATGGTGTGGCTCTAGTAATTCTGCAACCCTGAAACAAAACCTAGCTCGAAATGACGCCCGGATGAGGAATTTATGGCCTTCAGACGAGATTCAGAACTGCCGAAGCACAACCGACCAGCGGGCGCCGTTTCCAAGACAGACCACCCGACTGGTCTCTCTATCATGCCCCATCATGTTCCCGGCTCTGTCCTAAGTAAACAGGAAAAGATCTGGACACCAGTCGGGTAGCGGCCGTGGTGGGGAGCCCGTGCATTCTCGGGCGACGGATGGGTGTTCAGGGGATTATTTTACATATATACTGGCCTAACTTTTATTTTTTAAACAAAAATCATCCGGTGGATAATTTCTCAAATTTCAGTCACATGGTGTGGCTCTAGTAATTCTGCAACCCTGAAACAAAACCTAGCTCGAAATGACGCCCGGATGAGGAATTTATGGCCTTCAGACGAGATTCAGAACTGCCGAAGCACAACCGACCAGCGGGCGCCGTTTCCAAGACAGACCACCCGACTGGTCTCTCTATCATGCCCCATCATGTTCCCGGCTCTGTCCTAAGTAAACAGGAAAAGATCTGGACACCAGTCGGGTAGCGGCCGTGGTGGGGAGCCCGTGCATTCTCGGGCGACGGATGGGTGTTCAGGGGATTATTTTACATATATACTGCCCTAACTTTTATTTTTTAAACAAAAATCATCCGGTGGATAATTTCTCAAATTTCAGTCACATGGTGTGGCTCTAGTAATTCTGCAACCCTGAAACAAAACCTAGCTCGAAATGACGCCCGGATGAGGAATTTATGGCCTTCAGACGAGATTCAGAACTGCCCGAGCACAACCGACCAGCGGGCGCCGTTTCCAAGACAGACCACCCGACTGGTCTCTCTATCATGCCCCATCATGTTCCCGGCTCTGTCCTAAGTAAACAGGAAAAGATCTGGACACCAGTCGGGTAGCGGCCGTGGTGGGGAGCCCGTGCATTCTCGGGCGACGGATGGGTGTTCAGGGGATTATTTTACATATATACTGCCCTAACTTTTATTTTTTAAACAAAAATCATCCGGTGGATAATTTCTCAAATTTCAGTCACATGGTGTGGCTCTAGTAATTCTGCAACCCTGAAACAAAACCTAGCTCGAAATGACGCCCGGATGAGGAATTTATGGCCTTCAGACGAGATTCAGAACTGCCCGAGCACAACCGACCAACTTCGGGCGCCGTTTCCAAGACAGACCACCCGACTGGTCTCTCTATCATGCCCCATCATGTTCCCGGCTCTGTCCTAAGTAAACAGGAAAAGATCTGGACACCAGTCGGGTAGCGGCCGTGGTGGGGAGCCCGTGCATTCTCGGGCGACGGATGGGTGTTCAGGGGATTATTTTACATATATACTGCCCTAACTTTTATTTTTTAAACAAAAATCATCCGGTGGATAATTTCTCAAATTTCAGTCACATGGTGTGGCTCTAGTAATTCTGCAACCCTGAAACAAAACCTAGCTCGAAATGACGCCCGGATGAGGAATTTATGGCCTTCAGACGAGATTCAGAACTGCCCAAGCACAACCGACCAGCGGGCGCCGTTTCCAAGACAGACCACCCGACTGGTCTCTCTATCATGCCCCATCATGTTCCCGGCTCTGTCCTAAGTAAACAGGAAAAGATCTGGACACCAGTCGGGTAGCGGCCGTGGTGGGGAGCCCGTGCATTCTCGGGCGACGGATGGGTGTTCAGGGGATTATTTTACATATATACTACCCTAACTTTTATTTTTTAGAAAAATCATCCGAAGGATAATTTCTTTAATTTCGGTCACATGGCGTGGCCCTAGTAATTCTTCAACCATGAAAAAAAACCAGCTCGAAACGACGCCCGGATGAGGAATTTATGGCCTTCAGACGGGATTCAGAACTGCCCGAGCACAACCGACCAACTTCGGGCGCCGTTTCCAAGACAGACCACCCGACTGGTCTCTCTATCGTGCCCCATCATGTTCCCGGCTCTGTCCTAAGTAAACAGGAAAAGATCTGGACACCAGTCGGGTAGCGGCCGTGGTGGGGAGCCCGTGCATTCTCGGGCGACGGATGGGTGTTCAGGCATTATTTTACATATATACTACCCTAACTTTTATTTTTTTAGAAAAATCATCCGAAGGTTAATTTCACTAATTTCGGCCACTTGGCGTGGCTCTAGTAATTCTGCAACCATGATAAAAAACTTGGCTCGAAACGACGCTCGATGAGGAATTTATGGCCTTCAGACGGGATTCAGAACTGCCCGAGCACAACCGACCAACTTCGGGCGCCGTTTTCAAGACAGACCACCCAACTGGTCTCTCTATCGTGCCCCATCATGTTCCTGGCTCTGTCCTAAGTAAACAGGAAAAGATCTGGACACCAGTCGGGTAGCGGCCGTGGTGGGGAGCCCGTGCATTCTTGGGCGACGGATGGGTGTTGGGGGGATTATTTTACATATATACTACCGTAACTTTTATTTTTTAGAAAAACCATCTGAAGGATAATTTCTCTAATTTCGGTCACATGGCGTGGCTCTAGTAATTCTGCAACCATGAAAAAAAGCTGGCTCGAAACGACGCCCGGATGAGGAATTTATGGCCTTCAGACGGGATTCAGAACTGCCCGAGCGCAACCGACCAACTTCGGGCGCCGTTTCCAAGACAGACCACCCGACTAGTCTCTCTATCGTGCCCCATCATGTTCCCGGCTCTGTCCTAAGTAAACAGGAAAAGATCTGGACACCAGTCGGGTAGCGGCCGTCGCGGGGAGCCCATGCATTCTCGGGCGACGGATGGGTGTTCAGGGGATAATTTTACATATATACTTCCCTAACTTTTTTTTTAAAAAAATCATTCGAAGGCTAATTTCTCTAATTTCGGTCACTTGGCGTGGCTCCAGTAATTCTGCAACCATGAAAAAAACCTGGCTCGAAACGACGCCCGGATGACGAATTTATGGCCTTCAGACAGGATTCAGAACTGCCCGAGCACAACCGACCAACTTCGGGCGCCGTTTCCAAGATAGACCACCCGACTGGTCTCTCTATCGTGCCCCCATCATGTTCCCGGCTCTGTCCTAAGTAAATAGGAAAAGATCTGGACACCAGTCGGTAGCGGTCGGGGTGGGGAGCCCATGCATTCTCGGGCGATGGATCAGTGTTCAGGGCATAATTTTACATATATACTACCCTAACTTTTATTTTTTAGAAAATTTATCCGAAGGCTAATTTGTCTTATTTCGGTCACATGGCGCGGCTCTAGTAATTCTGCAACCTCGAAATAAACCTGGCTCGAAACGACGCTCGGATGAGGAATTTATGGCCTTCAGACGGGATTCAGAACTGCCCGAGCACAACCGCCCAACTTCGGGCGCCGTTTCCAAGACAGACCACCCGACTGATCTCTCTATCAAGCCCCATCATGTTCCTGGCTCTGTCCTAAGTAAACAGGAAAAGATCTGGACACCAGTCGGGTAGCGGCCATGGTGGGGAGCCCGTGCATTATCGGGCGACGGATAAGTGTTCAGGGGAGAATTTTACATATATACTACCCTAACTTTTATTTTTTAGAAGAACCATCAGAAGGCTAATTTCTCTAATTTCGGTCACATGGCGTGGCCCTAGTAATTCTGCAACCATGAAAAAAAAACCAGGCTCGAAATGACGCTCGGATGAGGAATTTATGGCCTTCAGACGGGATTCAGAACGGGGCGAGCACAACCGCCCAACTTCCGGCGCCGTTTCCAAGACAGACCACCCTACTGGTCTCTCTATCGGGCCCCATCGTGTTCCCGGCTCCCTAAGTAAACAGGAAAGGATCCGGACACCAGTCGAGTAGCGGCAGTGGTTGGGAGCCCGTGCATTCTCGGGCGACGGATGGGTGTTCGGGGGATTATTTCACATATATACTACCCTAACTTTTATTTTATAAAAAAATCATCCCAAGGCTAATTTCTCTAATTGCGGTCACATGGCATAACTCTAGTAATTCTGCAACCATGAAAAAAAACTTGGCTCGAAACGACACCCGGATGAGGATTTTTTGTGGCCTCCAGACGGGATTCAGAACAGCCCGAGCATAACCGACCAACTTCGGGCACCGTTTCCGAGACAGACAAACCGACAGGTCTCTCTATCATGCCCCATCATGTTCCCGGCTCTGTCCTAAGTAAACATGAAAAGATTTGGACACCAGTTGAGTAGCTGCCGTGGTGGGGAGCCTGTGCATTCTCGGGCGACGGATGGGTGTTCAGGGGATAATTTTACATATATACTTCCCTATCTTTTATTTTTTTTTAAATCATCCGAAAGCTAATTTATCTAATTTCGGTCACATGGCATGGCTCTAGTAATTCTGCAACCATGAAAAAACCCTGGCTCGAAACGACGCTCGGATGAGGAATTTATGGCCTTCAGACGGGATTCAGAACTGCCCGAGCACAACCGCCCAACTTCGGGCGCCGTTTCCAAGACAGACCACCCAACTGGTCTCTATATCACGCCCCACCATGTTCCCAACTCTGTCCTAAGTAAACAGGAAAAGATCTGGACACCAGTCGGGTAGCGGCAGTGGTGGGGAGCCCGTGCATTCTCGGCCGACGAATGTGTGTTCGGGGATTATTTTACATATATACTACCCCAACTTTTATTTTTTTGAAAAATCATCCGAAGGAAAATTTCTCCAATTTCGGTCACATGTCGTGGCTCTAGTAATTCTGCAACCATAAAAAAAAGCAATCTCGAAACGACGCCCGGATGAGGAATTTATGGCCTTCAGAAGGGATTCAGCACTGCTCAAGCACAACCGACCAACTTCGGACGCCGTTTCCAAGACAGACCACCGGACTGGTCTCTCTAACGTGCCCCATCATGCTCCCGGCTCGGTCCTAAGTAAATAGGAAAAGATCTGGACACTAGTCGGGTAGCGGCCGTGGTGGGGAGCCCGTGCATTCTCGGGCGACGAATGGGTGTTCAGGGGATAATTTTACATATATACTACCCTAACTTTTATTTTTTAGAAAAATCATCCGAAGGCTAATTTCTCTAATTTCAGTCACATGGCATGGCTCTAGTAATTCTGCAACCATGAAAAACAACCAGGCTCGAAACGACGCACGGATGAGGAATTTATGGCCTCCAGACGGGATTCAGAACTGCCCGAGCACAACCGACCAACTACGGGCACCGTTTCCAAGACAGACCACCCGACTGGTCGCTCTATCGTGCCCCATCATGTTCCCGGCTCTGTCCTAAGTAAATAGGAAAAGATCTGGACACCAGTCGGGTAGCAGCCGTGGTGGGGAGCCCGTGCATTCTCGGGCGACGGATGGGTGCTCAGGGGATAATTTTACATATATACTTCCCTAACTTTTATTTTTTGTTTAAATCATCCGAAGGCTAATTTCTCTAATTTCGGTGACATGGTGTGGCTCTAGTAATTATGCAACCATTAAAAAAACCTGGCTCGAAACGATGCCCGGATGAGGAATTTATGGCCTTCAGACGGGATTCAGAACTGCCCGAGCACAACCGACCAACTTCGGGCGCCGTTGACAAGACAGACCACCCGACTGGTCTCTCTATCTTGCCTCATCATGTTCCCGGCTCTGTCCTAAGTAAACAGGAAAAGATCTGGACACCAGTCGGGTAGCGGCCGTGGTGGGGAGCCCGTGCATTCTCGGGCGACGAATGGGTGTTCAGGGGATAATTTTACATATATACTTCCCTAACTTTTATGGCGTGAGGGCGAGCCGACGCACGAACAACTCCCTCTTTAAAGGAGTAGCGATAGAGAAGAGACGTGGAGCCGTTCCATCCTCAGAATCTAGAATGGAACCATTCCATTCTACGTTGCTCTCCAACCAAACGCCATGTTAGTGTCTGAGCGGTGCTTTTCGGCCACCTTTAGAAACTCCTGCACATGTTGTATATAATTTATATATCAGACCGGTCCATGCCATACATCCATTGATCTCGTTCCATCTGTTGAAAAAAAAACAATGCAAATTTCATTAACATAAAAATAAATACAAACAACACGAGGATATAAAAAAATAGGATTGAACTCAATCCAATTCAAACAGCAAACAAACTTGGGCTCTGCAGCAGTTTACCCGTCGAGGTCTTCGGTTCGATTATCAACGAGAGCACCTTCTGATTTCCTCTACAGAAACTGAGCGTAGCAGCGTGCAAGGTGAAGGCTCTGTTCTGCTCTGCTATGCTTTGATCCGCTCAGCTTTGCTCCGGTCTGTTTTGCTCTGCTTTTCGACGCGCTGCGTTTTGATGGGCATGGGAGTCCACGGAGGCTGCGTATATTGGTAGGGAAACTGATTTTCAGCGGAATCAGACTCGTGTTCGATGCATTGCTCGGGTAGGAATAGGACTGCCTGGTCAGTCCGATCCTGCCATCGGTGCGGGCGCCTCTATATATGCGACAAGCCAGGTCTGAGGCCTCTATCCTCTCCCGCCGGTACCCCCACAAGCCAGGTCTGAGGCCGTCTCCCAGTTCCCAAATCACCGCCCGCCCGCAGCACGCTCGCATCCACCTCAGTTCCAGGCCGAGGCTCGCCGTCATCTCCATCTCAGATGTCGCCGCCCGGCAGCCAATCCTCCAGGAGTCGCGCCAACCGGCAGCCGGCGGCTGCATCCTCCAGGCGTCGCTCCGTCGTTTGACCAAACCCTACTGGACCACCATCCCTCCCTACGCCCAGATCTGAAGGAGTCCCCATCACCTTCCCCAGATCAACGCAGCAGCCGTTCCCCTCTAGTCGCCAGGTATTCCGTCTTCATTCAGATTTTGTTTTGGTTAGTCTCTAGTTTGTATCTTTCCTAATCCCTAATTTCTCTTTTATCGCTGATTGGTTAGTGTTAATTTTGTTCATATATATTCTCTTTGATCCGTGATTTTGTTTTTAGTTCAATACGGTGGAGGCATGGTGGCCACGCTGGTCTTGCACAGGGGATCCATGATGTGAGTTACTGACTGTTCTTGCTGCAAGTGGTGATGCACAGGGGAAACATTATTATTTCGCTTTTTTTATTCATGATTCAATACCCGCTGATTTCTTCAACACGTGTCCCCTTTTGGCATTGTGTATGATTAATAAGCTTATGCCTTTTGCGCTCCATCTTTTACAAGAAGTGCATGTCTTTGCTAACATAAGTGTAGAACAGAATAATTGATGAGGCATTCAATTATCAACTTAATTGGTCTCACTATTTTAGTATTTGATGGCAGCAATTTTCTTTGTGATAACGCAGAAAAGAATAACCAAAGCATTATGAGGTACATTTTTGGAAAATCCAGAAATGAAATACCTTTTCCAGTCTTCAGTGCTTCCTTGAGAAATACAGTGACACGTTTCAACCTACTCTTTCAATCATCCTTTCTGCCATGTTTGGTGTCATGCAGTAGTGGTGGATTGACAAAAACCAGGATTTATTCCTCCTTGCATCTTTTTACTTTTTGTTTAAACAAACGTGGGACATGGATCATATTGAATAAGCATGAGATCTATTTACCTCGTGATTTTGCAAATTAATATGAATTTAGATGTTTCAGCAGAGTACATATTAGTAGTGTTTGCCAACAACATTTGCTTTCTGGAAATTGGGATACGACCAGGAGCAGGACCAGATGTTGCAGATGCATTTTTTATTCCATTAGCATAGGAATAAAAGGACTAAACTAGTATTGATCTTTGACAGGGACTAAGAGAAAGGCAAGTCAAGGTTTGTCGTCCTCATCATCGCAGCAGCAGATGATGACCTTCAATGCATCGAGATAAGATTGCCAAGAATGGGAAACAAGTGATCTAGTTGTGTAGTTCGACTTGCTATATAATGCACATTTGGTGTTGTAATTGCACACTCAGTGCTGTAGTAAAGTACTATTTAGTTTGGTTAAATCAAAGTGAGCTTGTTCTTTTAAAGATGTTGTGATGGATAGTTGTTGAGGAGGGCATGAGGAATGTCTTCTCCTTTGGAGAAGTGTATGTATATTGTATCTCTAGATTCTTGTTGATATTATAAGATAATTAGGAGCACTTGTCTCATCATTATTCAGTCCATGTTACTTTAAATGTTCTTTTTTTAATCTTGTGTCCTTTCTAATATTATTGCAATGTTGTATTGTATCGTTGGATATTATAGGATCTCTGTTCTACCACCATTCAATGCTCGTTTCTACCAACAAAGTGAACTGATACAATGATAACCTGAGATATGGACTTAGAAACTATAAATTTAATCATCTATTGTAATGGGTATATGCAATGAAAAATATTTTACTTACCAACACTTACCTCTTGGTACGGAAAGGATTACAAACGACTCACAATGCCAACTGAGATGCACTGGGGCCATGCCAAAATGATTGAGCCTTATGTGTGCCCATTTGACCATTTATAGCCAATAATGTAAGAAGTATTGGCTCTTATATACAATGTATTGTACCAAACCTTACTAACAAGTCAGACTCATCATTTACTACACTCTTTTGGTACAAGACGTCTTATAAAAACAACAAAGCTGAGACGGCTTCATAGACATCTAAGACGGTTCGTACACTCGAAATGACTAATATAGTCATATTAAAAGCGACGGTTTACAACAACAAACCGTCTTAAATTAATATGAGACATTTATTTATAGGTAACCGTCTCAAAACACTTTTCTATTTACGACGGTTGTCCAAAAAACCGTCTTACCATACTCAATACCACATGATATAAGACACTTCTATAAAATGTATTGTTTTTCGTCTTAAAATGTGTGTCTTAAATAACAAGATCTGTAGTAGTATCACCTAGTATTTGCATATACTTAGGTCTTAGGGACAAGATGTAAAAGATTGGAAGCAAATCCAAAGAAGATATTTCAAATCATTGCAAATTCTAAAATGTCCAAATCATGGGGAAAAATACTTGTGTTTTTTTTTCTAAGGTTTCAAATGATAGCTTCCAGATCAAGCAAAGCAGGACAAAACTGAAGAAATTGCAAGCATCAGATAGTCTGCCAACAAGGAGAAAGCAAGCATCGGACAATTCGATGTACACAAGTCTAGAAGTTTGTAAATTGGCAACACCAATCGGGCTGACCAGGTAAAAACATGCCATTGGACAATTACTCTAAGCACCAGACAAATCGACGGTGACCATTGGTCTCGATCAAGTTCAAATGAAGGCACTGGATGCTCTGACATTGAAGAAGTGGCAAGAATCGGACAATCATCGACAAATAGGGGACTCTTCATAAGGTCTAACGGATTGTTGGCAATGAAAAAGGGCTAGAGATGAAAGCGGGACGGATATTATCCGTTGGATAATCCGTCCGAAGGGGTTCAAAGACTAAATGGAAAGCCCAATATCTGAATCCGAACAGTTAATATCCGATCCGTATCTGTATCCGAAGACTAAAAGTTGGATATTATTATGCATACGGGTATATATCAATATCCAGCGCATTTTAACACTATCCGTATCCGAATCGAATCCAAGCAAAAAAATAATTATATCCGTCTGTATCCGTGTATATCCGTCTGTATCCGATCCGTTTTTCATCCCTAAAAAGGGCGATATACAATCGAACGGTAAGGAAAAAGTGAACATCAAATTGTCTAACGACAAGAAATTATGATAGCTTTTCCCAATGGCTAGTTTTAGTGCCTGGCATTACTAGAGTGTGTTGATACATATAGAGGAGTCTAATAACATTTGAAGATCATCTCCAAGCAGCCATAGTTCTTATTGACCACATCCACGGCATTACCACCACAGAGAAAGGGTGCTTAGTGCATGTAATAGGCTTAGTTCTTGAGAGTGCAATCTAGAGGGGACTTGCCAAGTGTACTCAAGGTGTTGGTGAATACCGAGGCTTTTGTGGTCTTGCCAGCAAGTTGATAACCCTCTGACTTGTTGTGAAGTGGGGGAAACACTTGTGTGGGGAATGAGAAGAACCCCCCCCCCCCTCTAGGTGGAGAAGCTCCGTAGTTAAGTTGCTGCCGTGGTGATCAGAAGAGGCAGATGGCAAGAAATCAAGTCTTGATAACCTGATGGCACTTACTTTTGAGGTTGGGAGGCTTGCTAGTGATCCCAAAACCATGACTAGAAGAGATTTCATGACCAAGGCTCATTACTTGGTGGAAAGAAAATGCGTTCTAGTGGTAGCACTTTGCCCACCGATACCATGGGATACATCACCATGTCACGGGACTTTGCATCCCCTTCTCTTTACTTCTTCCACTTAAGATTCCACATTTATTTTCTTGCATGTGTGCCTTTACCTTGCTAGTGTAGTTCCTGCATAGGATTGGCTATAAGTTGCAATTCCTTTGTGTGTGGGTAAGTGAAAGGATCTTGATGTTGCCTAAATATGTATTTTCAACAAAAATTTAAATAAACAAGTATAGGATTAAGTTCTAGGACCTGATCAGCTGGTTAGAAATAAATTGATCCTAGGTGACACGTAAATATGAGAGAATGGAAACACCTCTTTTGGTGAGTTTGAACAAAACTCACCAAGATAGATTAATCTTAAGGTGAATACCCTAGTACTAGAAAAAGTGGCCATGCCTCATGCTCAACAAGCCCTAAGCAATACCCTAGTACCAGACGGCCGGTGCTTAATCACCAGATGGTCTGGTGATAAGTAAAGTTCTAGCCCGATACCTAGAACCTTGAGACAGCTCACAAATCCATCAAAACTCAAACAAATCTGGGACCAATGAAATCTCACAAAACTTGGTGGGTACCTTGTCTAACCAATAGTGATTGTATTCCCACAAGATCAACTTGATAAAATCCGGGAATCAGTACAAATTTGTTCTACCGAAGAGATAGAATGGGGTTTTACCGGTTTGAACAAAAACTAAAATCAAGCCTTGCTTATGGTTTCTAAGGATTTAGCCAAGTGAGCCTAGATTTGAAACGCTATGATTTGGATCTAGCCAAGTACACTCTGAGGACTTTACCGTTGACAACAACTCATCATCTTGGAGCCTCAAGGAACATGGTCACACTTGGCCCATCAAGATTATCATTATCTAGCTAATTAGGTAGTAGCTAATATTATCTAGCTAATGGTTAGCTAGATGGATAATAGGTGGTGGTGTTTTGATCCATATAGCTAATAGATTAGCTAATAGGTGGAGGGAGGAATATATAAAGGTCTAATTAGCTCCCATTAGCAGATATTATCTAGGATTGTATAGATAATAAGATAATAAGGATTTGGGTTTTAGCTAATCATTGTCCCCTAATTATTAGATCCTATGAGCTAAAGTTTAGCATATTTTCATTATTTGTTTGGATCTAAACTAGGCCTTCAGGGGCTACACATCAGCTATATTAATAGCAAATGCGAGCAACTTAGATTCAAATTTAGTATACTATATTAAGTTATCTTTCATAATGTGATAGGTGGATAAATATAATTTTTGGGGTTACTTTAAACCATCTTTAATAATAACATAATGGATAATTTATATACAAATTTTGGCGATTACTTTAGATCATTTTCTTAATAGCACACAATGGTGATTTAAATACAAATTTATGGATTACTTTAAATAATATTTGATAATGACATAGTGGGTATTTTGTATATAAATTGGGAGGGTGGCTAATTTAAATTATCCTTTAATTGAACAATGGGTATTTTAAATGTAAATTTGATGGTTTCTTTTAATTATCATGGTATAGTGGGTAATTTGAATTTAAATTTAGTGTGTTACTTAAAATTGTCTCTTTTAATGGCATGTTGGGTAATTTTAATGTAATTTAATTTGCAACAATTTTTGGGATTAGTTTAAATTATCACGGTATATTGGGTAATTTGAATGTAAATTCATGTGTTGCTTTAAAACTCCTCTCTTAATGGCATATTGGGTAACTAAAATGTAAATTTACTGGATTGTTTGGAACCTTTGTTCGTAATGGCATAGTGGGCAATTCATATACAAATTTAGGGGGGTTATTTGTAGTTATATTTCATAATGGCATGGTGAGTAATTTATTAGAAAATAAAATGGAGCAAATGAATGTATTGTTAGAGGCTATCGGACGGATGATCAAATGTTATAGAAATTTTTGTGAGAATTTATCAGATTTATCTTCTTTTATAGCGCATCTCGTGGGAAATAACATGGAGTTCCCGCTCCGGTGTTCAATTAGTAAATAGCAAGATATCAGAAACTAAGTTGAACAAAGTTGAAGAAAGTGCGTCCACTTGCCTAAGTCTTGTTTTGTGTGGAAAATACTTCGAACATCGTAATTCATCTTGAAACCCACGTACAAATATGTCACGAATTGTTTGCTCGATCAGCAACTACCAAGCAAGGAAGGTTGAATGCTGACAACAATCAAAACAGAGATAAACCGCATGACAGGGCCGCCGTCTCAAGCTTCTTAAACGGTGTTTTTTTTCCTTTGAAGTCGATAAAAGATTCTTTGATTCCTACGAAAATCGGCGGCCGGGGTTGCTCCAGATCTTGTCATATGAGTGCGTTATAATTGGTTGCTCTAGATCTTGTCGTTTCGGCGATGTACGTAGTGTCTCGCACCACCAACCATGTGCGTACAAGAATATTTAAACGATGTCATAACCTTATTGGGGCAACATCTTTTGTTAGATAGTAATGATTTGGCAGTCGGACACAGTAATCATTGAATAATGGAAGGTCTATAAGTGGAGAGCGTCGACTAGCAGGCTGTCGTTCCACTTGCCATGTTGTAACAATGAGCGTCGACTAGAAGGCTGTAAGTGTTCCTTTCTCTTCTTCTCTCTTCGACCTTTGATCATCAACCAGTACTATAGGACTAGGTTGTGTTTCTATTGACTTTCAAATATGATCTACACTCTAGTTTCTCTGTGATCTCTTTCTGCTAGCTGGTTTTCACTCCTCACTTGAGCTTTGTCTCTTCAGCTTGCCGATTGAAGCATATGGAACCAGAAGCTGCAACATGGGTACCTTACAACTTTCAACTGGCGAACTGGACCATGGATCCGGCAGCATGGTCGTTTCCTGGCTTCCCCGCGGAGTCAGAGTTCACTGAGATATATGGGAGTAGCTGGATCCAAACCTGTGTCCCTAATAACAACTACGGCGGAGGGCACCTGGTTGAGTACTATGCAGCAGGCACACAGCACTATTATCCCATTGAGAAAGAAGCACAAGAGTCGTCGTTTGAGGTCGTTTTGAACAACATGGAAATGGGGATCTATAACAATAATTATCCCATTTGTGCGCTCGAGGAAGTAGCAGACAGTTTTGACGCTGATATCAGCATGATAAATAAGAAGATACATAGATACCCCCAAATCATTCGGGATCTCGGTGACTGGTATACTGTGCCGAGGATTGTGGCCATCGGCCCTTACCACCACAGCCGGCAACAGCTCGTGAAGATGGAGGAGGTGAAGCGTGTGGCTGCGCACCACTGTCTCCGAGAATCTGACTGCTCAGTGCCGGAATTATTGTTTAAGGCGATCATCTCCGCCGCCGACGATGCCCGCCGCCTTTACGACAAGGACGCGGTGGTAGGTATCAGCTGTTACGACTTCCGATATATGATGTTCTTTGATGCTTGCTTCCTGGTGCAGTTCATGGTCTGGTATACGGATGGCAAATACGAGCAGACGCCTACATCACTTCGCGATTTCTTTTGTTGCAACAGCCGTGAAATCTACCATGACATCTGGCTGCTTGAGAACCAGCTCCCCTGGAGTGTGGTCAAGGCCGTCATGGGGCTCCGCCCTGTGAACTTGAAGAAGTTCGTTGATTCTTGGAGACACGGTCTGCGGGACCGCCAGCCTCTCAAAGAGGAGCCTTTCCACTTGGACAAAAATTACCAACCACCACATCTCCTTGGCCTCCTCAGGCACCACATTGTAGGAAGTAGCAAACACACCGAGCCGTCCGACGAACATCAAAACAGGTTGCGGTCAATATCATTTTCAGCCAGTGCCATGGAGCTCGCTGAAATCGGCATCACTCTCAGGGCCAACGAATCACCAGAGCTCGCTGACATGGGCCTCAGAGAGAAAGAGATCCTCTTCGCCGAGCTCTCACTGGCACCGCTGTCTCTGAACTATGCGCGCGCAAGCCGGCTAGTCAACATGGCTGCTTTCGAGCTATGCACGGTCCCAAGCTTTATCGATGCTGATCAAAATGAAGACTCCGCCGTCTGCTCCTACCTTCTCCTCCTCTCCATGCTGGTACACAGGGAGGACGACGTGCACGAGTTGCGAAGGCAGGGTATCCTAGAAGGGGGAGGTGGGTTCACCAACAAGCAGGTGCTCGACTTCTGCACCAGCCTTCAGAGCATACCCGAAGGATCATGCTATGCCCTCACCATGATACAGATTGAGAGTTACAAGCTCGACAGGAAGATGCAGACCAAGGCGCACTCGTTTTGGTACAAGAATAAAAAAACCATCTTCGCGGTCTCATCCGCCATTGTTACAGTTGTCGGTATCGTCGGTACACTTGTCACTATCTTAGGAAAACTCAAGCCTCTCAAGGCTGCCCCTTGATATCTTCTGTTGTATTTATGCTTTATTTGTTAATTTCCTTCGTAGTTATAACATTCCTTCAAAGTACCTGAATGCCGTTTTGCAGTAAAACACACGTTTGCTCCATCTTAGCCTTCTGATTCTCGAGCTAGTGTGTTGTAACAGTATTGTCTAAGGCTGCGGTCTGGGTTAGAGTCGGGACGGTGTAATGAGCCGTAAAATTATCTCTACTACCATATGGGTCGTGGGCTCTCCAAGCCCACAAAGGCAGCACCAGTGTAGCTTCCCTGTGCTGGCGGTTCCAGAAGGTTCAGGCTACTAGACGCGTAGCGGCTATCGGGAGATTGCGTCGAGCCTAAGCCAAGATAAAGCTCCATCGCGTTCGTCCAACCTCATTTACAGGCTATTTTTCCTTTCTGCCCTCAGGCATTCTAGTATAGATCGATTCAGATTTGTATTCCAGGGGCAAACTTGTAAATAAGCCCAAGTGTCCGTGGTAGGTGAAGTCTTAGCCTATAAATAAGAGGGGTAAGCTTGCCTTGCCCCTTGGTTCTCTATTAGACAAAAAAATATCTCAGCCAGTGCTTCAAGTCAGGAGAGCTCCTAGATCTGAATCTGGAGATTGTACTGTACTGTGTAGAGGGTAACTGAGCAAGATTCATCTTTGTAACTTGATTTCGTGGTCCTTGAGCCACTAATTAAGATGGATTTGGTGCAGCCCCTTGTGTTCTTCGCGTTCCTCTAGATTCCCCCTCTTCTAGCTTTGGTTTTGGGTGAGATTCAAGGTCTTTCGGGTGTTTTCCTCTTGCCTTAATCGAATCCTATCTCTTGTTGGTGGATTTGGGTACAAGAACATGGAGGATTATGTTGTCTTAGGGCTCGATCCGTGCTCCACGAGCTCCCCTCTCGATTTGGTATTTTTTCCGTTGTTCTAGTTTTTTCTTCTCCTCTTGTGGGTCTATTCAAATCTGCGGATTCTCCTTTGATTTTCGCTTCGATTTCATGGGGGAAATATTCCTTAGCATTTGTTCAACCTCCACACAAAGTTTCGCGTGATTTGGAGTTTATTTGAGTGAGATCTCGAAGTTTTTGGTCGGATTCGCGAGCTGAAGACTCCTCTGTTTTTTGGGCTGGGATTTCTATGTACACCGGACCATCCGATGTGAAGCACAGGACTATCCGGTGCATGTAATTTGCACGCAGAGCTGTTCTTTAAGGCTCGGCTGATTTTCCCTTAAGCACCGAACTGTCCGGTGCAATACACTAGACTGTCCGGTGCTGAAGAAAGTTTAGTCCGATGTGTGTTAAAAACGGCTCTTAGCTCCTGTCCGGTGTACCACTGGACTGTCTGATGAGTTACACCGGATTGTCTGGTGCTGTCTGGCAGCAACTGTTTTTTGCCCATTTGGCATTTTGAGCAGGGTCTTTTGCATAGTTTTTTTTGCCGAGTTCTTTGGTGCGTAAGTGAGGAGTACCTAGCACCAAGTCTCGAAGAGAGGTTGGAGTTTCTTCTCGAGTTGAGTTTTTGAATAGCGAGTTTTTCAAGCCTCCTATTCACCCCCCTCTAGGTCGCCTTTCTCGGTCCTATAATTGGTATTAGAGCCAAGTTAGGGTCTTCTATACCTTAACCAATTTTTGATCCATCGAGGCGACAATGGTTTCTCCTGGAAAATCTCCTTTCTTTAATGGCTCCGACTATGCATATTGGAAGGTGCGCATGCGTGCCTATCTTTAAATCATGTGTTTATAATATAATATAGTTATATTAATATAAATTAGATGAGTGCTTCCACGGTCCATGGTCTGTTCTTCGTGTAAAGTTTTCTTCTAGAACACACGGGAGAGCATCTTTGTATTAAGAAGGAAAAGATGGGCAAGAGCCCTTACTTCACCCAACATCCAGAAACACTACAAGAATACAATCTCGCCCTTTCTAACAAAGGTTCCGAGGGACCGAGTGCACTGAGTCTGGTTAGTTGTCCTGGCTGTGATGAGCGCTTGTCAACACCAAAGCCCTACCGAGTGGACTGGTAGACACCTCCTAAGTGCTGCCTTGAGGAAAAGCCCTCTTCGAGTGTTATTGAAGCAGCGGTGTCCAAGTGTACCAGGCGTGATGAAATCCCTGCCAAGTGGACCGGTAGGTGGCTCAGGTTGCGGTCTGAGTTAGGCTTGGCCTGTAAGTGTGACCTTGGGTCGGGACGGTGTCATGAGCCGTAAAATCACTCTACCACTGGAGAAGCCCAAGATCGTTTCCGGGTTCGAGCGTGAAAACCCGGGCCCCAGAGCATTTGTCGGTTCGAGCGTCAAAATCGGAGCTACCACGGGCAGTATTAGGGATCTTCCACAGGGGTCAGTGCTTGCACCTCTATCTACTCGGCGACGAAGTCGGCCAGGATCTGCGACTTGATTGCCACCCTAGGGGCGTAGTTGACATCATAGCCGTTGAGCTCGAGTACCCACTTTGCAACGGGCCCCGACGCATCTCGGTTGTGGATGATATCGCCGAGCGGCGCAGTGGAGACCGCCGTGATCGGGTGTCGGTCTAAATAGTACACCAGCTTGCGCTTAGTGATGAGGACCGCATAGAGTAGTTTCTGGAACTACGGTACCGAGTTTTAGACTTGGAAAGCACTTCACTGACAAAGTATACGGACATTGGACCTTGAGTGCGTGGCCATCCTCTGTTCGCTCTACAACGAGCGCCGCACTGACCATCTGGGTCGTGGTAGCTGAGGGGTTCCCCTGGGTTTAGCGCGGCCAACACCGGGGGCATGGTGAGAAAGGCCTTAAGTTTGTCAAGTGTCTCATAGGCCCCTATTGTCCAAGCGAATCGGTCACATTGCTTGAGTAACTTGTAGAGCAGCATCCCGCACTCACCGAGGGCGGGGCACGAAGCGGCTTAAGGCCATGATGCATCCGACCACCTTCTGGACGGCCTTGATGTTCGCAATCGGGCCCATGCCTTGGATTGTGGTGATCTTCTCCTGGTTGACCTTGATGCCGCATTCGGAGACAATGAACCCAAGGAGCTTGCCTCCCGAAAACACATTTCTCAGGGTTTAGCTTTATCTGAAACCTGCAGAGGTTCGCAAAGGTTTCCTCGAGGTCTGCGATGAGGTGACCAATGACGCGAGTCATGACTACTGTATCATCGAAGTAAATCTCCACGTTGTGACCTATCTGGTCAGCGAGACACGTCTGCATGCAGCACTGATATGTGGTGCCCGCGTTCCTCAGTCTGAAGGGCATCATGATGTAATAGAATACTCCGTGCGGGGTGATGAAGGCAGTGGCGATCTGAACGCACTCCTTCATCGCGATCTGGTGATAGCCATACTAGGCATCCAGAAAGTATAGGGTAAAGCACCCCGCGGTGGAGTTTATTACTTGGTCGATTCGTGGGAGGGGGAAAGGATCTTTAGGACATGCCTTATTCAGGCCAGTATAGTTGACACACATCCTCCACTTCCCATTCTTTTCTTATCAAGTACATGTTTGGCGACCCACTTGGGGTGGCACACTTTTTTTACAAAACCCTGCGGCTAGGAGTTTCGCTACCTCCTCCCCTATGGCTATATGCTTCTCGTCATCAAAGCGGTGTAGGCACTGGGCGACCAGCCTCAAGCCTGGTCGGATGTTCAAGGAGTGCTCGGCTACCTCCCTTGGAATCCCTGGCATGTCGGAGGGCTTCCAGGCAAAAACGTCATGGTTCGTGCGGAGGAAGTCGACGAGTGCGCATTCCTATTCATTGGAGAGCGCAGCCCCGATGTGGACCTGCTTGGTTAGGTCGGCCGGGTCGATTGTGTCCGCCTTGTGTTTGATGTAAAAAAATGTATATCAGCGCCGGCATATGTTATTCTAAGACCGGGCATATGGAAATTATTAAATTGTGGTTGAGCTTATGACACACGGGCCCCACACCGGTTTATTATACACTTCTCCAATTTATCACTTATTTGGGGAGGTTTCTAGAAGCATTATGTGAGTAAAAAAAATAAAAGGATACATGTACGGGAGAATATATTCCCAGCTGATTCAATCGTATAAGGCTTGGGTACCAGTACCAGGAATAAAATAATCAAACATGCCGCCGGCCAATTTGATTTGAATAAGACTAGGAAAAGTGCCCGTGCATTGCACCGGGATGATTATATGCAATAATAAAGCCACTTTTTCAATTGAATTTTGATGAAAAATTTATCCATGTAGTTACCGAAGAAGGGTATATAAACATTTGTCGAGAGGCATAGTTATAATCCTTAATCTCGAGGCCCATCTCGCCAGAGCAGAGAAAGATGCCGTAGAAGTAAAAAAAACAAGCCTCCTTGAGTGAAGAATAAAACCATATACCAAAAGAAGGTTAAAGCAACCAAGTGTTTATTAGTATTTCTCTAGTCTAGATAACTTTTTAATAATAAAAACAACACATTTGACCTGGCTTGTTTAATCCTGCACTGATCACATGGCTAAGGGCAAAAAAGTCCCACCTGGTCTTCGTATTTTATTCATCCACCTTCAACTACCATATCCTCTTTCATCGTCAACAATTTTCTTATATTCGCATAACTATTATTTTATCAAATCGTCATTTGCAATTTTCCTATTATCCACTAACTCTACTCCCTCGCACGATACGCCATGTTTTTCTCATTAGTCAAATTATTATTCCTCGACATCAAGCGATTTTTGTAAAAAAAAAAAAGAGAGATAGATTTGTACATAAAAAAAAGAGAGAAAGATGGAGGTGTGAACGCATAAGGCAGGGTGATCTTTTATCCCCACCGACACCTCCTTCTCGCCACGACAAGCGCGATTCGTGCTCCAGTGCGGCCGCACGGGTCATCTTTCGTCTCGCGACGGCTTCGTGCTCCGGTGCGGCCGCACAGCCTCTAGCAGCGGCTGTGCCGGCATCGCTCCGCCGGTCCTGCGCGCGCCGGCGTCGCCCGGCCCCGCACGGGTCTTCTTTCGTCTCGCAACGGCTTCGTGCCTCCACGCTGGCCCTCTTCCTCAGCAGCAGCTTGCAGCGGCCGCCGGCGAGCTCCCTCCCCGAGGCAAGTGCTACAAGGGATCGAGGAGCGGAGCGGCGCAGGTGACGGCAAGCCCCAGATTTTGTCATCTGTTTTGCTTCCCCAAATCTCATCTCTTGCTACAGATCATCAGGTCGCTCCCTCTCATATTTTCGTCGTCCTCTGTTTTGCTTCCCCAAATCTATCTCTTGCCACATATCATCAGGTCGCTCCCTCTCCTATTTTCGTCGTTTATGGCATTATTCTTGGAAATCTCTCCCTCTGATTTCCTAGCCGGTCTGCCGGTTGCCTTCCTTTTCCTTCCCTTCTTGATTTTCCAAGTGGCCTTCCTATCTTGCCGGCAGTGCTGCATGTGCGTGAGTATTGGTTATGAGCAGGCAAATCTAGAATTTTGCAGGCGATGTGGTACTATGATACTTGCAATCATGTTTGTCATATATTTGCAATGTATTTACATTATTTTTCTGATGGATGGATGGGCCGAATCGTGTTCGGTGGAGTGTATTTTACATGTATTTGCATACCAATGGGGCAAACCTTACCGAGGAGGATTATCAGGCCGACGAGTTTGCCAATTTCATCAAGAATTCTGAGTTTGTAGCGTCTACGATCTGATGTACGGCTTTGGTTAGGTAGAGGCCCACCTGTCAGAGGATTATCAGGCCGACGAGTTTGCCGATTTCATTTTTTTTTGAGGGAAGGGCAAAAGACTTGCCCAAAATTGATTATATAAAGAGGTTTGCCGGAGGCCGAAAGTACAAAGAGTAAAGGGGGGGGAGGGGTGGAAAAGAAGACAAACGCCCCACCCCAGGCGTTAAAAGGTTAAGAGATTACAAAATTGGCTCCTGCCGCCTCCCAAAGGCGCAGGTCATCTAGAAGAGAGCAAAAGAAAAAGCGAGATTGGCCTCTCGGTGCTGCGGAAAATGCGGTTATTCCGCTCTAACCAAAGGTGCCATAAAGTTGCTAGGGCGACAGAGGCGTCCCCGCTGACGGATTGCCCTTGAATATCCAACTTCCACCACGTGGGGAGACATTCCTGATGAGACCACGTGGAAGGGCAAAGCCTTGGCGAACCTAGCTTGAAAGAGATGCGGGTCCACACCTGGTTGGAGAAAGTGCAAGTGAGGAATAGGTGAGCTGGGGTCTCCAAATTCCGTTGACATAACGGGCAGAAGTAGTTGTTGGGGATCCCTTTTCGCAAGAGGTAGTCGGCTGTGAAGATCTTCCGCTGAAGTAGGAGCCATCCAAAGAATTTGCACTTGGATGGGGCCCACTGCTTCCACAAAAGATGACTGCCCGACGAGGTTCGACCAAAGAACTGCAATTGGTAAGCCGAGGCCACAGAGAAATCCCCTGAAGCGGAGAAACGCCAGATGACACAGTCCAGATCATGCTGAAGTGGCACGAGCTGATGAAGACGCTGGAGGATGGCCGGGGAGGGGGGCGCGTTTGTGACCGCGGACGGACTCCTTGTCGCACTGGAAGCAGAGCTGGCGCTCCTCGGCCATCTCCGACGCACGGCGCTGTGATCGTTGGCCGACGCTGGGGCGACGTCAGGGGATGTGAAAATCAGAGATGCGAGGCCAGACTATGGATTGATTCCTTTTTATTAATAATCTCCAAGACGTAATAGACCGAGTCGGTGTAGAATAACAATCCGAATCCGCCCAGAGTCCAGAGTTGAGTCTCCAGCAGGATTGCTCTCCCCCAAAACTCCCATCTTGGCGCTCCCGAATCGCATAGCTAAACAAAAGGCAAGCCCGTAAAGGTGGTGTAGGTGAGTTTGAAGCTGGTGCATGCATGTTGAGTTGTTGACACTTGACAGAACAGAAGTGGATAGTTTACACAAACTTGTGCTTCAGGCGGAGCCGTTTATTTGTTCACGTAGCAGTCGCCGACTCACAGTCACAACAGGAATCGCGAAAACTCCCGTCGGCCATTTTCCGACGGGAGTCCCGTCGGAATTCACCTAACTCCCGTTGGGAAATGGCTAACGGACGCAATCCGTCCGGAGTTACTTAACTCCCGTCGGCATTCACCTAACTCCCGTCAGGAAATGGCCGACGGACGCAATCCGTCGGGACTGAAGTAACTCCCGTCGCCTAGGGCTGGCCGACGGGAGTTATTGCCAACTAGCCATTAATTTTCGTCGGTCTTTTAAAGCCGACGGAAATTAGTTAACTCCCGTCGGCCCTCATTAGGCCGACGAAAATTATGGATTTTTTGTTTAAAAAAATAATTCACAAAAATGTCATACAACATTCATTGAAAAATTATACAACATTCCTCTTATCAAAGTATTGACATACAATATTTATAGGACCAAGCTGGATAGTATATGTATCAAATTATACAACATTCATCTTACCAAAGTATTGACACCAAGGATTAGAGGATATGTAAGGCAACTTTCTCACCAAGAATAAAATTGTTGCAAGGCATGGCTGTTCAAACTTGAATATCATTAAATTGAGGTAAAAATCCCCTTTCAAAAAGCTCATGCATCTGTAGTTTCTACTTATATATATAGATCATACTAACCTACGTAAAAGCTGGAAGTAGAGCATCAAATTAGAAAAGAGAAACAATTAGAATAAACATGGACCATGAGCATGCTCCAACAGTAAGGCCAGGAGAAATACAGTTCCTTCTAAGCTACAAATCTAGTGGCAGTTAGCATGCTGGACACTTTGTAAAGCTCTTTTTAGTAATGTTACCATCATTTACTTGCTAGGATACATTCTTTAATGAGTAAATGCCTGTAAAACAAGTTTTGCAGAGGTGCTTAATAATGCAACATTTTCTTACCACATAGAAATGAAGTAGTTTGCCAGTGGATAGAAAAGAAATCATATGAGAATAATATCAGTACCCTTTTAGTCACAGCACCCTGCAAGCATTTCATGTCAAATAATGTGAAGGCAGTACTGCTACATAGTGATAAAAAACATGCAAAGACCAATACAGTAAGTCTAAACCAAATTTTGGATTCTGACATTGTCTAGAAGTAACAAAATGTGCTCCCAGACATATAGTACTGGAAAGCAAATTCTATTTAGCATGGCAAATAATTTCAGATCATCTTGCTGCTAGAACATTCAATTTAAAATAGGACAATAAATTTCGTAGGACAGTGGATGACAGGGAGGGAAGATTACCATCAATTTCATATCTTTCACTTCCGTTAACTGCTTTCTGTATCCTTAATCTTTCAGCAAAATGAACAAACCCAGAATCCCTCTCACGTCTACCCAGAAAGCTAGGTGATCTCTTGAATCAAGCCATATCCAAACATAGATTTTTCTTTCTGCTAACACATGTTAAAGCCTTAAAGGTACTTACCATGCACTCTAGGCTCTCCAATCTGGGGAAGCTGTCCTCGACTCACTGTGTCGATGTGCTCTGCCCATGTCCACATCTTCTACCTGAAATTTTGTAGGTAGAAACACATCAGATTAGCACATCCATTTGTCACTGTAGCCTATTACAAAAATACATCACTCTCATGCGTTTTCTCAAAAGGAGGATAGAACATTAGAGAAATAGGGAACTGCATATAATGATTTTCATTTCTTAATCTAGCCGCTTGCTCCTGCTGGCCACTGAACATTGACTAACATAAAAAAAAAGTGCAAGAAGAAATGTGTGACCAATACATTATAATTTGATCTATAGGGACATTATTGATTAACAAAAGAGACAACATTTCCCAATTTGCAACATATACAATCAGGTACAGATTTTTGTAAGGGGACATGAACAAAAGGGAAACAAAATGTAACCTGTTGCCATATGATGACCCATCATAACTCACATTCCATACACCCCAAATGGAAGCTGTGCAGTAATACGAACTACAGAAAACAAATTGAAATAGATAAGCATAGTAGAAAACTGAACTAGAGAATTTCTTTGGCAATCCAACATAGACGTAAATGAGAAATACTAAAACGTTTTGGTACATATTGTTTCCACCGGAATGACCGGGAGGCTGGGACACACGTAAAAGGTCGCGGAAGGATGCTCTCTGTGTGCCGCGCCTATGGCCTACCGCCGGTGATGCTGCAGGGCGTGCCACCTGGCTTGTACCTTGCCCGCCAGGAAGATGACGACCTGTGAATCGCCTGTAAAGATTAGAGAACAGAGCTAATCAATATAGACGAGCCGATCGCGTGGGACGGCTTTCACAGGATGAAAATGAAATAACCTGCATCGGCTGCTATCAGCCGATGGATCTGATAGTGAAATAGATAGCCGTTCATAGGGAACAGCAGTAGTGAGAAAAGACAGTATTGAGGGACCGAGTGCACTGAGTCTGGTCAGTCGTCCTGGCTGTGATGAGTGCTTGTCAACACCAAAGCCCTGCCGAGTGGACTAGCAGGCACCTCCTAAGTGCTACCTGGAGGAAAAGCCCACTTCGAGTGCGACTGAAGTGGCGGCGCCCAAGTGTTACCGTGGCGTGACAAAATCCCTGCCGAGTGGACTGGCAGGTGGCTCAGGTTGCGGTCTGAGTTAGGCCTGGCCCATAAGTGTGACCTTGGGCCGGGACGGTGTCGTGAGCCGTAAAATCACCCTACTGAAGCCCAACAATCGTTTGCCGGTTCAAGCGTCAAAACCGGCGGTGAAGATCTGATCGTTTGCCGGTTCGAGCGTCAAAACCGGGCCCATAGAGCGTT
This sequence comes from Raddia distichophylla, assembly GCA_005191435.1. Taxonomy (NCBI): domain Eukaryota; kingdom Viridiplantae; phylum Streptophyta; class Magnoliopsida; order Poales; family Poaceae; genus Raddia; species Raddia distichophylla. The sequence continues at coordinate 183,158 of SPJY01014425.1, forward strand.
TACCGGTTCGAGCGTCAAAACTGGATCTACCCAACCGGAGCTGCCAGAGGACACGTGCACTTCATCAAGGGGATGCGTCGAGGCTAAGCAAAGCACCGTGTCCGTCCATCCGGATTCAGGCTTCCCCGAGGCAGCGGGCAAGATAGAAGAAATAAAAGAAATCGGAAGCGGCACGTGGAGACATCCAAGGGATTGCGTCAAGTCTAAGCCTGAGCGCGGAGCCGTCCGATGAGATATATGTATCTTTCCGGTTTTGCCCTTAAGGGCTTTTCTAGTGTGAGTCAGACTAGAAGGGCATTTTGGTCTTCTAGTCAGTTATCTAGTCTAGACTATATAAATAGACCAAGAGGGGGCTGCCATTAGTGAGACTCTTTTGCTGGTTATTTGGAGTTCTCCCCTTGGTTAGATTTAGTTTAGAGAGAGGAAAAATCAGCCAAGGTGCTTAATTGTGTTTGGGCTAGGATTTGAGAGGATTAGCACCTCTAGATTCGAGTTCCAACTTGTAAGAGGGTGGATGAAGGGCGGCCGGCTGTAATCCAACTCTTGTGATCTTGTTTCTAAGTAATAGAGACCAAGATTCATGGTTAGTGCTTGAGCAATTTCGTTTTTGCCTCCTGTTCTTGAGTTTTCTTCCCCTTTCTTCTCTTTTCCTTGGCTGGTCGAAATCCTCCCTTGAAGTGACTTCCCTTTTGGGGTTTTGTGTTGGGATAGCTTCAAGATGGACTAGGCTGCATGCCCGTAAGGAATCGTGAAGATTGGAGTTGATTTGCTTCGTTTTCCCCTTCGTTTCCCCTTTCTAGTCAAGTTCATGTTCGTGCAAGAGCTGCCAAAATTAGTCTTGGAATTTGGACCTTTTTCGAGGGGATCCACTTGGATTACATCCATGACTACCTAGGCAAGCTGCACACAAATTTTGGGGTGTTTTGGTGCAAGGGAGAAGTAGATCGGGTCGAATTTGTGAAGAACTCGCGGGCTGAAGTTTGCTGTTTTTTGGCTCGGTTCAGTCTCTGAACGCACCGGACCGTCCGGTGCGTTTGGTCCGGACGGTCCAGCCGCGGGGTCAGCGTGCTGTTTGGTTGGCCTCGGTGCAGGGCAGCACCGGACCGTCCGGTGCAGCACCGGACGCTAGCACCGGACCGTCCGGTGCAGCTAAGAGCTGCTGTCTGCCTTGGGTTCTTGGCTCCGGTGTGCTCGGTTTCGTGTGCTTTCTCTTGGGGTTTGTTCTAGGGTTCTTTTAGGGTTTCTTGGTACGTAGCCGTGCAGTGGCCGGTGCCAAGCCCCTTGGTGTGCTAGGGTTTCGGTTCGAGTTCCTTTTGGCTTGTCTCTGCGCTCTTGTTCGATGAGCGTTTAAGTGAGCTCTTCCGCTTCGTTTCTCGGTGCGTATCTGTTCAGTGGACGGTACCGAGTACGCTCTTGGGGTTCGCGTTGATCGTCTCGTTTCTCGAGGTGTAGCCTTTCAGTGGCCGACTTCGAGCGAGTTTTGAGAAATGGTTTTGAGTAGTGAGTTTTTCAGAAGGCTCCTATTCACCCCCCCCCCCTCTAGGTTGCCTTTTCGGTCCAACAAGTGTAAAACTCCATCGGCTGGGAATAGCCGATGGATCGGCAAAATAGCCGATCGGGCGCGCAGTGGATATGAAAGACAGGAAAACATGTGCGCGATGTATTAAAGAGGGTAAAGCTTGTACATAGATAAAATCAGGGCAAACTCGCGATGAATCTATATAACAACATGATCGGAACATTCAAAGGCTAAAGCTAGAGGCTAGCGGAAAGAAGGCCACCGGAATCATTCTAGCCGACACTTTAAGCCTAACCATATTGATTATAGGTAAACTACCCAACGATCGAGATCTACATCAAAGCAGCACAACCGGAACATTCAAGGATTATAGAAGAGGCCTAACAATTCCCGAGAGGACCATCGGAACATCACATTCCACCTTAAGCCTAACTATGCTGAATCTACTTAGATCCGAAACAGAGGATAGCCGATTCATAACGAGAAAGCCTAAACCCAACCTATGTACAAGGTGCATGGCCATTACCATGGGCTAACGATGAGAGCAATAAGATAAACATGAAGTTTATCGTCGGCCCGTGGTAATTCCATGCCACGGGACTAGATTAGATCCATATTAAGCTATAACAGAGCATGATCATATGGTAAACTGATCTAATCTAGTCTCGAGGCGATAACTAGCAAAGCCCTAGCCTACAATGTGAGACATAGAGATTGCCGATAACAAGTAAACCAAAAACATCCATGCCCTGAAATGATACAAGTGTAAAGGATCAGAGCCGCATGGCAGAAGCTTACTTGGGTTGTTGTAAAACCCTTGTAGAAAGGGGTGGCGATGTGCTGAAGGTTGTTGGTGATGTTGTTTGCGTGTTTGCGTGTAACGTACTTTCATTAGATGGAACTAGTACATATTTATAGTCCGAGGGACTCCTACTTGCCACGCAAGGCAAGTCCTAAACCTAAATCTGACGACTTACAACGAATGATCATAAGATAAATATCCTAACTAAGATACAAGGCCACAATCGGCTTATCGTTAACCTCCTCCAAGCCCAAGCCTTTACTCAGTCGACGCAGTTCGTTTCTCCTCCATGGGCTTCCCCTGGCATTTTGGCCCAATCCCGACTTGGACAAAATCCGGCGTCAACACATGCCCCCCTAGTTTCAAACATGGTTTTAAATAGCCCGCTATAGCTCCGCTATAGCTTCGCTATAGCCTTTTAGAAGGCCCGCCGCTACGCTATTGCTAATTTTTCCGCTATTGCCGCTAATGACATTTTAGCTCCGCTAAATACCGCTATTTGGTTTAGCCGCGAAATTTATTTAGCACCGCTAATCCTAATTGAGGCATATATTCATTACTTACTCTAGATAACTAGAATCTATGCCTCTTTGTTGTTTTCTTTACTTCAGTGAATGTTGTAATAAACAGTTGAATAATTGTTGAGTTATTAATTGTTGGATGTTGAATGAATATGAATGTTGATTATAGCCATGGGTATGTTAATTGATCGAATGACTGTGAAGTAATGGACCGAGATACATGTTCTCATGTATCCCTAGACATATATTTGAGTATTTGTGGTCATAAATTTTTCTTACTTCAATGTTTCTATGCATATAATTGAAATTTTTCATGTTTTTTACAAAACCGCTAAATGAAATAGCTTTCGCTATAGCCCGCTATAGCTTTCTATAGCTTTTAGATGAAGTCACCGCTAAATGTCATAGCCCGCTATTTAAAACCTTGGTTTCAAAACAATATTTGTTTTTCAAAACTAAATAGAAGGAAACCGAACAGTCCAATCACCATATTCGCCCAACAGTCAATATGTCCACGAAACGAAGAGGCGTCCCTTGAGGATCGGGGTCGCCCAGGCCTTTAAATCTCCAGCCACGCTCCGCCTTGTATCTCCCAAACCATCTTCCTTTCCTTCTTCCCATGGCCAAGAACCACCACCGTCTCTATACCATGGGTAGAATCCACTTCGACGACGGGAGGATGAAGTACTCTTCTTCTTCCTCTGATGACTCCCGCTGGAGTGCCGACGGCGAGTCGTCGGACGACGAAGAGGCCATCAACGCTCCCCCGGCCGTGCCCAACCATCCACCGGGCTTTGGTCCAATCCCGCTACACCCTCCTCCGGCACCCATTGTTGTGGTTGCCGCCGCCGACGAAGAAGACCCCACAGCCATCGACGGGGACAATGAAGGGACGGACTCCGACGACTCCACCGGTGATGAGTCCGATGACGACGACGAAGACAGCGACGACGATCGCAACAACGACGTTCCAAAGAACAAACGCCGTAAGGGAAACGACGGCAGCCACCACCCAGGAGGCGCAGGGAGTAGTAACGACGCCGCCAAAGATGACAGCAAGGATGCTGCTAGCGCCGGCCTTGGGGCCAACGCTTAAATAGTCAGCCGGTAGATCGGCTATGTAATAGATTTTAGGAGTCCCCCTTGTAACGTCCCAATTTTTAACAAAATCATGTTCCATACTCTTCTCTCATCAAGGGTTGCTACGGCTCCTCCCTTCTCCCTTTTATTGTTTTCCTTATTTTTCCTTCTTCGGTCGATGGCTCACATCGGCCCAAAAAACCGACTAAAGTCGACAGAGAGCGTCGGCTAATCATTGCTACCCCTCAACTTTCCGCAGAACCTTCATCCTCTGATTTTGACTCGTTCCATACGCTAGGGTAGTATTTTTTTTCAACTGCTTCTCATTAATCACCCTCTTGTAAGCTTCTCCCTCTAAAGTTTCCAGCATGTACGCATTACCAGGAGCGGCACTAACGACCCGAACTGGCCCAGTCCAATTAGGAGACCATTTACCATACTTCTTATCCTTGGTCCCAATCGATACGCATAACTGCCAGACCAATTCTCCAACTGAAAACTTCTTTTCTTTAACCCTTTTGTTATAATATCTAGCCACTTTGGCCTTGTTCTCTTTTAACTTTTCTAGAGACCAAAGTCAGAGATCTACCAATTCCTCAGTATTAATATTCATCAAAGAAGAGTACTCATCGGCTGTTAAATCATTCTGAAATGTAAGGCGCCTTGAACCGATAACAACCTCCCATGGCAACACTGCATCCTGACCATACACCAAATGATAAGGGGAAGTCTTGACAGCTCCATGCAAGAGATTCGATAAGCCCATAGTGATTCCGCTAATTTATCATGCCACGACCTTGGATACTCATCAATTTTCTTCTTTATTAACTTAATCAGAGTCTTGTTTGAAGCCTCCGCCTGGCCATTGGCTTGAGCATAATACGGCGCCGAACTGACAAGCTTAATCTTATATTCAACGCAGAAACCCCTGAACTCATTTGCTATGAAATTCAATCCTTGATCGGTTGTGATCGTCTGCGGAATACCAAACCGATAGATAATATGCTCTTTGACAAAACTAATCACATCCCGAGCAGTCACATTCTTCAACGGAACAGCTTCCACCCATTTGGTAAAATAATCTGTGGCGGCCAAGACAAATTTATGGCCTTTGCTCGATCCAGGATTAATCTCGCCAATCATGTCCATAGCCCATCCTCTGAACGGCCACGGCTTGATAATAGGATTCAACGCCGATGCAGGCACATTCTGAATATCACCGAACTGCTGACACTTCTGGCAACCTTGATAGTATTTGAAACTATCCTCTAGAAGAGTGGGCCAAAAGTACCCAAACCGCCTAATAGTCCATTTCATCCTCTGAGCCGATTGATGGGTGCCACAAATTCCTTCATGAACCTCACGAAGTAACCGTTTTGCTTCCGTCGGCCCTAAGCACTTGAGCAACAATCCTTCAAGAGTACGGTAATGCAGATCTTATCCAATCAAGACGTACCTCAAAAATGAACATTGCATACACACATGTATAGCTAGCTCTTTCCAGTTTCATGCATTCAAGATGAACTCTGATAAATCTGTCATTCGTATGGTTGGTTACTCACAATTGATTTTCAATTTCTATTGAGTTGTGTGCCTGCAAATTTTTTTTTTTTTTTATCACAAACGGATATTTCAATGAGACAGGTGAAATTGTGTTACCAATAATTGCTGTTCATTTTTTATTTGGTTGTTACCCTTTTGCCACCTGTTCATTGTTTATTTGTTTTGGTTTACCTTTAAAACTACGGTATAACATGTATAAAATAAGTGCCATTTGACTGAGAGCTACGGACAAAAAACTGTCAAAAGAACTATCACATAGGTCTGACATGTCATCGCGTGTGATCTGCTAGTACATAAACAAAGGGTACCGCCTACCCAACCCAGCAGAATGGACGATGGTCCAATACTCCAGATGCCAGCTCGTATATGGGTCTCCTATTGCTCGGTACAATAGCACGATATGTACCAACGAATATAGTAATTCAACGAAGGCATTGATGAAGCGAAAATATGAAGAGACGCAAATCATATGGCACTGATTCTTGATACGCTTTAAATTCAAGAGAATCTGGAAATTTGACAGCAACACTAGGCGTTTTGAAACAAATTACAAAGTATTTCAGACAACTTATTTGTTCCTAAAGAACCATTCGAAAATGAACTCTTCCATCTCTACATACGCTTTTAGGTTCTTAAAACCACATAATTATAGATCTATCCCCATATAAAACCACATCTCCTTTTGCATGTATCCTAATCATACGGTAGTCTTCCAATCATACTGCTCCTTCAGGGCAAACTGTAGGCAATAATGCCGTTACCGTCAACGGCTGTTATGCTACAATTAGGTTCAACCTTGACTCTGTGTATTCCTGACCGATAGTACCGTGTATATAACTAAAAACATATCACGCTATTAATCTGTTTCCAGCCAGGAAGCTAAGGCCAGTAGACCACCAAGCAATCCAATTCAGAGGGAGATTTTAACCGCAATTTAAGATGTTTCCTTGTCTCTCCGGTTTATCCTTCATGACACAACCTGTATTTAAGATAAATCATATAGGCTAATGTGACAATCAAGTAAAAGAAACGCAAACAAACCGACATTTACATATAAAAAGAACTGCTGATATGGTTAAACACTGCTATGCATTTTTTTGTGTGTATGGTGAGTATGTATTCGTGTTTAGACCAGCTGTTACTTGAAAATATGTTGAGCTAATAGTACACAGGATATTTGATAATTCAATAATTCTCAGTTATTAAAAAAGCATTTCATCGCCTTGCTAAACTGAAAAGAACAGGCTTTTGAAGTGAATGGTTAGTCGTGAAACCATACCATTCACATAAAAGGGAAAAATAATTAAGAATTGGCTATGAATATATCCTCAACATTCAGGTATTGATGTTTAGCCAGATAGCATGAGCATCACAAGTAGTAGACTACAAAAAGATTCAACTACGGATTTAAACAGTTCATTCATAAAAGAATTTACTTATGACTCAAAATTCAAGTTTAACACATTCGAAATAATAATAAGTTAGGTATCTGAAATAGTTTACGCAATATATATGCAACACATTTGTTATTTGGCTCTCTTGTTGATGTAGGAGTTCTTCAAATTTCCTCATCTGATAAATATCGACTTGCACAGAATGAGACGATATAGGTGGAACTTACCCTTTGTCAGTGCCAAGGAGACGTTTCATGACACCAATCTCAGCGCAAGACACAATGTCCTCTACGAGGTGCCAAGATTGCAACAAAGGGATGGATTCAGCACATCTGGAAAACACAATAGAACGCACAAAAAAAGAAATGCTCACTGCCAGTAGCTAGCAAACCCATAAACTCATAACCCAACTGACAAAGCTAAGCGGTTTACCAGATTTTATGTTGAGATCACATCCTGCATCCTTTTGAAGACCTCATGTACAGCTGAGGGATCTACATCACATCTAACACCTTCGCCACCATACTGCACAAAAAGGTACTCTCTTGTAGACATCGGAGGGGGCAAAAGATCATATAGCTCCACCAGATCTTGGTTAGGTGGTAAAGGCATATCCCTATGGTTTAATGAATAATACACATCTGCCAGAAGAAGCCAGATGAGGTCAGCATCCATAGAGGCAAGTCCCGCCAAAGCCTTTAAAGCAGCATCTCGCAAACCTATGAAACCGCTATAAGCAATTCCTACCACAAGACCACAAATCTTTTTTAAATCACTTTCCAATGCAATAGCACTTCTTTTATTTGAAGATATTTCAGTGATCATGTCCAAGACCGCTATCTGAATCTTTTGGCTTGAGATCTCAGCCAAAGGTTCCTCTGCGGTAAGTGAGGTATTCCTATATGGTAAAATAATTGCTCTCCCTTCCATAACTTTCCGTCGGAATGGAGACAAGGCCAACAATCTCCAAATAGCAGGTCCATCTTTATGAAACCGGCGTACAAAAAAATCACCACCTGATATCCCAATGGCTCTAATTAACACTTCTGTGCATTTTCTCACAACAGGCTGCAATAAACTTATTCCAGTGAGACCAGATACCATATAGAAGGAATCTAAGTTACATTAAGGCTGAAAAAACATACACACAAAGTAAAAGCGATAAGTAAATGAATTACGACCAGTTTAGCAACTCATATAGACATAACATTATCATGCCAAGGGTGGGTCCATCAATTCATATGATATCTACATGGATTGTTGGTTCATAGCAAATTCCAGATCCAAGCTAAAAGATGTGTACGGCACAACCGGCCGACCTAGCTGATCCAGCCGTGGCTGCACCTTGATGGTCCTCTATATCTATCTATGTTTATCCATTTGTTAATTAGTTAATCTGTTAGCTAAACTGTAGCAGTTTGTTGGTTTATAAGCCGCACCCTTCAAGGGGCTAAGACGGCAGCAGTTTCGATTAAGCAATAAACACTCTGTTCGTTGCTTCTCTTCCTCTCTCCATCTCTTCTCACACGCCGGCTGCCGTCGTCCACTGTCTCTGGTGATTATCGAGTCGCATGCCTCGTGCAACCGAAACAGTCGCCAATCCAAGCACCTAACAAACATCATTTGGCCAAATTCATTTAAATATCATGCATTTCATTCATCTATATTTTTAATCAATACAGACCCTTAGAATCTGAGAACAAAATCTGGTGGCGCTGTGTCATGTTGCAAGCTGAAACACTATGCCACCATGTTAATATGTTATGCTCTGAAAATGCTGAATATAGTTCAGTTTTACTCCTGAATTTGCTGTAGAAATTTGATCAAATAGAGGAAAGATATGGATGCAATGGATCAACCCACTATGACAGCCACAGGTCATCAAACAAGAAAAAAATGGATAGGTGTCATTTAAGAGGTGAAATACTGGACGAGGGCAAACATAAAAAATTACAATAGTATGAATGTATGATCATGCATCATACAGAATTCCCAACAAACTATAATAAGCCCTAGGAAATGAAAATGCTGAAGTTCGATATGGAGACAGGCAACTCAAATTTTCAGGGTTCTATATTTGTATGGAAGCATTCATTGCAAAAAAAAACAAAGTGGCATGGTAACAGAACACTGAATTGTGCGATGCAAAGAATCAGATGTAAGAAACCATACCACCGTGATCTTGTTCTTAAGACAGATAACCAAATATGGCCATAGTTTGTTCACGGCTGGGAGTAATCTATTCTCATCAACATCTTCAATGGTATCCATAGAGTCAATAAGTTCTTCCAATGACAAAAACTGGATTGCCTCCTCAATTGCAGCTTTGCTTTGAGTTTCACATTTATAAGCCTCCTCAACCTTGGCAATAGACACAATGGCACTCTGCAGATAGCAAAAAATATAAAATAAAAAAAATTAATGCGATTCCGAATGCAGAATACCAGAAGTAAACCTCATTACCAGGATGAAACAAAATGGTCTTCATACAAACATGAAGCATAAAATCATCAATATAATGCAGTCAAAAAAAATTTTTCAAGTTAATACTAAATGACAGTAGACATGACCATCTAAGAACTATGTTGCAGAGTAATATAAGGCAGCAAGATTGCATAAAGCCAAAAACTGCTAAACAGAATCATAGATTTCAATCCTAGTCCTGATAATATGGAAGACCAATCAGCTTGATTCATAGTTTCAGCAAAATCATGACCAAGCTGCTCGCTAATAGGCTGGCTCCTTTCCTTCAGCGGCTAATCTCCCACAGCCAGAGCACCTTCATCAAGAAGCGTTGCATACAGCACAACTTTCTTTGCGCCCAAAATGTCCTACATGATCTATACAAACGAAAGAAACCGGCCATTTTCCTAAAACTCTACTTTGCAAATGTTTTTGACTCGGCGCCTTGGCTTTGAGAGTCGTTGGAAAAATTGGATCTCCACCCTCCAGGGCTCGACAACATCCTCAGTTCTCCTCAATGGCTGTCCTGGCCCGAAGTTTTGGCATCAGCAGGGCATTCGTCAGGGGGACCCTATCTCGCCCATGCTTTTCATTATCACCATGGCTCCCATCCAACGGCTGATACAACTGACCTCTCAAGTGGGTATTTTTCTCACCAATTGGTTCAAGGCCTCTCTCTCTACGTGTTTCGCTCTATGCCGATGATGTAGCCATCTTCCTCAACCCTGTAAAAGAAGAGATCGAGGCTTCCACTCAAATTCTCAAAGCCTTCGAGTTGTCTCCAGACTGCGCACAAATCTTCAGAATGTGCGGTTCCCCAATCAACTGTCAAAGCATGGACCTCAACAAAATATTGGACTCTTTCACAGGACTACGAGGCTCATTGCCGTGCAGGTACCTGGGCCTCCCCCTACATAGTCAGAAACTGAGAAGATCGCACTTCCTTCCACTCATTGATAGACTTCATAACAGACTACCTGCATGGAAAGGGAGCCTTCTATCCAAAGCGGACTGTCTAACGCTCGTGAACTCGATCCTCTCGATTCTCCTGACTTACTTCATCGCCACTTTCAAGCTAACCAAGTGGGTAATCAAGAGAATAGAAAAGATAAGGTGATCCTTCCTCTGGAAAGGGACAGAGGAGACACACGGGGGGCACTCTTTGGTCAACTGGGACACCGTTTGTCGTCCTAAGCGGTTGGGCGGCCTTGGGGTTCCAAACCTCATCAAGTTCCGCGGAGCTCTTCGACCGCGATGGCTTTGACACGAGTGGAAATCTTCATCCAAGCATTGGGTTGGCACGCCTACGCCTTGTGATGGGAAGGATAGAGACCTTTTCTAGGCGGTGACAACCTTGCATATCGATAACGAGGAGAAAGCAAACTTTTGGTATGATAACTGGCTACAAGGCTCGTCTCCGCGCCTCATACCCCCAATCTCTACAAAATAGCGAAGCACGAACACAGTAGTGTCATAGCTAGCATCCACAACAATAATTGGGTGGGCTCGATCAGGCACCTAAATGGTCTGATGCAATTGAGAGAATACCTGGTGCTTTGGAACCTGGTAGATCAAACTAACCTGGACGCGAACACCGTCCATGACGTTTCCTGTGTTCGGTCTTTATCAGGTTCCTACTCAGCAAAATATGTATACAACCTTCAATTCTGCGGCAGCATAACTTTGACACTAGCTAGCTCCATTCGGAAAGCACACTCAGAGAATTAAGTGCAAATTTTTTTGCCTAGGCCCTAGGTCATGGCATGATTCATACCATCGACATCCTAGCTAGAAAGGCATGGCCTCACCAAACTGTCTGCCCCCTCTAATGCTTTCCCCGAGATGCTCGATCGCCTTTGTGCCCAGTGCATGTTCGCAGCTAGCACTTGGTCAGCGGTCCTTCAGGGTCCTTACCAGTCTGTTTTGTCATGCCGGCAAAATGTGCGCTTCATTGAGTGGTGAACACAAGTTGCTGCAGTGTTGCCAAGGAGCAAAAGGCAGGCCTCCAATGGTCTTGTCATCTGCACGGTTTGGAATTTGTGGAAGGAAAGAAATAGGCGTATCTTCCAGCAGAGCTCTCTCCCCATCACCCAGGTCGTCTCTAGGATCCAGGAGGATATCTCGCTTTGGGGATTGCGAGGTAGTCCAACTCTAGCCATGTAGCAGGTCGCTAGCGTTGCAAAACACCTTGTATTGTACAGTTCTTTCTTTTTTAATGGAATGGTAGAGGCAGAGACCCTGCCTGTTATTGCTCAAAAAATAATATGGAAGACAAATCCCAAACAGCACTGATATGCAAAGTACAACCATTACATAAATTTCCTCACTGGATGCAGACTTAAGGTTTTTTCCACTCTGTGAGATAAAGGACAACAGTACATAACTCTTTTAAGTTATCATACCATAAAAAAACCCAACATTCAACACGGTCTCAAAAGATGGCCAAAAATTATTACCAAACAAAAATAGTTGGAGCAATAGGTAAAATGCATGCCAAGAATAAGATATTTCTATTGACTTGCAAGTAAAATATACCCTATGAAATGGTACCAGAACCTGAACTTATTTCTATGCCTTGTACAAATTTGAAAAAACAAATACCTCCACAATGTCAAGGGCTACAAGACAAGCTGCTTCCTTAGTTGAAGAGAGAAGTGGGGTCGCAGCTAACAAGCAAGAGCCAACAAGAGATCCAACTATTCTCCTGTATCTCCTCATCTCATTTAGTTTGCAAAGCAAATCCTCCCAATATTCCAATCTCAAGAAATCAGGTTGAACATCAACATCCATTCTTTCTGATGCAACCACAAACATAGGATATCATAAGGGTTTTATGAATAAAGTAATTGCAGGGCCAAAAACAATTTTTTAGAGAGACTGAGAGACAGATTGAGTCACAGAGAAATAGAAGCTAGGAGAAAATGAGATTGGCACCATGTTACATGCATATGGTTAGAGTCACAAGAAAAAACCTATCAGACTGTTAGCTTAATGCCGTCACGTTCCAGATATACAAATGAGCAAAATAAACATGAATTATTTATACTCTTAATTTCTTAGGCCATCATAAGCTTACAATATGAAAAAAAACATAAAACAAGGGGAACAAGTAAGGGTACAATAAATAAATGCAAGCAGAACCACCTAAACTAAATGAGGAAGCCAAAAGTGCCATATGCAGCATTAGCAACTTAGCAAACAAAATTCATTAAAAGATATAAGCAGTAAACTTACATGATGGCATAGTGAAAAGAAAATTTAGTTTGCAACATGGACTTAAATAGCGCGCTATAGCGTTTGAGAGACACTGGCGCTACGCTTTTGCCTATTTTGACGCTATTGACGCTAAAACCGCTATAGCACGAAATAGCGCGCTAAACCGCGCCGCGAACAGGCCAATTTAGCGTCGCTATAGCAATTTGGGTCAAAATTTGGTGCAGAGCTAAATTCAGCCGCTGGCTGCCCAAATCCACATAATATACGGCTGTTGCTATGGTGGGCTTTTTGTATGTTGTACGCCTGTACTGCTGTTACCTGTTGCCTTGTTATTGGACTTGTTAAGTATTTAAGTTGTTAGGCTGTTAGACTAATATGCAGGAGAGCTGCAGAATTAATTTATGTTGGCTTGTTGGATTTAAATAGCTGATGTGATTTTCTGCATTTTGCATGTTTTTTTTGAAAAAACGCTAAATGTCTTAGCGTCGCTATAGCATCGCTATAGCACGTCTTAGCGTTTCTGGGAGGCCTTCGCTAAAATGTTTAGCACGCTATTTAAAACACTGGTTTGCAAGCTTTAATATTAGTCCCATTGTTTCATTACTATGACAAAATGCAACCCAAACTAGCAGCTGCAGAAGACATTGATAAACAAAATTGATCCCTTTCTAGCTATATTACCAGACATTGCAGTGGTACCTGTTCTCTTCCCTATCACATTTTGGACTGCTTGACTTTCGGATCTGACCTTCACAAAAAATGATTGTGCCTCATCTGGCAAACTAATAGATTCATGTCGAGATGCCTTGGCAATTTCAGAAACTGCCTGCAGATATCCAAAAAGAAAGAAAGAGATTGCTAAGTGAACATACAAAATACAGAGATGAACCCTCTATGTGCCAATGAGCACATCAATAATATTTGAGTAATCCGAGATGAATTAACATTTGCACTTTAACTTATATTTTTTTTAATTCACAAATATCTACACAGTTAAGAGATAAAACAATCCTAGTGATAAATTTTGCTCCACAATCAATTTCAGTGCCTGGATTTCTAAATTTCTAATACAGTGAAAATAGCACTGATGAGTCACTTTGTTCCACTAATTGTTTCACACTTGGTCATCGACTCATCGTCCACCACCTAAGTACATATGCATATGTAGACAGTAGGGCAATCACATCTATCATTCTATCAGTGTCTAGCCATACTCTACTTGTGGATTTAACAATAAGAACTAATGTGAAGTATGACAACTTAGCAATCACACATGAGAGTTAAAAAGGTAAGAGCACTAAGTAAAATTTTAAACCCCAGTCAGCACACACAAAAGCTCAAATCCAAATCCCATCTGAGTAGAACAATCAAAACAGACATAACATGCTGTTAAAATTTTATATACCACAATACCTTCAGAAATGGGACAGTTAGATGTGGATGATCATGCCTACCAAGAACCTCCAGCTCTGAAGAAACTGCTCGCATCTGTAAGAATTACATTACATGCGTTGCAATGAAAATTACACAAATAGAACTTGCTTCAAATGCAAAAATGCCACACATTTGTTCTGATAAAAGGGTAAATTTTATAATATGCTTCTCCATAGATCATCATATCCCCTTGGTGTTTATTAAAAACAGGAAAGCCCTCCCAAAAAAAGTACCCAACTTCCAAAGATATTAAGTGGCAATTGTTTTTACCATCTAGCAACTACCGATGGTTTACGAGACAGATAACTTTATTATTCAAAGAGCACAAGGAAACACTGTTTGATATTTTTTATAAAAAAAAACTCAAACTAGAGAAATATTTTTTTTGGCTTCTGAGATTCAGAACCACCCCTGATCATACCGGCTCTTCCAAGAATGGTAAAATGTCATGAGAAGCGCCAATATAACACAAAATGGAAGCAAGAATATCAGGGACATGGGGGTTGAGGTCCAAGTGGCGCAACTGTCTGCAAAGAGAATCAATAATGTAATCTGCATTTGCAACAACAAATTGAGCAACCTGTACAGGGAGGAGGCAAAATCATTAGTGAAAAATCAAAAGATGTCAAAAAAAGACTTCATACATGAGATAATACAATCAATTACCGAACAATAACCAGCAGCAGCAGCAAGTGCTCTTAAGACAGCATCTGACGCGATTCTTATCTGAACACTTGAACTTATAAGCTTTCGAAGCACAAGAAAAAGTGAAGAGTGCATAAACCCACTGCGTGCAAAATCTTTACCAAGAACACCACCAAAGATTCCAATTCCTTCAATCATTACCTGGTATAGATGACCAAAACTTCAACTGAGAAGAAAAAATATAACTCAAAATAAAACAAGCAAAGAAGAACTTAAACAAAACAAATTAACAAAGAGCAAGGATGCATAATTACTTGGTGCAGTGCAGCAGTATCACAAAAGAAGTGCAATGGAATATTCGATTCTGTTAGGGGTAGTTCAGAGTCCTGCTCTGTTGGAAGGTCCCATACTTCTGGAGACATATACTCATGCAGAATATTGCCAATGCAATGAATGATGTGGTCTTTAGTGTTTATTTGTTCACTTATCTTCGAAAATTTCCAGCTATTGGTAACTCCACTTTGTTGAACACAAACAGTTAGCTGATCATCTTGGCCAGGTACCCCTATCACTTGTGCTGAACTCTTCTTGAATAATTGTAAACATATACTGAGGGATTGATCCGATAGACCATACATTAGCTCATTAAGTATGCAGACAGCAGTGCTTGCCTGTCGTAGCATTTGTCCAGCTTCACTTTTCATGTACAACATCTGCACACCACCTTTATGAATAATCTTAGCGCGCAGCTCAGTGCTAAGCCTCCTGAACTGATCAAGTAGAATATCGACGAAAACGGATAAGGACGCACTGGATTCTTCCCCTGGCATCATCAGAGGCAACCAGACATCATAAAGCAATGTTCCAGCGCAATAAATTTTATTATTACAACATTAATGAAACGGAAAAGCTTAGCCCTGAATCATAAGTTTGGCAAGCATTTATAGTAGTTGAAGTACCTGAAACTGTTGAAAGACCGACAAGCCTAACCATCCCAGCTATAGCAATATAAAGTTTCTGGCTAGTTGCATGAACAAACCAAGGAGGTACGTGGGGCAGCTCATATTCAACTCCACCAGGTGTTCCATTTGGAATGCCCTTATCATGTATAATAGAAATTTTGGAGGTTGTGGATGCAGATGAGACATGCTGAAAATTATGAGTTATATCTTTAGGATAGGCACCGCTCTTTAATTCAGCAACTGAATACAGATATCCGACAGACAGTGGCTTTGTCACAATTAGCTTGTCCATGGAACCAGAAAATTGTGAAGTGTGACTAATGCATAAACCCAGACAATCAAAGAAACGAGCAGCAACAACCTGCCAGTGGAATCAAAGTTCAAAAACAATCAAAGAACCTGTAATGAACTCCGAGTCATTTATCCAACCTATGGAATGTAAAGAACTTACAGAACGATGAAGGTGATTCCTCAGAAACTGAGGGCCTGCATAAAAAGTGAGAGCCAACAGTCTCCTAGCATGTGAGAGCGCAGTGGTTTCCTCACTCCCAAGCACCACTTGTGGCAACTTTTCAAGTAGCCTGTTTTACAAGTAAAAAAAAGTTGGCAACCTTGTCCCCAACGTCCGCTCTGCTGTTTCTAGAAAATAAAATAACACGAACCTGGTAAAAATATCAGAAACCTCATTTTCTGTTATAAAATCCTGAGGTTCCATGAAAAGACAACCTAGAGAATCTTGTGCAGCCTCAGACACGGATGCTGTATTATCACATGCCAGAACACATAAGCATTCCTGCAATTATCTCTGTCAGGTTAAAAATAAATACAGCTTCGAATCAAAGATGAGAATACTGTGCCAAAGATCTAAATATATGGTGAATAAATTTCAAAAGATAAGGCAAGCTGCAATTGATGACACAGTTGTAGGGATATGTGAGCAACTAGATATAACAATAGATCCAATATTTAGCTTTGTGCTCTGAAAAGTTAGAGAAACGTTATATTTCCTAGCTTACCACAAGTAACATCTTGCTTCTCCTTAATGTATAGCTGCAACTAGACAAAAGCCCTCTTACACCATTAACCACTGACCTTCTTACTTTCTCTGATGAATGAATAGAAAGCTGCAAAAATGACACAATATTAGGACGATCAGGAATAAAATGGCATCCTAACTAAAACATAACACAAAGCGGGAAAGGTGAACACCAGCATACGTCTATAAATGTGGCAGAAAGCAACTTATCAACATTACTAGATGATTCCTCAAGCCATTTTTTTGTCCGTTTCACATGCAGTGCTCTTCTCTCAGAAGAGATATTATTGACATGAGAGAGACATTCTTCTGTAGTTTCATTGTTGCCAGTATTTTCTGGTATCTTTTTGGCTGGCAACTGACGAAGCATCTGCAATACATGTTCACTTGAACTACTGCCACCAAAACATTGAGTAGAAATCTCATTGCTAGACATATCAAGTGCTTTGTAATTTTCCTTGTCATTTAGGACTATCATCAAAGCCTCAGTCAATCCAAGAACAGCTTGTTCAATGCTCACAGCGCTTCCAGCAGCACCACTAATCACAGCCTTAGATGTGTAGAGAACCTTTCCAAGACGACTGACAATTCCAGGAAGGAAAAAGGCAAGAGCATCAGCAGAACCTACCTAAACAAGAAAAATGAGTATACTTAATTATGCATATAATGGGAAAGGGAGATTAATAATATTAGTAGGAGCCATGTGTCCATGCCCACAAAAAATAAAAACATTGAACCATGATTTTATGAAGAGAGAAACATGCAGCTAGAAAGATACGATACGTGTGGTGTGCCAAACACAAAGTGGGCTTATTCTTACTAATGGAACCAGAGAAAACTGAGTGGTTATAACATCTCTATAGGTAGGTATAGCAAACATCTGTTCAACAAATCATTCGTTTTTATTTCAGAATGAGTAAAGATCACTACCCTAATCATTACGCCAATGCCATAGGTATTGTTTAACATCGCCTTGGAGTGACCAAAGGAAGCAGTTGCAAACCCAAGGAGACCTGGTGGTGTAACGAAGATGTCCAGAAGGCTATTAAGGAGAAGAAAGAATGTTACATGCGCTTGCACCTTGACAGGAGAATGGACAACTAGGAAAGTACAAATTGACGAAGAAGACAACAAAGCGAGCTGTGAGTGAAGCAAGAGACCGAGCCTACAAGGAATTTCACAAACGGCTAGGTAAGAAGGAAGGAGAAAAGGACATCTATAGGATAGCCAAGTTTCATGAGAGGAGGATGAGACGCTTCAACCAAGTTAAATGTATCAAAGATAAGACAAATCAACTACTAGTGAAAGACAAGGAGATCAAGAATAGGTGGCAAGAGTACTTTGATAACTTGTTCAACGGTGAACATGATAGTTCTACCATTGAGTTAGATGACTCTTTCGATGATAATAATAGGAGTTTCGTGAGGAAGATTCAAGAAATACAAGTTCAAGGAGGCTTTGTAAAGGATGAAAGGGGGCAAAGCATGTAAGCCTTATTAAGGATATACAACAATGTTATGAAAAGTGTACAAACAAGTGACTGTGACACTGGTAACTTCCCTATCAATATAAGACAGCATCAAGGGTCAGCTCTGAGCCCTTATTTATTTACTTTAGTGTAGATGAGTTTATCAGGGACATACAAGGAGACATCCCATAGTTTATGCGCTTTGCTAAAGATGTGGTGCTAGTTGATAAGAGTAGGAGCGGGGTTAATAGTAAATTGGAGCTGTGGAGACAAACTCTAGAATCGAAAAGCTTTAGACTTAGGCCCTATTCTTCTCACCGTATCTTATTTGACTTATCTACTGATTTGACTTATCTCCTTGAGGTAGCCTCGGGAGTCCGGTCCACTTCGTTTAACTTGTGTTTTAGAGCTTTTAGACAAGTCTTTGTGATAGAAAAAACAGATTAAAAAAATAATTCTTTTTAATTTAAACGACGATAAGTAAATAGACAGCTAAGTCAAATAAGTCATATAAACTGTAGAGAACCGGGCTATAGGACGAAAACTGAATATATGAGGTTCGACTTCAGCTTTGATAGGCATGAGGAAGGAGACGTTACCCTAGAAGGACAAGTAATACCCAATAAGGATACCTTTCGTTATCTGGGGTCGATGCTGCAGAGAAATAGTGATATTGATGAAGATGTTATAGGATCAAAGCGGGGTAGATGAAATGACCATTGGAATTTGGCATCCTCTGCGATAAGAAAGTGCCACATAAACTAAAAAAGGTAAGTTCTATAGGGAGACGAGGAGGTAAGTGTAGCAGAGATGCGCATGTTACGATGGATTTGTGGCCATGCGAGAGTGGACTGACTTTGTAATGAAGTTATACGTGATAGGGTTGGAGTGGCACCAATTGATGAGAAGCTTGTCCAACATCAGTTGAGATGGTTCAAACACATTCAATGAACGCCTTCAAAAGCACCGGTTCATAGTGAAATCCTTAGACGTAGTGATAATGTAAGAAGAGGTAAGGAGCCGACCTAACCTGACGTGGGAGGAGACAATAAGGAGAGACTTGAAGCATGGAATGTATCTAGAGACTTAAGAGCATGTTTTGTTACTAAGGTTGCCACACTTTGTAACATCTAACTTGCCAAATATACCTAAGCTTAGTTCATCAATTTGTTAGCCACACTTTGGCAAGAAAAGATAATCTTGCCACACTTTGGCAAGATAACCAATGATATGTGGGACCTGCTTGGTGGAAGAGGAATCTTGTCACATTTGTGGCTATGAACCAAACCACCTACCATGGTCAAATCTGCCTAACTTTAGTTGTGGCAACTTGTGGCAAGGTTAGATATAGCAACCAAACAGCCCCTTAGCCTTAGATAGGGGCGCATGGAAATTAGCAACCATGACCTAGCTTTTCACTCTTTGGCTCTTTTTCATATATAAAAAGTTGGTGATTTCTATTGGGTTTCATTTCTAGGTTGGGGTGTGTTACTAGCAAGATAGGGTGCTAATCGATAACATGCTTAAAGCATTTCCATTTCTAGTGTCTCAGCTAGCCGCAAACCACCAATGGAGCATGCACGGTTCAAGAATAGAACTTTTGACAGCCTCACCTTGGCAATAAGGACACGTAGTGCAAGCAATGATTCCTTTCTGACATCTGCACTGCCACGGTGACCTCTTGATGCCTCTAGTTCAGACGACTTGCATAAGAAACCAAACCAAAATTAGAGCTGCAATCTACTATAGAACATGATTACGGCCTTGTACATTTCAGCTTAGCGTGGCGTAGCATTTTACTGTAGCAAAATTTGAGTCTTTAAGAGAGGTTTAAATTTTGTAAAAGAATAATTAAAAAATAGTTTTAGGATCTTTAAGAGGAGTACTAAAAACTTGAGAAAAATCATTACAAATTATTACACCAAATAGGCTATATAAAAAAAGATAAATTTTGCTACAGCACGAAATGCTACGCTAAGCTAAGCTGAAAAGAACAAGGCCTACATATGATGGCACATATGTGTAGATAAATAGAAGAGTCGCTAGATTGCAAAGGTATTCAGTCAACAGAAGAAGAAAAAAATGGAAAAGGCTTAGCAGCACAGAAAGCAAAAGTGTGTTCTCATAAATTCAGCAGTGGATGCTATACCTGGAGAAGAAGTGAAAGCCAATGTCCAACGGCAGCTGAGGCATTTGAGGACCGGAGAAATGCAAGCAAGCACTCCTCTGGATGTGCAGAATCCTTTGGCTGAACCACAGAGTCAATTTTCAAACATGTAGAGGATGCAGCTGCTTGCTTGCACGAACAAGAGTGATCCGAGCATGGTTGTAACTGCAGAACCATGGCTCTGAAGCATCTTATGATTCCCTGGCGGAATTCCTCTGAAGCCTCCGAAGGTGAAAGCATTGCCCCGGAAGTTAATTTCTTCAGCAGAGCAACCATCTGGTGAAGCAGGCAAAATATACTAATGTTATGATGAAAATAAATTGGTGGTTTAAAACAAAAAAGGAGCATGGTCCACATGTTCTGTTTAGATCAACAGGACATCTGACCAGGACTCCCTCTTATTGAAACTGAGTGCTAAGTTTACTAGCCTTGCTAGTTGCTACATCGGTTAGGTTCAGTCCACATGTTACGCTTATCACACACTAAAAACAAAGAGTCCTTGGTCGTCCGGAACTCGATTGTCAAATAAATAAAATCGAGTAAAATGCTAACGGATTGACAGGTTATAGCTAACTTGCATGCCTAATCAAGGGTCCCGGGTGATTACATTTACAGTTGAAGAAATGGGGAAATCAGAGAGAGATGTGGCAGGATGAAGCAGGCACCTGACTAACGGAGCTGAGGCGGCACTTGGTGAGAAGCAGCTCGAGGCAGGCGAGGGCACCTTCGGCAACAGCGTCGGTGATGTGGAGCTCCCCCGCAGCCTGCCCCAGTGGTGCCTTGCCTTCCCGCCTGCACGGCACGGCAGCATCCAGGAGCAGGAGCAATGGAAACGCCGCGTAACTAGAAAAGGCACTGCATTAGAGCACAGACGAGACAGGAGGAAGGATGAAGGGAGGGAGAAGTGGGTGGGTACTCGAAGCAGAGCTGCAAGGCCGGGGCGGGGGCGGAGCGGAGTACGGCGGCCATGGCGCGGAGGGAGGATGACGCGGCGGGGCAGAGGGTGCGTGTGCGTGTGCGGAGGAGGTCGAGGAGGGCGACGGTGTGGGGCTTGAGCTGGGCAAAGACGGCGGCTAGGGTTTCGTCGGAGGCCGCCGCCGCCGCCATCTCAAGCTGCCCGGGAGATGCAGTAGCAGGAGTCGGAGGGTGGGATCGCTGTGTGCTGCTGCTCCTCCTACCAGCTCCCACTTCCACCTCCACTCTTCCAGGGGGTTCAGGTTCAGGCTGGTGCGAATCGAGGCTACACGATTGGATTGGTCATGGTGGGGTTTTTCTGGAACAACACTATACTGCCTACATACGACGGCGGGTTTTTCCGTCAAAGCAAGTCCAATGCTAAAACACCTATTATTCATTTGTTGCTCAATTATACTATTCACATATCTAAATAATATTGAACCTATTTTCTCTATACCTACGTTCTCTCTTATCTTTTGCTACCAACTTCTTTTTACTATTCACAACCCTATTAAATGATAAAAGCTCGACAACGGTAGATATAGCATCACTATTACACATGATCTTTCCTTGTATTTTTATCTCTCTTTGAGAAGATCTACAGATCGAAAAGAATGCGCCAGTTCTATCGCACAACCCACCGTCTAAAATCGCCATGCATGATGATAATAAAGCCAGATCTAAGAGGTTTAGGAGGCTGCCAAGCTAGCTGTAAGCATGATGTATCACTGTTATTTCTTCTTAACAAGGGTCTAGTTCTCTTTTTTTTTCAATTTAAATATCATACACCATCTTCCTGGCTTCAAAATCATCACCACTCGTCTGTTTGTCGAATTTGCAACATACTATTATACATCACCTCAAAATCACAGCAAGTCCCCCCTGAGCGAGCATTCTGATCGTTCCAGTTCGGCTGAAGAAGAAAAATTGCGATGGGCTTTAGCACACTTTCGTCGGAACAAACTGCTGATTGAAGCCAACTGACCTCCATTACTAAGCCTAGTTTAAATGTAACATAGGCATCTGCATATTTTTTATCTACTACACATATATATGTATAAAGGAGGATAAAACGGAGACATCGTGTTAATCCTAAAATAGTAGAAATTCCCATATTAATCGAAAATATTAGAAATTCTCACGTTAATCAGATTACAAAATAAAAAGACCTACACCGCCGATTATAGTGGACCAGATTATAACAGCTTAGATTAAAATAAAGAGGGATCCGCACCGTTGATTATAGTGTACCGGAATATAATTGCTTAGATTAAAAGAAAGAGTCCATACATGCTATAACCATAAAATAAAATAATAAAAGATCGGAATAAAATTAAAAAGGAGCCCATGTCATATTTTTTTAAAAAAGGCCACATATCAATTACAATAAAAGAATACATAAATTCATAATAAAAAATAGTAATGTTAGGTTAAATGCTAACATAAATCTAGTCGCATAAACGTGCAAGTGCAACACACACTGCTTGTTTCATTATGAAATTAAAACAACATGAAGCACGCCTTACATGTATAAAAAACATAGTTTGATTCTTCATAACCCATTGCATCCAAAAGGAACTTTTTTTTTAGAAGGCAATCCAGCTTTATATTAAA